>MU551577.1:1939573-2048558 GCA_024362625.1 Silurus asotus | reverse complement strand
CAAGCATCTCTCTGGGAACTCCTTCAAGACTGTTGGAAGACCATTTCAGGTGACTACCTCTTGAAGCTCATCAAGAGAATGCCAAGAGTGTGCAAAGCAGTAATCAAAGCAAAAGGTGGCTACTTTAAAGAACCTAGAATATGACATTTTTCAGTTGTTTCACAATTTTTTGTTATGTATATAATTCCACATATAATTCCACATGTGTTAATTCATAGTTTTGATGCCTTCAGTGTAAATCTAGAATCTTCATAGTCATGAAAATAAAGAAAACTCTTTGAATGAGAAGGTGTGTCCAAACTTTTGGTCTGTACTGTACATTCATTAAAAAGCAGAGGATGATGCGTCCATTTAACAACTAGCTAAATGTTATATGGTTATGCATTTTATATTTAATTATTTAAATTCTTCAACTTTGTTGGTACATTGAATTGCTCTTGCTGCTGGGGTAGCGTGAGCGGCAGCTCTCAAGATACGATATTCATTTTTTTTGTTTGTTTTATTATTGCAACCACGGTTCACAATTTCTTTTTTAAAGGCCTTCATCCTCTAATAAAATGGGCTGTACATGCAGCTGTATAAGCGTTAAAACTCCAGTAGTCATGCTGATTTAAACTTTAAAGTGGGTAGGGAAGCCAGTGCATAGTAAACTAATTTTAAGAATAATATAATATAGGCAAATATTTCAGATATTGGTTTTGAGTAAGCGTATTTTCTTCCCCAACCTTGCATTATGGTAAAGAGATGTAAAAGGTGCTACATTCAAACAAAAAGTAAATAATCCAAAAAGAAATGACCAACCATAAGCAGCTGCCCACGCAACAGGAACAAAAGTCTTATTCGATGGTGAATCCTCCAATTGTGCTTCTTGTATGGCAGGAGCCTCATCTTCCCCAACAATCACCTCCATGTATACTTGGTCAGTCATCTCAGAAACATCTATTCACAAAATACAGAACACATACACTTTGTAGTTTATAATACAACATTGAAAAATTATGTTCATGTCATATTAGATTAGCTTTACTTTTTTAATATTGTTATTAAATACTTTTTTAATCTGATTTAATATTGTACTTTTTATATTGGCCGTGTCAAAATGGCGGTCATAAATATCTTTAGAATATTATTTGTATTAACATGCAACTTGATCTTATTTGTAGCTTGGTCTCATTTTCTTCCAGTCATTCAATCTTGACTTTATTGTATTCCATAACTGCTGCAAAGTTCCGATTCACATTCATCCTTGAACCTCCCGATGGTGAGTTTTGTATCCAGATATGGCAAAAGGAAGCCAATGAAGTAAACTAAACTCGCTGTCTTGTTAACTGAGTCTACTGATTCATTTTGCAGCAGACATGAACAGTCATCAGAAAAGATTACATTTTTTCAACATCTTTAACTGTCCAGGTTAAGTGAGCCTGTGTTCACTGTAGCCTCAGATTTGTGTCTCAATGTAGATGCTATTTCTTGTTCACCATAGTAATTATAGAGTGGTTATTTGAGTTAATCTTGCCTATGTCTCGAATCAACCAAGGCTGGCAATTCCTCTGTAATTTCCTCTCCAATTTCTATAGAGAAGAGTATCATAAATTCTAATTTTACATTTTAAAAATAAGAGACCAGCAGTTTACAAAATTCCCCACCAGCATGTCTGGCACAAGCCCACTAGACCATAAATAATTCCCTGAATGTGCAGGTGTACAGTGCAACCTTGATACTCGCGGGGGTTACGTTCTATGACCCCTCGTGAGTAACAAAAAATCGCGAGGTTTTGACTCGCTCTTTTTGATGGTTCCTTTTTCAAAGGGAATTGTACATGTACTGCACTGTAAACACAACAAAAATTGTGAAAACGTTGATATAAATGTTTTATATACTAATTTTAATGAATGATACAATAGTTTTTCACACATTTTTATGTAATTTATTCATACTAACTATCAGATTTTTCGAGAGTTACTCTTAGTCCGGTTCCCAATGAAAAGTCGCAAACTATTAGGGTCGCGAATATCGAGGTTCCACTGTATATGTGTTTTAAATAAGGTGGCCAGCAAGCATAAACTGATGTAAAATCCGCCATTCCTAAATATAAACACAGTATAAGCACTGGCTTCAGAACAACTCAAGAGAGTAAATTTAGTGTTTAGTATTGTAACTTTACCAAGTTTTACTCACTCATATCTTCCTGTCCTTGGCTTGCATCCTTCACCGCCATGTAGACCATTTTCTCCCTGGGCAGTCGACCTGTACTTGCTGTTGCTGCCTCTAAAACGGTGTGCCCGTTGGGGAAATCACTCTCTGCAACAACCTCTGTTCCACCTACACCATGACCAGAAAAACAGAGATTTTCACCAACAACTCACATGCATTTCTTGCTTTCTTTTTCTTTATTTTTCAATCTTAGGATAGTTTTTTTTTTTTAAAGAGAGAGAGAGAGAGAGAGAGAGAGACAGCTGCAGATATTCAATACACAAAAATGATTTCTCAGTAGGGTGAACGTTACAATGACAAAACTAGATTATTTCAAATGTCAATGCTACTTCACACATCACAAAATGTCACCTATTTCCACATCTTCATCCCCTTCAGCCTTAAAGATGTACACTTTGATAACCTCAGAGCCAAACTCGTCCTCCTTGGATTCATCATCCTGGCACACCTCTGTGCTGATTTTTAACGGCGTATCACTGATATCCAACTTCTCCCCCACATCATCCACTGAAAAGTCAAGAGAAAAAATAAAAATAAAAAAATAAACATCTGTGATTATAAATTCAAACAGATGTCATTAATAGTACTTTTTAAGAAGTATTTAAAGTGACAGTATCGGCTTACACCTTTCTATTTTCAACAAAACTGCCATATAACACTAACATTTCACCTATTAAATTCCTACTGACTAACATGAGATCATGAGGTAGTCTCCCGAGGTGCTCTTGCCATCTTCGTCATCATCAGTCTTAAGGGTCTCGCAGGGTGGGGTGTTCTCGTGTGCCTGAACTATGGCCTCTGTGTCTGCAACCATCACCTCCTCTGACACCAGCTCAGGATCCAATGAACTATCCTCATGTGTAGACATTAGATCAGTCACAAACACCTGCTCAGGCACAGATTCTTCGATGAGTTCGGCAGTCAGGACATGGTGATCCGTGTCCAGAGCCTCCTCAATGGCCACTTCAGCTCCCAGGATAGATTCGGCCATGATGACATCCTCTTGGCCAATGCCTGGCCCTTCCACCACTTCAGCCTCCAGGCCATGCTCCAATAGGATGCCCTCGTCAGTGCTCACATCTGATATCAGCACAGCTTCAGGTACAGATACCACAATGTGTTCGCCATCAATGTGAGCCATGCCCCCCATGCCTACAGCATAGTAGCATACAGAAACCAAACAAAAATGGCACATATGCATTATACATTGTCAGAATACACTGAAATGAGAAGATTAAAGCTCAATCACTCACACACCCACTCTTACCAAAGTCTTGCATTATCATTGTGTGGGGCATTTTCAACTCCTGGGAGTGAAGTTCTAGGACCCCTCCTCCTTGATCCATTTCTTGGATTTCTTTTATTTATAATGCTAAAGTGAAAATATAAACAAACAGAAAAATAAAAAGTTAGCCACTGTCTGTATCAGGGCAAATCTTAAAAAACATATAATAAATCAAAGCATACCTTCACATTTGCTGACAGTGTACCTACTACACAAAAGTGTCAAATATAAAGCCGCATTGTGTGTGGGTCATCAGGGAGAAAACCACCTTAGAAAAAAAGGGGAAAAAAAAGAAAAAATAAGGGGAAAAAAAATATTGTGTTATTAGTAATGTGCCAACGACAGCAACAAGATTTCCGAATACTCACAAAACTCTTGTGCAAACTGAACTCATGCTGCACTGCAAGACGTTACAAAATTCACATTATAGAGCGTGGGAAGCTCTACCTTCATTGGGTTGTCTAGAATCAGATGAGATGGACTTGTGTAATGTCACACAATATTATTGGGGGGTGGGGGTGTGTGTGTGATTTCTCAGGGCAACATCCGCAAAACGGATCTCCCCAAAGAAGTTGTTTCAACGTTGTGGAGGGAATTTCCAGGATGACGTAATGACCCCGCCTATAATAAACACAGGAAGTCTTTCCTCGTTAACATTCGGTAAAAAAAAAAGCACAACGTCTGCGACCTTTTGCAACATTTATTGTCAGTGTATGACTTTTAGATTTTGTGTGTATTTTGTGTATTTTTGATTCCCCATCCCCACCTCCTCATCCTCCTCCCCTACGCGTGCGTTCCCTCCTCTGCCCGGATCTACCCATAGCCCTTTGCAGCAGCTGAAATCATGGCTATTGCTCGCTCTCTCACTATTACGTGCGATGCTGCACCCTGTTACGTCAAAGCGGCAATTATTTGCAGCTTATTTTTTTAATTTTTTTCCCCGTGATTATATTACTAGCATCAGAAAACCAATCGGCAGTAATAGCCGACGTTGGACTTTGAAACCTAGTAGACTTGACTCACGACTGGTCTATGTTAGCGATTTCTCTATATAGCGGTAGTTGTAGATCTGCCTCGGGCGCCATCTTGTTTTCCGCCATTTTACTTCTTGCTAGTTAGCCTCAGTGGCGTTCTTTTAACAACAACAACAACAGAAACTCAGTATAGCACGAAATTGTTCTATAACTCGACACTCCGTGTATTTGTTTGAGTCCCAGGAGTTGTGTTACGCGACGCGTCGGTATCCCGACTCGTCCAAACCACCGAGCCGTTAGCGCAGACTGCTAGCTGGCTAAACGCAAGGCCCTTCTGCGAGCTTTTGTTTGTTATGCTGGCCGACGAGGCCCAAAACAGGCCGCGGCTCAAATTTTTATGGCTCCCCGAGTCTAGAGCGAGGCTTTTACCTGGTCCGTTGAGTCGTCCTCGGTGCACCGGCGGGGTTCTTATTGTACCGAGGGCATGATAATGCGGTTTTGGTGTTATTTTGCAGCCGTAGCGCGTCTGCGGCCTGTACATCCAGAATCCCCGAGCAAGCTTTCGCAGGCCCGGGCCAATCAGGCTGCGCGCCGCCAACAGGGGCGGGAGGGGGCAGACAATGCGCGCGAGGCCTCGCTCACCGCCGAGCCCGGGCCGTTTACGTCACCCCATAGAGAACCATAGCCGAAGCTATTATGTTATTAACTCGATTAAAGCTTCGGTTAGATACAAAGCTCACACTAGTTCACCAAATACTGACTATACCTGACAAATACTCCAACTGATACATCATGATGGACTTCTTGTTTAGTCTTTCTTCCCCCCCCCCAGCAGAATTGTGATTTGTAACAAGGCCTTTGAGGCAGTTAGTAATTTAAGGATAATTTCCCACAAATATCGACATGCTTCTGTAAATTATTCATTAATCCTGGTCAATAGATGATTAATCAAATGTATATAAAACATGTGCTAAGATGCTCAAAAGACACCAGCAATTCTTCCATTCTGCTAAGATTGATATTGGCCTGTAGGGCCTAGATGTAGGCTTCTGTTCAAGTCATCAAACCCAACCTCAAAATGACCCCTAAAGCTTGAACACCACAAATAACACAAGTAATGCCTTACAATGTGCTAGGAAATGTGGTATAGAACAGCAGCACATAACCAAGAAGCACAAATATGAGATGGAATAACCATGATCATGTCAGTATCCTCTTATCTAATGTTTGCAAAATGGCCCAGCTTTCCAGCCTCAACCTAAATCCTGCCAGTAGCCCAAAATTATGGCATAACTACTGCTGCTAAAAAGAAGTTAATGTACTTGCAATTTAATAATGAAATAAACAAAAGAGAAAACGTTCTGTAAAGAGAGAACGGTGCTAGTACAAAAGGCCAGTGTTGAATCATACTGGAGAAATCAGAAAATATATGCAGGAGAGTCAGTAAGAATTGATGTGTTTATAAATTATATATAGTTTTACATAATTATAAATAAAAAAAAAAATGCTCAGAATAAGAAAGCTGGGTCATTTTTGTAAGGGTAAAATATAGTTTTTTTTAATATATATATATATATATATATATCACTGTTTATAACCAGCACCAAACTAAAAGTCCTAATGTTTAGATTCAGGTTTCCAGCAACTGGAGAATTCTTGAAGAGTGCAAAGAGAAAAGTGAAAACAGAATTTTGGAGACAGTCTTGAAGCAGAATCCAGTGACTTCAAGTTTATTATAGCTTTTTTGTTACTTTTTGAGAAGACGGAAGACTGCATAGACTTTGTTTGTGTGCCTTCAAAAGGTATATCGGATAAAATTCCACTGAAACAGCTCATACATAATTTCCTTCATTTCTGGAAGAACAAAAAGAGAACATCCAGTTGTTCTAAATAAGGATCTAAGAACTTAATAACAAAATCTCATTTTTAAAACAGCATATACATACATATGTTCTAGGTCATTTATACACTACAGCACTTTTTTTTCCAGCAACTTCTCCAGTTATCATAAAAATAAAGCAGCTTGGCATTTTAAAAACACCACACACAAAAAAATCAAATAAACATAAAAACAGGCCATTTTAAAGTCCGATGAATCAAATCAAGTCTTCTCAAAGATTTTCCTTTAGCATTTCTCAGGTTATTGTGGCAATGGGGAAGAGAGGATTCATGCCGGAATAAAACTTTCCAGTTTTGCGCCTTGCTGCTTCTTTCCTTGGTGTGTCCAGCGTCCATGTGATGTTTTCAAAGGCAGCTGTGTTTTATGGAAGTTTTCTAGGAGTACGGAAGGGAGAATAAGAAAAGCTTTAGTAACAGCCATCCTTCCAGGAATCGTCGGTTATTGGACCACAGGTTTTTGTCATCCCAAGAGACCTGCTGTAGGAAGATGTAACGAGAACAGGAAATTGGCTTTTACAAATCAAGTGGTGTTGATGATGCCTTATATAGAGGTTTGGAGTGAGCAATATGATAATAAAATTTAAATAAAAAAAAAATTACAAACCCTTACTGGAAGTTGATGATGTATGTATTTGTGCGTGTGCGTGTGCGTACACAGTTTTTTTTTTTATAATGTGCACTATAATGTACAGTTTATATTGAGTGTTTTTTTTTTTTTTTTTTAAGTAAGTATATATGTATGGATAGATGGATAGATAGAGCAACTTCTTTGCTTTAAGAAAAAATATAGCCTTGGTACATCCTCTGCCATCCTATGCACAGAATATGTAAGTAAAGCATTACCTTCTAGGGGTCTGAGCAAGTCTGCTTTTTGACGAAGCTGAAGCAGTAGGTGTCATGCTTCTGCCCCCTGCTTGTTTTGGCCCTGTGCTAGCAGTCCTGCCTGAGGACTGAGCAGCTCCATTGGCACGCCCTGGTGACTGCACCCTCCGTGCTCCTGGATTCTGTCCCTGTGCTCCAGCAGTCACTCTTGCAGACTGTCGCGCTGCAGCCATGTTGCCCACAGGGCTGAGAGCTTTCACAGGAGCCCGCAACAAGAGCGGTGACTGGCCACTGCTTCTTAATCGAGTGTTAGACACACCTGTGGCACAAACAACAGCTAACACTTATAAAAACTTAATACATTTTGATAGCAATAATGTTCAATTTTAAAATCAAAGCAGTTATATATTCTCTATGGCCTTTCAAAGGTGCTCTACATAGAAAACATTGCACAAACCGTTAAATAAAGTCGGTTTAAAAATTAACCAGTAGATGGCAGCACATTACCAGTATAGATACAGACACAGTAGCGATTGCTCTCAAAACCATGGTTTTCTTTAAAAAGTTATAATAATAAATAAAATGTATTATAATAAAATAAGCATTAAAATGTCGGTAAATATTTTTTTTTACATTCGCAGTAAATAAAGCAAAAGATAAGCAACAGTGCATAAATATTTTAGACATTTTATGTAAGGATGAATGGATGTAGGAATGTATGGCCTAAGATAATGCTTTGGGGTCAAGCATAGATGATGGCACTCTGAATTTTGTATGTATTACAATATTATAGCCAAAACCAAGTTGCCTCTGCCAGGACATTTCAAAGAATTGTAAAAAAAAAAAAATTTGGTTGATGTGTAGTCCTACAAAATCAGTGTCATGTTCTTCTACAGCAATGTATAGCTTTCAGGGTAAATGCTGACAGGTTATATCAAGACAAGACACTGTGACCCCCTATGGCTTTAATAAAATACTGCCAATATAATTCTTACAATTTTCTCTTTTCTGATAAACAAATATTCCAAAAGAAATATTTACAAGCCTTTTCGGCATATACATTCTTCAACCTAAATTGTATGGGGTCCCTAAAATTTTGAAACCAGATTTTTCAAATTTCAGAAATTATGTAGCCTTAATGCTGACAATGTTTTTTTGCCACAGGGGATCATCCGTCTCTATAACCCCCTGTCCTCTACATCTGCCTCTTTCAAACCAACTATCTGCAATATCTTCCCTCACCACATCCATAAACCACCTCCTTGGTCTTCCTCTTTTCCTCCTTCCTGGTGGCTCCATCCTTAGCATTCTCCTACTGATAAACCCATGTCCCTCCTATGCACATGCCAAACCATCTCAATCTCGCCTCCCTCACCCTTGTCTCTAAAACTTCCTACATATGCGGTCTCTAATAAACTCATTTCTAATCCTGTCTATCCTCATCACTCCCAACAAAAACCTCAAAATCTTCAGCTCTGCTACCTCCAGCTCTGCCTCCAGTCTTTTAGTCATTGCCACTGTCTCTAAACCATACAACATTGCAGGTCTCACCACAGTCCTATAAACTTTCCCTTTTACTCTTGCAGATACCCTTCTATCACAAATCACTCCTGCCAATCTTCTCCACCCACTCCACCCTGCCTGCACTCTTTTCTTCACTTTTCAAACACACTCTCCATTACTTTCCACTTTCTCCACCTTTTCTCCCTGCAACCGCACCACCCCACTTCCCTCCCTCTAATTTACACACGTCTTAATCCTACTAACTTTCATTCCCCTTCTCTCTTCAGCACATACCTCCACCTCTCCAGGCTCTTCTCAAACTGCTCCCTACTCTAACCACAAATCACAATATCATCCGCAAACATCACAGTCCATGGACACTCCTGTCTGACCTCGTCCGTCAACCTGTCCATTACCACTGCAAACAAGAAAGGGCTCAGAGCCGAACCTAGATGCAAACCCACCTTCACCTTAAACCAGTCTGTCGTTGCCACTGCACACTTCATGTTGATTATATTTTGGAATACTCCATTTGCATAGTCCCTCTTACCTCTTTATTTGTACCTACACTACGCAAATAAAACTTCTATCTTTACTAATCTGCTCCATGACTGACATATCAGGACACTGATTTATCATGAATATTGTGTGATTATGGTTGATGTGAAGAACCGAATCCCTTCATTAACACTTAATGATAAATATATAAAAAAAAAAAATAGATTAGCATAAAAAATTTGTCTCCATTTAATGAAGGGGTGTGTTTATAGGCGTGATTGGAGGGATGACAATTATCCACCTGTCCCAACAATTTGGTT
This sequence comes from Silurus asotus, assembly GCA_024362625.1. Classification (NCBI taxonomy): domain Eukaryota; kingdom Metazoa; phylum Chordata; class Actinopteri; order Siluriformes; family Siluridae; genus Silurus; species Silurus asotus. The sequence goes on along the minus strand of MU551577.1, from coordinate 2,039,043 downwards.
TGTGGATGAAGGTGAGGCAGCAGGGGATACTGGGTACCGACCTGTGGGGGACTGGGGCAAGCGGGACATGCGGCTGCCTGAACTGTGCAGATTAGCCTCCATGCTGCGGCTGTTTCTCACTGCCTCCAGTGAGCGCAGGCTGGTGCGTGGGGCCAAGTTAGGCATGCTGTGCCTTAACTCCTCTGAAACCCACACATATGCACGCACGCGTGCACACACACGCACACGCACACACACACACGCACACACACACGCACACGCACACACGCACACACAACAGCTGTCACTATTCGAATTAGCTGAAAAAGGAAAATGGCTTCATGCGGTCACCTTTCCTTTCATGAGACTGCAGGGTGGAATGGTGTCTGTAACTTAATCACATGATTCCATGGATGGATGACTAAAGCTACAAATGTACAAATACAGCAATTGCACATATGCAGTGTTTTGTCTGTCTGAATTGAACCCTCTTATGATTCCAGCTCAGTATGTTTAATACAGGCAGAGAACAAAATAAGCTTCAGGAAGTGAACTATGCCAGGTGTTATTTATTTGTTTGTTTTTTCACAAAGTAATTTATTGTTGTTGATACTGAATGAAGAAATGTCATGCGTTCTGGATATTCTGACTGATAATTCCAAAAAACAAATTCTTTGATTCTGTAATGAATATAATGATGGAGTATTTTCTGAGCACAAACTTTATGTTCTCTGTGTGTGGGTGACTGTTAAGAGCTCTACATGCATTTAAGCTTTGTTCATCTTTTTTTTTTTCATCTGCATATTTCTGACGACAAAATAATTTTACGAATATGTTTCCCAACTTACACAAATGCCGCTTTTGCGTTTTAGTTTGTGCCATTTTAAATACCATAATATACACCTCTAAGATATTGTGGATATCGTGATTTTTTTTAATTTGATCATTTAAAAAAAAATATTTTAAATACTAACTATAAGCGGCTGCTGTGATAATGTTTTTTATTTGATTGTTAAAACTGTTAATGTTACGTCTTTTCAACTTCTTGCTCATTTTTGGAATTCATTATTCAATATATATTTAATAAATAATCCTACTTTATATTGATATAATAATATATAAGTAATAATACTTTATATTATTAATTACTATATATATATATATATATATAATAATATTAATTTAACCTTTATTCGTCCCACAGTGGGGAAATTTCTAGTTTTTTTTCGCATATCCCAACTCCTCTGAAAGCTGGGGTCAGAGCGCAGGGTCAGCCATGGTACGGCGCCCCTGGAGCTGATAGGGTTAAGTGCCTTGCTCAAGGGCTCAACAGTGGTAGCTTGGCTGTGCTGGGGTTCGAACCGCTGACCTTGTGATCAGTAACCCAGAGCCTTAACCACTGGACTACCACTGACACAGAGCCTTACCCACTAGACTCCCTCTGCCCTATATATATATATATATATATATATATATATATATATATATATATATATACATACACACACATATATACATACACATACACGTACTCAACACTAGAATCAACAACCCCTAACGTGCAAGGTTAAACAGACTAAGCCCAAAACAAACCACAGCTACAATTTAAATAGCCACATATAATAATGTTCATGTGTAATGTTTGTGTTTTCCAACTGAATCCATGCTTTCTTCGTCCTAAACTCGTCTTTCCAAAGTACATGGAACTATAATGACTGATTGCACACACTGTACGGAAGTGGTAGAAAGAGATTAGACTGCAAAAAGGCATTAGGCTCGAGCAGCAGAAACAGGAACCTCTGACAATACAGTATTAAAATATCAGTTTACAGAAAACTCTCATTCATATGTTATTAATAGTACTCATGTTAACGCTCTGTAACTTCGAGCCCAAGGCACTTTACGCGTTCCACAGAAACTTAAATATTAACCACGTGGTGAATGTAAATGAAAGTTGCATCCTACCTTCACTCCTGGTGAATTTGAGCAGCTCTGGTGCCGTGCCCTGAAGGGAACGCCTGGGCACGCGTGTTCCGGCTGCAGGAGATGGACATCGAGGCGAGGTGCCAGGAGAAGGCGAGTGCCGGCGGTGAAGGTGTGTGTAAGGCATGCTGTCTGCCTCTTCATCCTCCAAGCTGTAGGAGTCCAGCTCCTGATCACTGTAGGTGCCTCGCCTCAAGGAGTGCAGCGAAGCCGCAGAGCTCCGCCGCGATGCAGAGGCTGAGCTCGAGGCGTAGTCTTGCCTCAGGCCTACAAATTCAAAATGATAGTGGATATTAACCAAAACACACTGCACATGGCCATAAAACGACCAGGTGGAAGTGCATGCTGGCCACAGAGCTTAATATGGGCATGTAAATATCTATGTAAATAGAAAAAAAACATTTTATGTCCTGTTTTTTAAACTCAAAGCTGCATGGAACTATGGAAATTAAGCACAGACACCATGGGAACATTTCAACAGGTCAACGAAATAGAAACACAAACGTTTACTGCTTTTTTTATTAGCATTGAATATTCATTTGCTGAAAATAAGTGAAAAATTGAAATCAATGTTTATTTAACTCTAGGTATAGTCCGATTTATGCTTCAGAGCTGCCAATTTGTGACACTGATTTTACTGTTCTTTTATTTTTATTCTTTTTTTGGCATTAATGTAAAAGAATGTAATGTAAAATACATACTAAATAATGAATACTAATTAATGTTAATTTCAAAGAATACCTAATAAACATACATTTAAAAAAAGCAACTAATTTGGAACTATAATAAATGGACATCTGGTGCCACACAGATGAGGATGGGTTCCCTTTTATATCTGGTTCCACTCAAGGTTTCTTCCAGATACCATCTTGGGGAACTTCTCCTTGCCACAGTCGCCACTGGCTTGCTCATTAGAGACAACCTTATAAGAAACAAACTTATAGCCACCAAATGTACACATTCCAAATGTTATAATCTCTTTATCTCTGTAAAGCTGCTTTGGGACAATGTCCATTGTTAAACGTACTATACAAATAATACGGAAGTAATTTGAACCCAAACATAAATTGTGAGCTCTGTAGATTAGTAACATAGATGAAATTGTGATCCAATGATCCAAGCACTACACTACACACTGTATTACGAATGCAGAAGTTTACAACCACACATTTCACAGTTACAACCATTATTACGCAATCAAATAAAATGTTTTGTAAGTACAGGCGATTGTGCCGCATTTTACAAGTATGTTCAATTTCACAATTATGAATCATTTAAAAGAAATTGAAGATTAGTTTATCAATGTCGATTAGCAGACGCAAAACATACTCATGCTCATTCACTAAATCCCAGCTGGAGAAGTTGCTATTGCATGGACAAGGTAAAAAAAATAAAATAAAAATGATGTTTTTATTTATTTTATTTGTTTTTTAAGATAAATAAAGTGGTAACACAAAATGCTTGATGAAGAGACCTGATGTGGGCAAATGTATATGAATGTACTGCCAGACTGTGCTTCTAAAACGAATAGGACTTTTAAAAAAACATTTGTGATAGTGGTACATTATGTTTCGCAAATAATCTTGCAATCATGTGGGTTTAGAAAGTAGCTGCCCACACACACCCATACAATCATACACACACCCACACACTTTATTCTATGAATTAACCATTAATTAAACATTTAATTTGAATAGCTGTTGACAAGCTGTATGAACAATGCTTTTTTTTTTTTTTTACAATGAATTATTATAAGGGGTCGTCTATATATATATATATATACTGTATATATTTACAAACACACTCACTCTCCTCTTGCAGCCGAGCCATGATCTGCACATCTGTCAGGTCCTGCAGCTTGTACCCCATTGAGATGGAATCATCCGACGTGCTCAGCTCACTGTCGATAGAGGACTGGGAGCTCAGTGCCGAGTGCATGCTCATATAACCTAAAATCACAAAGCGCACAGAAAAACAAGGCCTGTAATTAAACTTGAGTACGCGCCGTGTCTCGATAACTCGTCCGATTCCATTTGAACAAACATTTCAGTCTTAAATGTGATTTATTTGAACTCACCCATCACTGTATTTTGGTTTCAACTTGCACCATATGCTTTTGCTTTATTTAAAATCCTATTTGGCAAAACCTGAAGCTTGTACTTTGGTACACTACGATCCTACACCATGATAGGGAAAGTAGAGAGCTTTGTAATAACCAAAAGCAAAACTTAATGGACAAAACGGGCTTAGAACATGAGAGCAAATAAAAAGGTGTTTACATTGTGAGCTACTCATCTTTTGTTTGCTGGCTGTCTTGTATGACAGTTGGGAGAAGGCGGTTGAGGTGGTGCAGATTTCATCATCATGTTCTTGTATCCTGTTATATAATCCTATGTAGCAATGAGAATTACACACTGAGGGATATTTGTAAAAAAATAAACCTATGAATCGGCATGCTGGCATCTCACGAGAGTGGACTGATGACGTCTTGATGCTACATGTCTGGTGTGGATTAAGAGTACCAGTGCATACATGCTCAACTCGATACCATTAACATTAGTTATGGAAATCCAACAAGCCAGAAAAACCCCGAATTAGTCAACCTCGAAGAACATTTTTCCCCAGAAACCAAAAGTGCCATGCTTAGCCCTCACTTACCTCAGCAAGTGAATTACATTTAGAAAAAATATATCTGAAGTGTTGCAAAGATGGCGAATAATTCGCAAAAGGCTATTGATTAATTGACTACTAAACAACACAACAATCAAAAATATTAGTGGTTTTAAAGCAGATTAATACATCAATAATACCACATTTTCCGCAAACATTTTAGTAAAATGGATAATCACTTGATTTTTCACCAATTTTGTTGCAAATCAATTTTTTTGCGATTTAAAATCTCATTATTAAAATGACGATCAGTGCAGCCTATGTGCAGCCTATGTGCATATCTGTGTGAAGCCTCCAACACGGAGCTAAAACATGCTCAGTGAAGCCAATGTGGCAGTGAGTGTCTAATGAGGTTTACTTTCATCAACGTTGCTTGACAACATGGTTTCATGTCATTTTCAGATTTGCACAAATGTCTACAGGACAGCGTGCCTTTCGAATGTCCCACCTGGACAAACCTCTTCGCTTCTTAAGCTGATTGGTAGACCTTGGAATGAAAAAGCTTCCAATCAGTAAATCGGAAGTGAGAATGGCACGCACCTCAATCTACAATCCATTTAAAATACAGGCACCAGTTGATTTACTTTAATCCTGCAGTGGTAATCCTTTTTCAGCAGGCTGCTTAGCTACTTTTTGTCACAAAATAACTAACCTTAATCAATTTCAGCTGATTTTGTTTAGCAGTCTTTTGACACTAATACACTGTATGGACAAAAAGTATTGGGATACCTGACTTTTTCCAGCCATAAGTGGTTCTTCCTTAAATTCCTATACTAAATTTAGAGGCACATTTGTATAGGATGTCTTTGGATGTGGTAGAATCAAATGTTCCATGAAAATATTCTTTACATGGGTTGGAGTGAAAGATCTTAAATAGCCTGCCATAGAGCTCTGACCTCAACCCTACCACCTTTAGAATGAACCCCAGGCCTCCTCACCCTTCATCAATACCTGACTAACACCCTTACTGGCTGAATGAGTGCTGAAAAAGTGCAAGGTTATTATAGCAGCAAATGGGGACTAAATGTTAAATGGAATGGTAAAAAAAGCACATAGTCTCAGGTGTACACAAAACTTTGTCCACACAGCGTAACACATTTAATAGGAATAGACTATTTAGCACTGATATTGTAGGCACTAATGTGTACATTCAAATTCTATAACCTTTTCATCTTTGTAAACTGCTTTGGGACAATGTTCTTTGTTAAAAGCACTATACAAATAAACTTACCGTAAACATTCTTTAGATCTTTTTCTTAGCATGTCACAAGAATGTAGAAAGAGAATTCATCTACTCAAAAGGTGGCTGCCTCCTAAAAATGCTTCAAAAACATGCTTGTAGCATGCTGAACCTTAATACTCAATTCGGATTGGCTGGAAGGGGTTCATTTAAACCAAGTAACACAATAACCTGCAAATAAGAAATGGAATGCAAGCCTTTTTTTTCCACCAAAAATCCAAACACAGATGAGCTTCGATACTCGCGACCTCGATAGTTCACGACTTTCCCTTTGGAACCAGACTAGGTCTAATCGGATATTTTGTGAGAAGCTGTGAGCGGCTCAAAAGTTCGGAGTAACATTTCAAAAGAGAGTTTGTACTAAAACCTATCGATTTTTTTTGTTACTCATTGGGGGTCATAGAACGTAACCCCTAGTATCGAGGTTGCACTGTATATACCCTGATATGTAAATAACTTTGTCCTTTTTTAAGTGTGAAAGAAAATTCTGATAGATACCACACCCTTATCACCTGACAGCCATGGCATCCCTTCAAATGTGAACTCGTGGCATTTACTCTGTAAACACATTCAGTAATATGAGATCCATGCAAAAGCAATCAATCTCTACTCGCTGAAGTGTTGGCAGGCAAACATTTGCCACACACCCCATGCATGACATCACATAAATACACACAAACGGAGAACAAACACCTTGGCAGCTGTATTAGACACCAATAAAAAGATCACAAAACACACTGCAGCGTGTTGTGTTTTTCTAGTGAGCAAAAGTGCTACAAGCTACAAAAGCACGAGCAGCGTTGTGTTAATGTCATGCCGTACCTGAGCTGCCACAGGTTAGTAGGGTTTTGTTAGTTGATTTGTGGTACCCAGGAGAATGAGAGGAGCCGGCCTCGGCTGCTGAGCCTGCACAGGTTTGCGATGGACTGCTGTACATGTTTCTCCATCTCGAGCCTGTGGACAAAACAAAGGGAGAGGCATCTGAATTAGCATCACAGGGCCTTTAGGCACCACTGTTTAATATACACTCACTGGCCACTTTAATAGGAGCACCTGTACATCTGCAAATATCTGCAGTATTCTAATTAGCCAATCATAAACCCAATTCATAAAGGGTTTTTAATGCACAATAGTCTCTACACTACAAAAATACAAAATAAAAAGAACTCGGTGTGAGGAGAGACTACAGGCCAAAACACTATGTTGATGATGAGATCAGAAGAGAATTTCCTGTGGTGTGCATGCAGCATCCAATCGGATATAAATACATATTACCTCTGTACAGATGACTACAGGCAGTGCTTCAATGCCCTACCAAATACAGTGGGACCTTGTAGTATGAATGTCTTTTAGTACTGGAATATCAGTGTACGAGCGGTTTTACTAGTTAAAATCTTTGTAGGAGTATAAGCATATTTCAGAAAGACGAGCATTTCTTTTGACAGGTTTGGTTCCAGTCTCGTCACCTCTTCATGCTCAGTCACTTTATAAACATTGTTCCGAGTTACCCTCTGTCTTCATGGAAGGAGATCCTGGACCACTTCCTCAACATCATCTTACCCTCACCATCAACCAATACAACAACATGTAGGTACAGTACAGTACTCTAAAGTTAATTTATTATTAGAAGTCATTTACAGTAATATTTCTTTATATTTATACAGTAATTTACTGTATTACAGTACTTATGTTTTTCCCCCCCCACCCCCCATACCAGCTCACTCTCACCATCAACCACAACAACACTATGTAGGTACAGTACTCTAAAGTTACTTTATTACATTTTACTATTTATTTATATGGTTATTTATTTATTTATGTTTATGATGTATTACTTTTTAATGTTTATACTTCGTTACAAGTTCCTGACGCATGGAGGTGAGTAGGTGAAGAGCTCTAGCCCCTGATGAACCGCCGATAGAAATTGGCAAATCAAGAGAACCTCTGCAATTGCTTATGAGTGGTGGGTTGGGGCCAGTCCTTTACTGTCTGAATCCTGGCTTGGTCTATCTGAATGTTACTGGCTGAAAGGAAAAATCCAAGGCGCATCATGGTAGGCAGGAGGAACAGAACTGAAGTCGGGAATCTCCGGGGAGCACGAGACTGGTATAGAGGGGAAGATGGAGTAAGGCAGTGAGATTGGCAATAGGTTCCCTATTGGAGTACCCGACCACTGGACCAGTCCAGTCCTTGCAGAGCAAGGAAATACTGTCGCTCGCCGATGGTGACCAGAATAGGCTTAGTTCGGCGAGTGGCCCTGTCTATCCATGTCCATCGAGGGCACGGACCTGGAGGGTTTTCGGTAATGGCTCCAGCCCCAGCTGGTCCACAGGGGAAGGAGAAGTACGAGGGCGTGTAGTGTGGCGGGCCGGAGGAGAGCGGTAGACCTGCTGCAGATGGCGAGGGAAATGATCTGAACAACGTTCAGGTATTCAGCGGTCAATCCGAGTGGCCAGAAAGATCAACGCATACAGATCAGGTGGGAGCTCATGGGCAGCCAGCTCGTCCTTCACCTGGGGTGAAAGTCCCTGAATGAAGGTGTCATATAATGTGGTACGATCACACCCACTGTCAGTTGCATCGGTGTGGAAATCTGCAGCGTACCCGGCCACTGAACGCTCCCCAGAAGAAGAGAACAGCAAGCGTGCGGCATCCAGTTGAGGAGTGGACGATCCAAAAATCTTGCGGATTTTCTCAGAGAACGTAGTAAAGGAAGAGCAATGCTAAGACTGATTCTTTCACTCGGCAGTAGCCCACCGCAAAGCCTGTCCGAACAGCAAGGAGATAAAATAGACCACCTTAGCCTGCTTAGTGTATAAACGAGGATAGTTCGAGAATAAAAACGAATAATAATAATTCAGGCTTAATAAGCTGCTGAAGACCCATAGTTATTTCCTGGAGCTGCTGCTCATGGGTGGCGGAGACATTAAGCATTAAGCGTGGTCTGGAGATCAGGAGCGTCCACGGGATCCATAACTGGCCAGATTGTTCTGTCAGGGTTAGCTGGCAGGAAGGACCCAAAAGCAGGACGCCACCAGAAGAATAAAACCAGGTCAGAAGGGGTAGCACAGGCAGGAAAGATAGAACGTCCAAATACTTGAGAGCACTAGGTCGCAGCACTCACAGGGTTAATGCTGAACATCTGTGGTGCCGGGAGCACGAAGCAGGGTTCGGATCCGAGGAAGGATAGAAAGTCCGAAACCAGTATGAGGTCAAGAGCAAGAGAACAGAGCAATAGAGGAAAAACCAAGCCGAAATCGAGGGGAGGCAAAAACTCGTAGGAACCGGGAGATCCGTAACCAAAACTTTCCACAGGAGGAAATAGAAGGCTGGAAGGTCTCAAACAAAGCGTGGAAGCGAACGAGACAATCTGGCATCAAGCACATGCAGTCTGCATCTATTTATACAGAAGCTGGTGTTTCCGGTGCCGCCGGCTGCAAGATGGCGCCGAACTGGAAGCAGATGTTTTAACAGTATATGGAGTAGTAATTGGGTAATAAGGATTTAATAGTTTTATATAAATGGATATTATTATAACGTGGAATGACTGCTGAATATGTGGAACGTCTGGATAGGCTATGAACAAAGGCTGGGATAACAATATGCTTTTTTATTAATACAAAAAAAGCAATACAGCAATACAATAATGTATAAGTTAAAGCAATACAATAATATATAAGCTTATTGCACTTGAAATTGGAATAAAATCAATAAATGCAGTTTAACCAGGCATACAGAGTTAAATTAAGGAAACCTATAGTAAAGCACTTTCCAAGTTAAAGACCAGCTAATCACAGCTCGAGTTACCACCTGCCATGTCTTAAATGCTGCATCACAAAGCCACTATTTTTTTTACTGCTCAGAGAGAGAAAAAAATTATTAAAAAAACGAATCCTCACCGCAAAAAGCCGGTAATGTGAGTGTGAAGTGAGCATGCAGGCTACAATAGACTAGCAATGTGTCTGGATGTACAGACACAGTAAAATTAAAGACATGTTCAGCGTTTTGCAGATGATTTTGCAATAAACCTTTATTTCCGAACTATTTTATGCGCTACTTATTTTGACCTAGGAGAGAATGAAGGATGCAAAAGGATTTTGTGTACACATTTTTAGATGACCAACGCATACTTTGATCCAGGCGGCTCAGAAGTGTCCTGCAGGCAACCTCGGTCTCGGGACTCGGGTGATCTAGGACCTTCCGGCACCATTTCAGCGGAGACTCTGGGGCCTGTTCCGACTGTAACCGCTTCTTCGGAGACACGTACAACCTACAAAGATGAAAAAGAGAGAGAAAGTAAGAAGTTCTTTAATTAGCAGATCCTTTGTCTCGTTGTGTTTCCAATCTTACAGGACAAATTAGTCTGTGTTAGGTAATGGTTAAGTATTCCTGCTTTGTGAGAGAACATAGTGATTTAGGTCTTACAGACATTTTTTGCACAGGAAGTCACATCTTTGTGACATTCTCTCATCATGGCACAAAATGAAAACACAAGCCATGTGCAAATGTTCTTAGACAGACATCCGATGAGGTCATGCTTTTCACCCACTTTTCTGACAGAGGTTAAAAAATTTTTTTTAAATCTAAATCAACATAATGATCGACAACATGCTGAAAAACCAGTATCTCCAGAGTCAGAGTTCATCTCAGTTTTCAGACGATCAAGATTTTTAAAGCTATCACATACCACTTACACCTTATGGGCGAAGTCAAATAATTTCCCATGACATCCAAGACATTCATGCCTCACAGACAAATCGGAAGGTATGGACAATAGAGTGGGAAGGGGGAGAAAACAAAACAAAAAAAAACAGAACCATAGAATTGTATTGTTGAGTGTATTTTATTTTTTTTAGAGAACACAGAGCATTATAGTTGCAAATTCCTCTGACTAAATAGAAAACAGATGTTTCCACACTAAACAAAATGTGTTTATTAAATCTGAAATTTTACCTTCAGATCGGTCAGCAGCCGTTAAATAGTTTTCCACAACCCCAAGTTCTGGTAAATCACAGTTCTGCATGAATGCGTTTGTTCTAATATGGTATCGCCCCTATACCATGAGGCGACACTATATTTATATAAACAAATGTAAGGCAACTTCATAAACACGGACCTAAAAATGTGTCATTGTTTATAAGGTGAAGTGAAAGTGTGAAAGGAGTCACAGGTTTTGTGATAGTTGGGGTAAATCGAAGTTATCCGACATGGAAAAGGCTTTGGGGAACAAGGGGGCCGAGCTTTTGCGGTTTCTCTATTACAAGAGAAGTCACTAAGGAGCTTTTTATATAAAAAATATATATAATTTAATACAAACAATACAACAGCGCCATAGCAGCCTATAACTCAGGCTGGCCAAGTTTCCTAACAATCAGCACTTTCTCTTGAATATCACTTTACTTTAATCTTATCAGACAAAACCACATGGGCTGAAGAAGAGGCGGAGCAGTTCCACTGAGCTTCACAATTACTACTGCGCAAATGTAAACAAGTGAATCTATTGTAATCTATTTGTATCACTACAAAGAGCAAAGGTCATGATATGTTTTCAAAGATATGGAGAGAGTAAATGTTGCATGCTCTTACACAATGATAAAGCATGACACAAAGGCACTACACTACTAATAGAAATATGATGACCTTGATCTCCCAGATCGAATTGGGGAAACCAATTAGTTGATATCAATAAACTTATTGTTGCTATTTCTAATTTTTATAAGGATTCAGCTGTTATTCCAATGCAACATTTATCTATTAAACCACATGCATCAATAAAATGGAAAGGTTTCCAATGGTCACCACTGTTTTCCTCTTATATGGTGCTTGTTTGCAAAAGCAGGATCACGTGTGGGTTGAGTGCAGCAGTCTTAGTGCTAAGCTTATTACAAAGCTTATTATAAGCCTGAATCTGCAAAAACAAAAAAAAACATTTAGTCTATATACTAGATGGGCAAAAGTTTGTGGCCACAAAACCATACATTTCATATGTGCTTTTTCAACACCCTATACCACATTTAATACCCATGTGCTGTTATAATAATCTTAAAAAAAAGATTGTGGGCTAAAAAGAAAAGCTGGCGCTGCTGATTCTTTATGGTGCTTTATGTCCAGCTTCAAGAATTTCTCTTAAAAGGAGAAAATCCTGACAATTCCGCATATCGAGCGGATATATATTTTCTGAGCATCACAGAGGTTTCAAAGCCAATAATTAACCCAAGACTGCACTCTTACCAGATATGATCAGTAGGGCATAAGTGATATGGACAAAAGCATCATGGTGTCAAATTGCATTCAGAATGCCACATGGTGTAAATGTAAATAATGAAGATGTCAGTCCTGATCAAATTAGCTTGGGCATGTCCTCATCCAACTCTACCCATTTAGGCCTATAAATAGCCTGAAGTAGATGCATGTCCGACCATCACACAATTTGCTTTCCAAGCTTCCCATTTAAGAGTTAATACTCTCTTAGCTGTTATAATAACCTCCACTCTTCTGGGAAGGCTTTCCAAGACTTTGAAGTATAGTTCTGTGGGGATTTGCACAAGAGCATTAATGAGGATCGATGAGAAGGTCATGACTCTGTGTAGACCACTCCAGTTTTTCCTCTACCTTTGTACACATGAGCATTGTGGTACTGGAACAAACATTTGGGCCCTAACTCCATAGCATATGAAGATAATCTTGATAACTCTGTGTTTCTGACTTTGTGCCACCGGTTTAAAAAAAAAACTATGGATATGATAGTCAGGGGTCCACAAACGTCTGTACACACACAATCAGAATCAGTTTATACGTCATATAGAAATAACTTTTTCTTGGTGTTTGGATACAAGATAACAGCACACTGATAACACAACAGCCACACTAAAATGCACACAGTGCATCTTAACTGTATCTTTAGTGTTTCTAATCTATGATGAAATGAAAATGCAAGGCCAGACCTACCAGGCAAGGAACACATTTTATACTTACAGCATTTGGAAGATGCCCATAGAGACTTACAATGAGGGTTAATGGCTTTAATGTGTTGAGATTTGAACTTGTGACCTTCTGATCAGAAGTCCAAAGTCCAACATCCTAACCACTGAGCTACCATGTCTCTGCACCATGACCATTCAGTTATGATGGAAAACTTCTTCAAGCACTTTGCAATATGACCTACGAGTTGTGCACTGTTTCCCAAAATACAACCGGGAAAAGGTTGGGACCTGAATGACCTTTAAATACTCCATTGAAACGAAATCACAAACATCTATAAACTTAATAAATGCAAAACTGCTATAAAATATATCATGTTCTAGTATTACGCTTACAATTTTAGTGTAACGCTTACAATTATTTTCATTTCAAGACTGAAACATCATACCTACATTTACATTAATGGTAACTGACAGATGCCCTTATCCAGGAGGATTTAGGATGATCTAATCCATACAACTAAGCAGTTGAATGTTAAGGGCATTGCTTAAGGGTCCCAGCAGTGGAAGCTTTGTGGAGCTGAATTCACCTTCCAATCCAAAATCCATTTTAACCACCGAGCTTCCCAATACTTATTTGTTTAGAGTTGCATTTAATGCATTCTGCTTTGCATTCGGTGGTTCTCTGCCTCCTCGACATGCATAGCAATGGAGTATACAACTAATACATAATATGACGTTTTCCAGCATTGACAAGTTAAAGCTGATGTTTGAAGTACAAAAAGAATAAACTGAACAGACAGAAATCTGTTCATTCTAAATTATTTTATATACAAGTTGTTAAATCCAACACCCTGCCTGACTCAAGCCTACTAAAAATAAGAGAAAGGACATACCAAAATTCTTCAAAAACCTCAGTAGGGCAATTAGACAATATTAACAATAGTTGTCTTGCTCTTTATAGAACAATAGCTGTAGGTTACTCTGGTTACAGTTAAACTGACTGAAAATGCCTGTTGGATACGCACTTTCTAGCCAAGCAGGATTGATTTAGACTGACCAAAATATAAAAACATTATCATCTCATTATTTTATCTTAATCTCTGTTATATAAATCCTGATAATCACTGGACCTAATCTGCAATTTGAAATCACAACTTAGAACATAGAATTTTTTTTCTACTTTTTCAATAAAAACTGGCTCGACACACACTGTCCTGTCTGAAGTGAAATAATCGGTTTTCACATAACAGCAAGGAAAAGCCTACAGAAAACCACACAGGCAAGCAGAGGAGGCTCATTTGCACTCTGTGCCTCTGGCTTTTATAGAAAGTCTCAAAATCACAGCCACATACACACTACTTTACAAGCGTCACTTGTTAAAAACCTTAGCAACAAACAAACCACGATATTGGCCACGATATTCCACCCTGAGAAACAAAAGGCAGCAAGACTAAAGCTTATTTTTTAAATAGAGTGGCTTGCTTAATGCAAACTAGTCCCATTTACTCTTCTTTGGTTTGTACTCTGGTGTGCAGACAGGCAGAAAGAATGAAATAACAGCCACTGGCACAATTGGCAGTGCATCAAAAACGCCTTCAATATCAATGTTAGAACATCACAGTACTGAGGATCACACTGTTAGCCAGTTATATGACATGGATGCATTCTCATGCCCTGCTCAGACTTGGTATAATGATCAGTAATGTACCAATACCAAGTAGAGGTGTCAAGGATGAGACCTTTCCAAACATTGCAGTTAAATTACTGTGTGCCTAGAACAGGCACCAACATGTTATGATCTACTAGCGATCATAAACTTTATAACAAGCAACAATAATAAGTTTCAAATGTGGTATTCACAATAGTTGTAGGAAGAACACATGAACCTGTGCAGACACTCCCATCTGTGTGGACATTTATCTAAATTACTTGCAAACTACCCACATTATTAAATCGTTTTACATACACCACCTACTTGTGTGGTTTGTAAATGGTTGCTCAATACCATGAACCCACAGACTTGATTATTTTAAAAACTAACAAAAGTGCAAATCAGCATCTGCAGAGACCCTACTTGCCCCAGTCATCATCTGTTTGTAGTTCTGCAAACACAATGGTTTTGAATTTATGACTGCACCACCAAACAGCTTTTTCCCCCAGGGCCATCACTCTGCTGAATCAGTCTTTCACCCCTCCCTCGTCGCCCAGTGAGGATACGCTCATAACAGACTTGTACACAAACTACCACATTATACACCATCCTACTGCTATAACTTCAAGGTTGTTTAACACTATAGTGGTCTTCCAAAAAATTTGGAGGCACCCCCTATGGTACACCTTAGTGACTTAATCTAGACAGTCACTTTATAAACGTAATAGTGTACATCGTTAAATTATTCATAACGTTCCTGAACGTTCGGTCCCGCTGCGGATTCCCGCAAATTTTAAGATAATCCGCAACTTGCTGTTAGTTGGGTTCCAAATGAGAACCCATGAATTCTCCGAGCCGCAAATTATCAGGGGTTGACTGTATATAAATGGCATACAAAAAGTATTAGGACACCTGACAATTCCAGCCAAATGTGGTTCTTCCCCAAACTGCGACCACAAAGTTGGAGGCACACTCTTGTATAGGATGTCCCTGGATGCAGAGGGATAAAATTTTCCCTTCACTTGAACTAGGAGACTCAAACCTGCTCCACCATGACGATGCTCCTGTGCACAAAGCCAGCTCTAAGAAGCCAGCTCTATAGGGGTTATACATGGGTTATTCATAAACATGAGTAGATGTGGAAGATGTTGAGTAGCCTGCTATAGAGCTCTGACCACAACCCTTTGGGTTGAATTGGAATACTGACTGCACCCCAGGCCTCCTCACCCTATATATCTTTACTAACATCCTTGTGGCAGAATGAGCACAAAAATCTCCATGCCAAAATACAGTGGAAAATCTTCCCGGAGGTGTGGAAGTTATTGTAACAGCAAACGGGGAATAAATGTGGAATGGGATGTTCAAAAATCATACAAAGCTAATGATCAGGTAATCACAAACCTTTATCCATATAGGGTATAACCAGGTACTGCAAACCATTAACTTTTTGCAAACCATTAACCATTAACTTTTTTATTACTTAAAAAAAAAAAAAGCTTAAATACTGCTGGATCTACAAACCCATATTTATAGTTATATATATACACACACTAATATATACTTGCTTCCATTGTACTTTCCTTGTACTTGCACAACAACAACAATGAGTAATCCATTCAGTTATCCTCATTTCCAGCTATACTTCACTACAGAACAGACCTTATTTTAGAGAAGTGAACAACGTCAATGCAGGTCCTTCAATTAGTTTCTGCTCCAAGATACCACGTACAGGGTCCACAGGGTCACAACATTAGTAGTGCCTATGAATTTCACCCATCATTACCGAGACGCATCTCGTAAGATTTAGAGACAAATTCACATTGCAAAGGTTATGGCTAGAGATCATTTATTGAAACTCGTTTAAATATATTGCTATTAACAGTCTGGAATTTGCATGAACAGCGAGCATTCTGTACAGGCGACCTGTACAATTTCCTCGAATGGCAGAATGCATTTTTACATTAACAAACAGTTCCTGTTTGGAAAGGTATCTCACTAGCAGGCTCTAATGGAGCCTTTGTGATGAGTTATGTCGAATACGCTCAAACAAACCACAGAGTGCGAAGACTGAAAACACAGAAAATTCTAGTGAGCGTCATGCTTACGCCAGCAAACGTGAAAATGGCTTGTTTTATCAATTGTTATACAAACAATGATTTGACATTGTTATGCTGCACTGATCATGTCCAAGCAGTTCCTGTTTAAACCAGTTCTTGTTTGTGTATGTGTTTTTAGTGGTGACTTTACTGTGTGCCTTTTTCCAGCACAGAGAAATCAGTCAGTCCTGCAGAACAAGCCGGCAAACAAAACACAGCCAGTCTAAACAGCCTCACACACACACACACACACACACACACACACACATATTGCCATCTTGGATTTCGAGTATAATAACAAATGAAAACACACAGCGGGACCATTTTATTGTGTACGTGTAAAATATTTTACTGTTAAATTGTATTAAAATAAATGAAATTCAGTAATTGGAAAAATTAAAATAATAATAAAAGTTTACTGTAAAATTTTATTACATTTAAATAAATGCAATATTTGGAATAATTAAAAAATATTATAAATAATTGGATTATATTTAAATAAGAAATTTTATTATTTATTATTAATATTTCAATTATTTATGCCTATTGGAAGTGGTATTAAAAAAAAAAAAAAAAAGATAAAATTGACCTGCGCTGAATGTTTTCATTTGATGATATGCTCATATTTCCAGAATGTTGCACCCTACCAGTGTACTGTGTACTTAATTAGGTGTTTATCTAAATGTCTGTCTGAAACACTACACCAGCGTTAGAAACGAATTGGTGTAACATTCGCTAATATCAATCTAACGCTACAAAACCCTATTAAAAGCATCAGTAACATACCAGCAGTCTTCACCATCGATATCGGCGCAGTCATCCAAATCGAGCACATCCACCTCGTCCAGAGCGGACTGGTCCACCCCTGCATCGCTCTCACCAATTGTCTCCAAATCGTAGCTATCTGGAGAAGAACTAGCGTTTGTGTGTTCTTCAGCGTATCCTGATGCTGCGGCACAAGGAAGATCAAAAACTGGGCTGTTCTGTTCCATCTCCTCTTCATCCTCCAGCCTTGTGGCCTCAGGAAGACAAGACATGTCTTCACTCCTCCTCAAGCTGCCCTGAGGAGGAGAAGGAGTCCGGACATCTCTGACCGAGCTGGTGCTGGTGTCCTCACACAGGGTTCTTTCGTTGGCATGCGTGCCGAGGTGACGCGCGGTGCCACGGTTGCGTAGACTTTCGTTCTGGACTTCGAGGCGCCGCACGAGTTCACGCAACTTTCGGACCTCCTCCAGCTCCACTCCGACCTGCTCATCTTCGAACCCCGGGACAGTGCCACTGTCTGCCTGCTGGGCTCCACTCCCACTCTCCGGCACCACCATCCTCTCACTCTGTGGGACAAAAACAACAGGTTAATGCATGTTCTCTATTGTGTAGTGTTTCTATAGACCAGGACTTGTACATAACCTAAGGCTTATGACAATTGCATTTAAGTGGACGTCCAAGACTAATTTAAGACTTCAAATAATCGGGAGCCTTTCTGAGCAACTCTAGGTGTGGAGAAGTCGTCTACTTATAAATTCCGAGCGTACAGTACAAGAATAAATGAAGATGGATGTTGGCAAAGGCACTACACTAATGTAAATCTTTAGAAATGTTATATCTACAAACTAATCACTACATTAACATATCAGTAAACCAATAAAAACTGTACTTTTTTTTTTCTTATATAATCAGAATAATAATATTATTAATTCCACTTGCTTGCTTAGATCCACCAGGGGCTTTCAGCTCTCTTGTAGTTTGTTTCTGACTCTTGCAAATCGCTGTAGCGACTAAAGAAAAGCTTGCAAATAAGCATGCTTTACCTCACCCTGTCATGAACAACCTCTCATTAAATGTGGAAAGGAACAAAAGTAAAGCTTGGAAGGAAGGAGCAGAGAGCGATGGTGCGGCTGCAGAGTGTCCATAGTGAGCAGAGTTGGCTTGCTTTGTGAATCTGTCAGCAAAGCTAGTACAAATGTTCGATTTGAATAGTAAATTATTGGATTACATTAAATTATTACATAGCTTTGCACAAAACAGACGAAAGGGACAGAGTAAAATTGGAGGCCGTAAATGAATAACAGGAGGTCTCAAGGCTTCAGCAGGAAAGAAAATGGAGTCGCAAATGGAAAAAAACAAAAAACAATAACCATAAGGATGCCAATGTTAACGGCATAACCAAGCATGATCATGAGAAGGAAATCCCTAATCGCTGTTTAACTGCAAAGATTTGCACAGATCACACCGAGAACCACGACAGGCACCTATTGTGTAGTCAACCTTTAGGTTTAAAGCTTAGAACTTATGCAAACATAACAGTGACCTACACAGTCAGGCTTGCAGAACCAAACAACACTTATTTCACAGATTAGGTTCAAGCAGAGACAGAAGATTGAATTTATAAACCCGATTCCAAAAAAGTTGGGACACTGTACAAATTGTGAATAAAAAAAGGAATGCAATAATTTACAAATCTTATTAACTTATATTTTATTCACAATAGAATATAGAGTATGTATCAATGTTGAAAGTAAGACAATTTGAAATGTCATGCCAAATATTGGCTCATTTTGGATTTCATGAGAGCTACACATTCCAAAAAAGTTGGGACAGGTAACAATAAGAGGCCGGAAAAGTTAAATGTACATATAAGGAACAGCTGGAGGACCAATTTGCAACTTATTAGGTCAATTGGCAACATGATTGGGTATAAAAAGAGCCAGAGTGGCAGTGTCCCTCAGAAGTCAAGATGGGCAGAGGATCACCAATTCCCCCAATGCTGCAGGGAAAAATAGTAGAGCAATATCAAAAAGGAGTTTCTCAGAGAAAATTTGAAAAGAGTTTCAGGGACTCTCTCAGGAACAATCTTTGTGCGCAAAGGTCAAGGACGGATAACCATACTGGATGCCTGTGATCTTCGGGCCCTTAGACGGCACTGCATCACATACAGGAATGCTACTGTAATGGAAATCACAACATGGGCTCAGAAATTCTTCCAGAAAACATTGTTGGTGAACAAAATTAAAATCAAAAGTTGTAGTTCTCTTTTGGAAAACTGGGACACCATGTCATCCGGACTAAAGAGGATAAGGACAACCCAAGTTGTCATCAGCGCTCAGTTCAGAAGCCTGGATCTCTAAAGGTATGGGGTTGCATGAGTGCATGTGGAATGGGCAGCTTCCACATCTGGAAAGGCACCATTAATGCTGAAAAGTATATCCAAGTTATAGAACAACATATGCTCCCATCCAGACGCCGTCTCTTTTAGGGAAGACCTTGCATTTTCCAACATGACAATGCCAGACCACATACTGCATCAATTCCAACATCATGGCTGCATAGAAGAATGATCCAGGTACTGAAATGGCCAGCCTGCAGTCCAGATCTTTCAACATTTGGCGCATCATAAAGAGGAAGATGCAACAAAGAAGACCTAAGACAGTTGAGCAACTAGAAGCATGTATTAGACAAGAAAAACATTCCTATTCCTAAACTTAAGCAACTTGTCTTCTCAGTCACCCGACATTTGCAGACTGTTATAAAAAGAAGGGATGCCACACAGTGGTAAACATGGCCTTGTCCAAACTTTTGGAGAGAGAGAGAGAGAGAAAGAGAGAGAAAGAGAGAGAGAGAGAGAGAGAGAGAGAGAGAGAGAGAGAGAGAGAAGAGTTGTACCTAGATATTCAAATGGGGTACAATTGTCCTTTTATACCTCTCTACAAAATATATATTCAACCTATTTTTGAAACATCATAAGTTTGAACTGAATGATGGATGGGAGTCAGAGAGAGCAGACCCGGTCAATATCTCTGGGTGGGAGTGATGGCATTCTCTCTTTCTCCTATCAATCACACTGACACTGACCACTCACAGATTCAATTTACACTTCCTCGTATCCTCGGGAAGACCGGCCTGGCATCCCAAAGCCCAGGTTTACAGTACATTTATGCTATTTAACTGACACCTTTATCCAAAATTACCTACAACTGAGCACTTGAGAGTTAAAGGCAACTTGCTGGTGCTGGGATTTGAAATTGCGACCTTTTGCTCCAAAGTACAATATCTTAATTTACTTAATATATATTAATTTGATGCTGGTTTACAGAAAAAATGACTCCAAGCCATAATCATTGTTCCCTGCTGTGTAAAGTGATCATTTTAAAGCACGGTGTTCGTTTCGGCAGGAGAATCTAGACAACCACGTGACACTTTAAATTGTTTAAAAGTACGGAATAAATAATGACAAGGGTGTGCTGTTGCACATAAATAATCAACGGCGTAAAGCTGAGAAAACAGTTACAAACCTGAGATTCACACGTCCTTTATAGTTACATTATCACTGGTATCACTTATGTTGTATAATAACACAAACGATATTAAATAAAAAAAAGTTAGTCGCGGTGCAGAGAACACAGAAAAACAAACAAAGTGCAATCGGCTGTTACTATAGCAACGAAAAAGCGTTAGAAGATGATTAATATGTGATGGCTGTTCCTGCATTAGCGCAGTTCAGCAAACCTGGTACAATTTCTGCCTTGTGAAATATCGACTCACTGCTACTAGCAACGAAACAAAAACCAAGCAGTGGGAGATGTTAGCTAGATAACCAGCTAGCACTGGTGCCGGGTGAACAGATGGGGCTTACAATGACTATATAGTCTACAGCCGTTATTAAATAACTTACTTCACTAAATGCGTCCAGATCTTCAATCACCAACCGCCTGGCTGCAACGTTTACATCGAAATTGCTTTATTTACCAAATTACTACTACTCCGCTGCCCCTGATCAATTATCCTACTGCAGCCCTAGCTGGCTGGCTGGCTAGCTAACTGGTTCCCTGACTAGCCAGTTTGTTATGAAGCACGTAGTAACCCGACTCAGGCTGGACCAATCAGGTAAATGATCCCGCCCACCTCTCAGAGAGCCAACGTGCGGCTGTTTAATACCACGTTGGTCAGTGATACTCAATAAAAAAGCAGACCTTTCTGTAATAGCCAATCATAGGCTGGAGGCTGGAGGCGGGACGTGTGGGACCATGAGGGAAAAAAGACACGCTGTCGCACTTGGGGATTTGGCGCTCTCTGCTGGCCAATATAATTCAGTTGAATGATAGTGTTGATCATAAATGGTAAATGTTTAATTTAAGCTTTTCTATTCATTCATTGGTTATTTAGTCAGTCAGTCAGTCAGTCAATCAATCAATCAATCAACCTGATTTTAATTTGTGTAGCACTTTAACAATGTTTTAAAGCGGTTTTAAAGCATAAATGAATGTATACGTTTAGTGTCTGTATGTTTGTTCCTTATAATCTTAAATCTATCTCTAATGAGCAGAGATGGTAAAACACATCTTTCACTCAAGCACCCAGGTAGCAAAGACTTCTGGCCTCTGCACTTTCAGATAGTTCAGATAGTAAGGTGATAATATTTTTATACACAGAGCTGTCTCCCCTATTTCTGTTTGCAACGTGGTTTTATTGCTCGCTGTCAAAAAGGTTTCAACAAACAATAATTTGAATTATAAATAATGGTAATTTTAGATGAAATCTGGATTATAATCTACAGTAGTGTTCAATATAATAGCAGTACAATGTGACTAAACAGAATAATCCAGGTTTTTAGTATATTTTTTATTGCTACATGGCAAACAAGTTACCAGTAGGTGCAGTAGATTCTCAGAAAACAAACAAGACCCAGCATTCATGATATGCACGCTCGTAAGGCTGTGCAATTAGGGAATTAGTTGAAAGGGGTGTGTTCAAAAAAATAGCAGTGTGGCATTCAATCACTGAGATCATCAATTTTGTAAAAAAAACAGGTGTGAATCAGGTGGCCCCTATTTAAGGATGAAGCCAGCACTTGTCGAACATGCATTTGAAAGCCTGAGGAAAATGGGTCGTTCAAGACATTGTTGAACAGCATACTTTGATTAAAAAGTTGATTGGAGAGGGGAAAACCTATAAAGAGGTGCAAAAAGTATAGGCTGTTCAGCTAAAATGATCTCCAATGCCTTAAAACAGACAACCCCCAAACTCTGAATTCAAGCCACAGTACACAGTGAAGACAGTGAAGCATGATGGTGGAAGCATCATGATATGGGCATTTTTCTCCTACTATGGTGTTGGGACTATTTATCGCATACCAGGGATCATGAATCAGTTTGCATATGTCAAAATACTTGAAGAGGTCATGTTGCCTTATGCTGAAGAGGACATGCCCTTGAAATGGTTGTTTCAACAAGACAATGACCCCAAACACATTAGTAAACGAGCAAAGTCTTGGTTCCAAACCAACAAAATTAAGGTTATGGAGTGGCCAGCCCAATCCCCGGACCTTAATCCAATCGAGAACTTGTGGGGTGATATCAAAAATGCTGTTTCTGAAGCAAAACTAAAAAATGTAAATGAATTGTGGAATGTTGTTAAAGAATCATGGAGTGGAATAACAGCTGAGAGGTGCCACAAGTTGGTTGACTTCATGAGACACAGATGTGAAGCAGTTTTAAAAAAAAAACTGTGGTCATACAACTAAATATTAGTTTAGTGATTCACAGGATTGCTGCATACACTGCTATTTTTTTTAACACACCCCTTTCAACTAAGTGCCCAATTGCACAGCCTTAAGAGCGTGCATTTCATGAATGCTGGGTCTTGTTTGTTTTCTAAGAATCTACTGCACCAACTGGTAACTTGTTTGCTATGTAGCAATAAAAAATATACTAAAAACCTGGATTATTCTAGTTAGTCACATTGTACTGCTATTATTTTGAACAATACTGTATAATAAAGTCAAACCTATTACATATTTTTTAAACCTTTTTTTGTACAAGACAAGGCCAATTTATCCACATTTCTTCTCTTAACTCCTAAGTTAAATAAAAGAAATAAATACATTTTTAAAAAATTAACCAATCAAGTCGCATCTAGAAAGCGCAATGGTTCATGGTTTTGCAGTTTTTACCTTATTCAATGTCACACACTTAATCTTGTACCTTTGTCTTTTTGTTCTATTTTCAAATATTCTTTCTTCAGTTGAAAGTGTGTAATCACATCAGTTTGGTGTGGTTAATGGTTTAGAACACTTCAACCAAGACAAAGCGTAGATAGGCGTAAGATAGAAACAAGATAGGTGTAACCACTTGACATTTGCGGCCACAGAAAAGAAAATCGATTCTACCATTTCAAAGATGGTGATATGTGGCCTCGGGTAGGGATGGTGGCAGGAGAGAGAGGATGAAGAGAAAATAACATAAGGAGAGTACAACTGGTACAATTAGTAATATTTTTGACTTATTTGGATGTTGAGTTGTGTGCACAATGCCGCTTTTTCATGAACTGAAACATTGCATCGATATTAAAACATTTATTTATTTTTCTATGCATTGCTGTATTTGGGCCAATTGAAAGTGGTTTGTGTGGCCCATTACTAGACCAAACTAATTTTGCTATGTGGGTAGAAGTATATACCCATATACCCTGAAAGTATTTGAAGTACTGACTACACTTTTTCACTCAAGTTAAAGTAAAGAAGTTTGGGCTCTTACATGTACTTAAGTAGCCATTACTACTACCTGTTTTATTGCCACACTTGTAACTGGAACTCGCATCATATTAATATATTAAGAGTATATTAATATATTAAGGCCGAACAACCACCATATAGAACACAAGCAGAGAAAAAGTTATGCTCAGGTGATCAGGAAAATCTCTGTACTCAGTCATGGTTACATCGCTGACTCCATCTGTCTCATCCATATCCCCAAACTTATTGTTGCCTTCAGCTGTGTTCATTGTAAACTTCATAAACTAGCCTACATCTGTGGTGTATGAGAGCCAGGAAATGATACACCAGTGGTCGAATTCAAAAAGCCACAAAATAAAAATAAGTTTATTTGATGAGCTGAAAACAGCGCAATGAGAAGAAAATTTATTTTGTGAATAAATTAAAGTAACGAGTTTGGTTTTAAAAAGAAGTAGAAAGTACAGATATTTGTGGAAAAAAATTTAATTGGGGAAAGTAAAATGTTGTCCAAAAACTATATACTGAAGTGGAGTACTGACACCAGAAAAATCTACTTAAGTACAGTAACAAAGTATTTCTACTTCAAAACTTTCCATCTTTGCTAATAAGCAAGTGTTGCCTGTGGTGAATGAAAACCTCCCTGAGATTGCATATGAAAAAACCTTTAAAAGGAACCAGATTCAAAAGGGAACCCATCCTCATATTAGTGGCACCAGATGTCTATTCATTACAGTCCCATCATTGTTGAGGTGCTGTTCAACGATACATGCTTAAATGCAGAACTGTGCATGCAAACTGTGGCCCTGAGCCATTGTAACAGGCTGTTGATATTAATTACAATCCAGAACATCCTCCAGTTTCTTGAGTTGGATGGATTTTAAGGCTGTTGGTGTGGAATCATCCTCAGCTGCACAGTTGTTTCCAATTGAAGATAACTCAATCCAGAGGTAGAGCATTGAGATGATCAGACATATCTGAAGAGAAGAAGGGGACAGGAACACTGGTCACTGTTACCTCAGAAGCATGTTTAATTCTAAAGAAAGAGAGAGAGAGAGAGAGAGAGAGAGAGAGAGAGAGAGAGAGAGAGAGAGAGAGAGAGTTTAAAGACACTATACAGTGTGATCGGGGTACAGGTAGGGACTCTGGCAAGACTAGAGAATAGGAGTGTCAGATAATCAATCAGTCAGTCTGTCTTATTAATCTAATACACCACACACATACACAACTGTTTCTAACTGCCATATTGCAAGTGTAACTACAATTAACTACAATGTCTGAAAAATACCCTCACATACATGTTTAATAACTGTGATTAAACAAGAAACTTTACTTACTCCATATTAATAGTTATAGGACTTTCCTTGTTAACTAACAACAAATATTATTCTGTTGGGCTGCAACTAACCATTATTTTGATAATCTAATAATTGGATGATAATTATTATTATTTTCGATTAATCAGATTAAAATCAATTAACGATAAAGAACCCTAATTCAATTCAAATTCAAGTTTATTTCTATAGCGCTTTCAACAGTGGACATAATGGACAATGGACAAAGCAGCTTTACAGAACCTAAGAATCAAAGTGAATAATGAGTATTTATCCCTGATGAACAGCCTGGGGTGACTGTGGCAAGAAAAAACTCCCTAGATGAATGAGGAAGAAACCCTAAGAGGAACCAGACTTAAAAGGGGAACCTGTCCTCATTTAGGTGATATCAATGTTGTGATTCTAAATCTTAAAACAATACAAAGCACTGGAGAGTGAGAACTAACATGAGCACCGTAGTGTGTGTGATTATGTGTAATGTCCTTACTACAGTCTTATACAGTCAGTAGAGAAAGAAAAAAAGAAAGAAAGAAAGAAAGAAAGAAAGAAAGAAAAGCAGTGGAGAGGAATTAACAAGCACAAGTTGATAATGTGGATTTGATCAGATGTACTGGAGCACAAGGTTATGATATGTGAATTCAGGGTTTAACTCTATTTAATTTAGATATTTTAAGGCTTATAGTGCTGCTTGTTGAGTAGTACATTGGGGATTTCTCCTTTGAACAAATTTACTCATGCTGGGTTGTTTCTTCCTGTAAAAAAAAAAAAAAGAATAATCATAAAATTTGAATATGCATGGTGTAAATTGTGTAAACCAACATTTGTATTGTTTTTAATGAAAATTGCAGATGGCAAGTTGGCAACCATGCTTTAAAAAAATACATTATATATATATATATATATATATAAAAGCATCTGGAATATAATTAATTGAATTGTGTATAATAATTAAATGATATATGGATAAATTAAATATAAATATATAAATATTGAAAACAAGCATTTGAACTTAGTAAAGCTGCAGTAAATCATGGTTGAAAACACATAAGTTACTGTTGTAGTAGACAAATGCTATAAAAAAAGAGAATGGAACGGAGAAATGCAACAAGCTAACATCCTTGATTTAAAAAAGAAAGTGAAAAAAGTATGCATTTTTGTACAAATAAATAAGCATATGCTGACAACCACAACAGTGACTAAACATGTAATCAATGATTTTTGAATTATGTGTATTTTTTTTGAATTAGGTGTATGTTTGCACCGTTTTAATTGAATCCATCACTATGTTGTGAGCGAGCTGATTGTGCGACCTGATGCTCTCGAGTAACAACATAACAGATCCAGAACGACTGTCCCGAAGTTACAAACAAACATTTTGCACAATAGCACTTCATTTTCACATGCTGAGTATATGCAGTATTAGTTTACCATGCTTATGTTTCACCTTCATCCGTGACGCCAGTGTTTTCTTTTCCGGCTGGCGGTTGACCTCTTTGCCATTTTGCAAGCGGCTGTGTTATCTTGCCATCATGCTAATCCGTAACTTGAGCAGCCCAGCTGATCGATAGCAGCATTTATTGACAACAAATTTCATTATTGATTTTATCATTTAGTTGATGCAGCCCTATATTAATTAGTTTATTAATATAAACAGAACCATAGAACACAATGGAAAACTTGGGAATCTTTATACAGGTTGTAATCCAAGCAAGCCAGAAACACAGAATGTCCATGACACAGTAGTGAGAATTGTATTCACATTAAATAGATTTTTCCATCCGTCTAGCAGAAGGTACAGGGCAATGTACAACAATACTCCATTGTCTATAATTTGTTTGAGTAGAAAAACAAATTATTTCAGAAACCAACAACATGATTCAGCACAGGGACATAAATCAGCAATGGGTTTAAGTGCATGATTAGCAAAGAGGTATTGAGGAGATTGTTCTTCATTGCCATCCGACACTAAAATGTGTGGGTTATTTTTGTCTGGTTAGATGTGATGCTTACCAGACAAATAAAGATGAACATTATAACGAAGGCATGTTGAATGCTTGCATGGTGGATGTGGTCACAGTCAAAGTGGTTTAAATGATTATTTTTATATTTGAGGTAACAGGACCAAATAAGTTGGTTAGAAAATATCACTTATATTGTAGCCAAAATATCCTGTGTATATACGTTTCACTTCCTGAATGGCAGATCAAACTCAGCTTCTGCCGTGTCAATTTAGTACAATTCTTAACACTGATATTTTGGCCTTGATTTTAATGTAGGCAACAACAAACATTGGTAATTAAGGAATGTAGTGAGATATGGTGAATCATGGGTGTAAAGATTTTGTAGAAGCCCATGAAGAATGCACCTACTTGGAGAAATCCTTTTAATGTACAGGAGAATCTACAAGGATTGAACATACGTTTGAGAGTACTGATCGATTATTCCATACAGATTGAGTGTTCCTGAAGGAGAAAAAGGAGAGGAGAGCCTTTTCTAGGCATCTACAAAGGCACAGTTTCATCAAGTTACAACTGGTGTTTTAAGCTGAGATGATATTAAATGTTTAACATGGCAAAATTCAAACAACAACCTGAATATTCAAACTTATCTGACGAAAGGTCTGAATGTCTCCAAGAGATGGCAGTAAATACTCCAGGTTCAGTTGGAGTGCATTCTTTAAAAAAAAAAAGAAAAAGAAAAAAAAAAAAAGCTTATAAACAACTGTCTGATTATGGGTGGGATGTTTGTGTTGGAAGGATGGACTCAAATTACATCATGCCATTATTTTCATTAGTGACTGCCTTTAGTTGACCAAAATGTGAGAAAACAGGGAAGTACAAATTGATCTAGATTTAGAGGCCAAACCATGGTAAGACTATTTGGAAAACCTTGTGTAAGAAGTACTAACTGTTTAGAGACTATAGTTAACCGATCCTCCACCTTTATCAAAAAATGATACGCTGCCACTAATAAAATATGCATCCTTAGCATGTCCTCAAACATAAAAAGAATAAAAAACAGTAATTATACATGAGTCTATTGTCTTGGAATGTAAATGGTTGCATGTGAACGTGTTTAGCCTTCTCATGTCTGTGCATGTGAGTTTCCCCACCATGTTCCAGAAACCTTGCCAGCTGCTCTTGAGTGTCAGCAAATGAGTTTAACCCTAACTTCAAAAAAAAAAAAAAATTATGATAAGGTTCCACCTTTATGCGAATTCACAATAGTACACACCCTTGTGCACAGACGTTTTCACGCTTCACCTTTGATTCTTGCAGCAATCAGTTCAGAAAAGTTTGGACCTTTCGTTAGACACAGGCTCAGTGTTAACTAACATTTCACCAGTGTCTACAGATAAGCAAGGGGAAGTTGGCAAGCACCTAAGAGGTCAGTTGCGTGTGCCAAAGAATGCTACAACAACTTTAGTATACTTTGGCTAAACTGTACGTTGCTTTTTTAGTTTTGATATACAGCTAGAGTACAACAAGGTCAAAGAGTCTTTTAGCTCACACCCTAAGAGAAAGCAAGTCTGCTTCTATTTAGACATTAAACAGGCTGTTTATGATTGTCCTGATAATGCCAGATTCACATTTGCAAAACCAGGAACTAGGATTATGGAAAGTTACTGGTTCCTAAAGCTATCCATAGGGGAAGTTTTTATCATAACATTTGAAAAGCCTAAATGTTGCCCTCTTAGCATTGTGCAATGATTTTCAGATACTTTATATGGCTCACTTAAAAAATCTGGTCTTTTGTTTTCTTAATGGACAAGTGTTAACACGCTGTGGCAATGCAAAAAGCCTTCGACTCTAGACTTGCTCTGTACAACATTTCCTTGTGAAAGCATTTTATATGCCAGAAAACACATCCCAAACGTATTTATACAATATGAGAGTTTAGAGCAAACACATTTGAATAGCGGCAAGTACAGAGGAAGATTGTCACTCTAAATACTTCCTGTACAATCTGTGTTACACATAAATTTAGCACACAGCTTATTCTTACTAAACATATTTTGGTCACATAGGTTTTCTTGCCATCATATTTAAACAGAAGTACTTGGCCTGCACCCTGCATTCTTAACACAATCATTTGCACTGCACAAATAAATAAGAGTAATGGACAATTTAAGCTTACTTCAGCTTCGCAATCAGCATTTTGGAGCAACTGTTATCTTTTTTTTTTATATTAGTTCACTAATAGGACATTTATGAAGCCATGGGAAAGCATTAGGTGTCCATTTGTCTTTTCTTTTTTTTAGGGATTTGGAATAAAATGATCAATGTGCTGGTGGTCCATTTGCATTCCTCATGCAAATTATCTTTACTATAGTATTCTATATTCACTGCTCAACAGTTGAATTTTTAGTTGAGTTTTTGTCCTGTCTATACCATGCTACCAGAACACCTTTTCCACAAAATAACTAAGGCATCAAAAAAAAAAAAATATTTTGCAGAAAACACACTGATAGAAATTAGAGAACAACAATGACTTTACCATGGAAAAAGATTACAACAAAATTTTCTGAAGGTTACAACAGTCAGCAATTAGTTGGAAGTTTACAGGCCTCTGCTCTGAATGACTTCAGCACATCTGCGGCCACAGGACAGCACTAGTCTCTCTGCACTGCTGTGGTGTGATTTTTGTCCACTCTTCTTCCAGTCTCCTCCACACTTCAGTGACTGTAGTGGGTTTCTTGGCCATAACTTTGTCACCAAGGATTTTCCAGAGGTTCTCTTTTGGTTTGAGATCAGGACTCTGGGCAGGCCATGTCATTATTTCAATGTTTTTAGTTTTAAGGAACTGCTTCACCCGTTTTGCTGTGTGACATGGAGCGTTGTCCTGCATGAACACTGTGGGCTGATTGGGTGATGAACGCATGGAAGGAACCATCTGTTGTTGAAGAAGGTTCTGATAAACATTTGCATTCACTCTGCCATGTAGCTGTATAAGAGGCCCAACTCCTGCTGCAGAAAACATGCCCCAAACCATGACACTTCCTCCTCCATTTTTCACTGACTTCTTTACACACTTTGGGTTCAGTCTTTCGCCAGTTTGTCGCCGAACATAATGTTTCCCATCGGACCCAAATAAATTAAACTTGCTTTCATCACTGAAGTGAACTTTGGACCAGTTCTCCTCTGTCCACACAACGTGCTCCCCAGCAAAGCTTAGTGTAGCCTTTTGATTTTTTCTGCTAATGAGAGGTTTGGTCACTGCAGAGTGGGCTTTCGGTCCAAATGCTCTTAAACGTTGAGACACTGTATGACGAGACAGATCCTTACCCTGTTCAGCGCTGAACTGGTGAGCAATTCCAGCTGCAGTGTGGAAACGATTGCCAATTGAGATCCTCCGCAGTATCCTGTCCTCTCTTGTATTTGTCTTTCGTGGACAACCAGCCTTCTTGGCGGACTTGAATGAGTTTGTGATGTTGTTAAGAGTCAATATTCTTGAAATCACAGATTTGGAACGACCAACTTGTCTTGCTATGGCTGATAGGGTCATCCCTTTGGCCTTCATTTGGACAACCTGCTGCCGGAGGCATTCAATCACTTTAGAACGGCCCACGGATAATCAAGGAAATTAGCACCAGGTACCAGATTAACACCAATAACTGGGAGGTATCTGAAAGTGTTCTCTAATTTTGATCAGTGTGTTTTCTGCAAAATAATGTTTTTTTTTTTTTTAAATGCCTTAGTTAATTTGTGGAAAAGGTGATCTGGTAGCATGGTATAGACAAGACAAAAACTCCTTCAACTGTTGAGCAGTGAAGATGACATTATTTCAGAATTGTTCAATTGTTTATAAATTGTTCTCTTTGATCGCCAGTGTATGTAATTTTGTCAAAGTATCAGAAATGTGCCAGTAGCACATGACTCAAACCCTCATGTATAGTCAGTGCAGACTTTGCTGAAGAGATGTTTTGTTAAAAAAAAAGTCTGAAAAAAGAACAATAGCGGGTGACAC
The DNA here is from genome assembly GCA_024362625.1 of Silurus asotus. Taxonomy (NCBI): domain Eukaryota; kingdom Metazoa; phylum Chordata; class Actinopteri; order Siluriformes; family Siluridae; genus Silurus; species Silurus asotus. Next base: position 2,007,696 of record MU551577.1, on the reverse strand, counting down.
TGTGGGTTGAACTGCAGCCTTGCAGAGCTACTGGGTTTGTTCCTGAGATTGAGATACTCCCTACATGGAATTTTCCATGGTCTTTTCCATGTCTGTTTGGGTTTTCTCTTCATTCTCTGGTTTTATCCTCTGTTCTATCTGAATTTAAAATAACAGACAAAGATACAAGCCAAATACTGGATGAAGCTTTGCTCAGTATATATCATAAATATGTTTCATTTACAGATTTTTTTTTTTTTTTTGGCAGATTTATTAACATTTGTACTCAAACTGCATTTAATGTAATATGTTTGTGCAAAATATTATGATCCATTTTTGGTCCATCAAGTGCCATTTGAACTCATGCTTGAATAGAAGAGAACAGGCATGAGGTACATCTGACCTTCTGTACAAAGCAGTTGTCATGGTCACACATTTGCGTACATTAGAAACATTGCAATAGAATATTAATCACTCAAGATATTGAACATTTATTGTTTAAAATATTTACCATTCTAAAATATTAAATTCTGTTCTATTTTTGAACTTGTGTCTAAAGGATAGTACATCATCTTTCAATCATGAAGGCAGTGCTATGGCATGGGCATGTTTGTCAGTCAGTGGAACTGGGTCACTGGTGTGACTGCTGGTAGAAGGAACAGAATGATGTGTAGTGTTATAGTGTATAGAGGTATACTTTTTGCTCACGTTCAGTCAAATGCAGACTGATGAAACAAACATACTGCAAAGCAATCCAAAGTTCCTTATGTGAAAAAAACAAAACAAAAATATTTAATGTTCTTATACCAGGCATTTTATGGCCACCAATCAGCCACAACATCATGACCACCTGTCTAATGTTGTGTTGTTCCCTCTTTGGCTGTCAAACCCACTTAAGCCATGAAGAAGAGATAATCAGCGTTATACACTCACCAATTATAATGTTATAATGTCATAATGTTATGCCTGGTCGGTGTAAATGTCAGTCGCCCAGTCACCTGAACTCAACCCAACTGAGCATGCTTTTCACTTACTGAAGACAAAACTGAAGCTAAATGATCAACAACAAGAAATAAATAGAGGCAGCTGCAGAAAAGGCCTAAGTGGAAGTTTGCAGTAAAAGCTAATATTTGGGAAAAATTCCCATCCTTCAACCTGCAGCGCAATAAAATAAACAACCCGCAGAAGTTATTCAAGCGTAGCCTAATTCTATGGAAAAACCAAAACGCATGATAAACCGGTTATATTGATTCATGGACATTGGATAACATAGAAAACCATTTCAGTGTAAAAACAACCTCATCTGGAACATAATATTGAGTCGTTCCTTACAGGTGATTCTTAATAAAGGCTTAATGGGTTTTGTAGTAGTTTTCATCTTCGCATGACGCTACTCTGATTTTATCTATGAAAAAAAACCTTTATCCATTCTTTGACCACATGATTTGCACACACCTAAGCCACAAGATTAGAAGTCACCATGCATAAGAGATATCCACTCTCAAGACACAATCAGATGTTGCAGTACATTGAAGCCTTGGTGGGTTTTTAGTTTACAAAAAGGAGCCTAAAGTGCTTTTCTTTTCCAAATAGCTTTCTACTTTTGGTCATATATTAATTAATCTGTAGTTTTAATTGAAATAGTAGAGCATCATTTACAAGGTACAGTATGTCTGTAGACATTGTGTGGCATTGCATGCTGAATAAAGGCCCTGTGGTTTTAGTAAAGAGATCCCTGGGTGCTTCTCCAAACTACAGACTTCTTTGTCTGTCTTTCTAAAGAAAAAAAAAAACCCTCACTGAAAAAGCGAATGGAATTTTATGAACAGTCTATTCAGAACATATGAGCCACAATGATTTCTGTCACTTCATGGCGTCATTAAAAAGAACTGAGAATGAAGCGAAATCAGCATGTGCCATGAACGAATGTTGCATTTTAAATGTTGTTCAAGAGGCAGCCCATTTGTTTGAACTCATTAATAAATCTTATAAAGCTCAAAAACACTCAAAAAACTTTGCATTAGACACATGAGACATTTAACTTAGAGAATTTTTATATTCTTTATTTTCAGAATGCATAAGAGAAAAAGGGATAAAATGACTTAATGTTTGATGGTGTGTGTCTCTTCGGTTGCAGTTCTGCAGGCAACCAATGTGCAAAAACATGCCCTGCTCTCATGCTCAAGCAAGTCAAGTACAGCAAGACATTCTTTACTGGTGCAACACTGCGAGTACATTCTTCAACACCCACAGATTTCCCTGTATTTGTGATTGCCGATCTCCCTACGGAATTCTCTTCACCAACTCCCTCTAGGCTAGGCCTAATCTTCTGATTATACTGACACGTTTGGTTTAATATAAGACTTTCACTAAGCAACTCGAGGATATTTGAACATGCACGCAGAGATCCTTGTTGGCTAGGAATGTCAAGGCTTTCTTGTTGAGACGTGCTAAGAAGTGTTAGCAACAAAAAAAAAAATTAAGTGTTCTGCATGAGTTCAGCTTTATCTCGACACCAGATAATATGCTTGCTTCACTTACTGTATGCGTGAACTAGCATTCATTCTCAGTGTTTTTTTAGCTAGTATATTGCTTAGAGTACATGTAAAACCAGAAAAAGTTTTAAACCATCATCATAAAACTTAACACTTATTCTAAAACTTTTCAAATAACGACTTCTTGACTGTATGTCCTTATAGCCGAGTACATTTTTAGCATTTTCCACAGGATTTAGATCTTATTTTCATCCTTCCCTGACTTCTTTATTTTTGATTACATCTTTTATTTTTATTATTTTGCATTTGCTTGTAAGTTGATTTTTTTTATGCATATTATAAACATTTACTCAGAGTGAAAATTGATGTATAAATACTTTACATTAACAGGGCACGAAGCATGTAGACTTTCACAATAATGATTTACTATCTAATGAGTATATTCACTTAAACTGGTCTGTAGAAACCTGTTTCTTACTCTTGCACCTTCTCATGCACTGAGAAACTATTGATCTCAGTGCACAGGTTTACTCTAGCCACACCTTTTGGTTGAAATGGCTTCTTTTGATAGAGGGCGTATGACTAAAAGGTGTGGGTTACACTCTTATCAGTCTTTTAACTGTCTACTGATATAAAGGCAAACAGAGAAACATTTATTTGCTTGCAGTGTAGGTAATCTTATATATACCTTTATAGTATTCACAGAATATAATATCTTGTACTGGATCTGATTGAAAGCAATGACGGATTTGGATCAGAAAGATCATAAAACAAAATATTATTGTATTGGTTGAGTAAATCTAGTTTGATGAGCTTCCCGGTGCCAGCATGTTCAATAATCTATAATATGATCATGATAATATGAGCACTGTGCTTGCGGCTGTGAAATATGCAACTTGTTTACTAAAGGAAAGAATGGGGAATATACAGTATAGAGTCATGTATTGTAGATTCATATTACTCATGTAGACTATGGATAATTTCATGAATTCACGTTCCTCTATTTAGTAGGTTCACATTTGCCCTGCCTATTGTGGTGCCCTGTGATTTACAGCAACCTTTAACACACACACACATCCACATGTGTGTATCAAATCAGGTATTCTTCTCAGAAAGAAATCCGGGCTATTTTAGACTATCTTTTACAATTTGTCTTAAAATTTGTATTTTTTATTTTAGTTTAATATATTGTGGAAAATGACGAGTGATGCAAGCATAAGTTTCTGAATTGGACTTTTAGTTTCAATCTTAAGATTTCAAAAAGAGAAAGTATAGTATTCCCAAATGACATCATAAGCAAATTTGCATAAACATTAATAATAATCATTTGTATATCAAAATGTATAGTATTAGAGTAGAGTAGGGCTTTTTCTTAAAAAGTATTTGGTTTTGACACCACAAAATAATTTCTAAATATATACTGAAAACATTTTTTAACATCCCACTTACACACTGTCAAGTAGTATGGAAATAGACATAATAAGAGTAATGATGATCAGTGATCAGACCTTGGATATAATATTCAGACATCAGTTATTAAACGTTTTGAACAATGCTTACATGTGATCGGCTGTTAAGAATAATGAAGAATAGTGGTCAGTTGTTGGGAAGAATGGTATTGAAAGATTGTTTTTTATATCATACATACATTCTTTTTATATCATACATACTTGTACATAGCTATATCATGTCATTTGAGTATATTATCTTCTGAAATGTCTATGCCTAATCTTTGCACAGAATATTGTTTATTACTATATATAACATATATTATTACCTACTGCACCTTCTGTACATTAATCACCCTCATCCCTGTATATATGGATCCCACATCTTATTTATCTTACTGTTGTTTATTGTAAATAGGCAAATTATGCAGTTCTGGTTAAATGCTGCATGAAATTGCATTTCATTGGCTCTGTACATGTATCTTGCACAATGACAATAAAGTTGTGAATAATGTGGTTGGGAATAATGGGAACAATAGTGATTAGTGATCGGTGGTTGGGAAAATAGTAATCAGTGATCGGTTGTTTGGGATAATGGTGATTAGTGATTGGTGGTTGGGAAAATAGCAATCAGTGATCAGTTGTTTGGGATAATGGTGATTAGTGATCAGTGAGGAATGATGGTGATTAGTGATGAGGAATATTGACAGTGATTCATTGTTTGGAATAATGGTGATCAGTGCTTGGTGGCCGAAATAATAGTGGTTAGTGATTGGTTGTTGGGAATAATGGTAATCAGTGATTGGTTGTTTGGAATAATGGTAATCAATGATTGGTGGTTGAAATGATAGTGGTTACTGATTAGTTGTTGGGATGATAGTGATCAGTTGTTAATAATAGTAGTGGAGAACTTTTATTAAGCTGTGGAGATCTTGTGTAATCAATTATAAACCATTAGATTCCCAAAGAATTTTCACTCGTCAATATGTAGCAGTATCAAGTGGCTCTTCTAGAAAAATCACTTCAATATAACCAGTGTTTATATCCACAACATTAACAATCAAGAAGAGCTGGATAGTCTTGAATGAGGCTTTAAGTTATCGGTAATAAGTGCAATAAATATATTTTTTATGATAATGAATATTGCTACTCATGAAGCTACATTATTTTGAGAAAGCAGCTAATGATAAATGCTTGTGCTGATTGTGGTTAAAAAAAAGCAAAAACCTACTGCAAACATCCAGAAGCCTTGTACATAGAGAAATGAAAGAACAACTCTTAGAAGTATGTTTTAAACAACATTTTATTATTGTTTTTTTTTAAACAAAAATATTTTTACGTCATTTTCTTGATAACTCAACGAATGTTACCAGATACAGAGACATGGTCAGAGATGACAGAGTTATTGGTTGATGTTAAACCTACACACTTGTGTTTGACTGCTCATGCCCTCTTAGTCCATTCTCCGGAATGTAAAAAAAAAAAAAAAAAAAAAAGTTAAGAAATATGCATAGGTGCAATTACACAGGATTTTTGCATGCTCACTCCTCTACTCCTTCTGGTTGCATGTTTCCTTGCCTATGGCACTATAAGGAGACTGTGATATTATTTAAATGAGGGTATTGGAGTGCAGGAGGTGAAGCGGTGATTAAGTAAATTGATTTAAAATGGAGAAATGGAAACAGATTGGGGAGGGGGGCAGTTGTTGTTAGAAAAAAGAGATACGTAAAGAATCATGGCCCAACAGGCTTCATTTTGCTGTACTGGTAGCCTTCTTTTCTTGTTCGATGTCTGTTAAAGAAGAAAAGGAAGTTTATGTAAGAATGATGGTGATGCAACAAGCGTCAAAAAAAAAAGAAGATATCACAAGTCAGAAAAGCACAAGACACACTTTACAGTTCTGTTGAAGTAAACATTTTATATTTATCATCACTGTAACGTCCATGGAACTGGTGATATGCATGTAATATGTTCTCTTTGAGGGTATTGATAAGATAACATGAGCTTACTACTACGGCAAATGAATGTAGTATTTAGAATTCTAAAAATAATATATGTATAAATGATCCGAATATTATGAATTGAATTTGCTCAATTTTCAAGATCATAGTTATTGCACTTCCAGAACATTCCATAAAAAAAATGCATTGAAAACTAATAGTACATATATTACAGTAAATATTTTAATAAGTAGAGGGAACCGAAGATTGTATCAGGTATAATTTGACTGTGTCTGTACGTGTTCTAAGTATTTTTTTGTCCATTCACTATTATTTTGCTTCAGTCCCATGATGCATATGCAAACATTTGTATTATGACAATATCCTCCTTTAGATCTACTAAGGATTATTGTCTGTTGTAATATAAATTGCTGGCAAATGAAAATCAAAGTAACCTGTGATCGTCTGCATAAAGAAATGAAGAAGTGTCTGTTTGGCCCGTTTATTTTTTAACTGGATGCTTTTTTTAGCTTCGTCGTCCTTATCAGAGCATTCTGAGATAAATTCATCAGGAAGTGCATTATTTATATGTATTAAACATAAATATCCAGGGCCAGTCGTGTTTTTGGGTGTTGTATGTAACATATGAGTAGATTAACTACTAAATTTCTGTGTTCGATAGTTGTGTGGTGTACATAAACCCTTTAAAAAAGCTGTCTAAATGAGTATACTGTAGATTCACTCTAACATCTGCCAATCAACTATGGAAACCAAAGTTTAATAAACAGAAAGGGTTGAGTTTTAGTGCGGGTACTGGCATGTGACACCAAGTATATATATAACAGGCTAATATAATTGACGTTTGTGGTGCTGATCAAAGTCCAGAACAAAACTTTTTTTCTTTGTTTTTGATAATATTTGGTCTGGCTGTGGAAAGTCCTAGGGTTAAAATTACTGAGTCAGAAATAATAATTGCCACTAATAGGCAAATTACGCAGTGCTATATGAAATATAATATAATAATTACAGTATAAATAACACTAATAGAAAAAAAATTATAATAGAGAAAAAAGAGTATGCATCTAAATATTATGAGGAATTTTCTTCTCAATATGAGAGACTTAGGTGGAGGGATGTTCCACGATCGCACAATCAAAGGACATGCCTTTCTATGTTTTGAATCCTTTACTTGGCAGCAGATTAGGCTCCAGGTGAAATGAGGACAAACATCCATTTCCACCATTTCCTCTCATTCTGTGTGTGTGATATTGTGAAATATAAATCACATATCTGCTCTTATAATCTGTCGTTTGTGTTTTCCGAATGTCAGTTCAAACAAAGGGCACATGTCGACACGCCTGGAACACAGGGATCGTGTAGGAGCTAAATGAAGGCTTCCAGTTGCGCTTACCCTCCTTTGTTGGAAGACTGTTTTTCTCTGCGGTGTTGGTCTTTTTTAGACACCTCTTGTCGAATTTCTCCACCTCATCTTTAACTGGGTTGTCATCCATTTTGGATGTTCTGTTGGAAAAAGATGATTTATTTGGCTTGTTAAATCGAACTGGAGACACTGCAAAGTTAATCCAGGCCACTAGTATAAGTGTTAATTAAATGACTGCAAACTGATGGTGTGAATTTTGTGTAAGGTGGATTGCTATTCATTTTAATACTGATTACTGAACGGCTCAATTTAGGAATTGTCTAAAAACAAACTAGTAAGAAAAACAAAATAGCGAGTTGCAAGAATGGTCAGATTGAGTGTCAGATCTTCAAGTTTTTTACTCCAAAGCAGGTTTGTCCTGAAGACCAAGTCATTCTTTCTACGTGCTAATCCACACCCTTAAACTACTGCCTCTTTTCTACTCTCTGCCCACATCATCACACCCCACCCATGAAATAAACTTTCTCTTATCGGTAGACGAGAAGCCTGCAAAAAGAGGTTGAGAAAAGAGTTGAGAATGGAGAAGTAACTAACTAAAAAAGGAGTACAATTTCTAAATAACCCTGCCACTAGTTCCACAAACCTAGCACAAGATATTGCTAAAGGAATTTCACATCATTTTGTGAGATTTTGCTTCACTGTTAGATTGTTGCACAATCGTATATATGTTTCCTCAAATTGCAGAAAGCAAAAGTCATGCTAAATGCATCTTCAGAACGTGCCTTGTTTCATCAAATCCCACGTGACGACTCGGCCCACACATTGCTACGCATTACAAAAAGGCCACTGTTTTAAGTCTTTGCAGATATGCTGCATGTTTGGCTGGATGCAAATCCAATGTTTCGATCTACACTCTTTAGGAAAATGCCACGCAGTTACTGAGAGTTCCTTATCTACAGGTGCCTTTACACAAGCTCTGGGTGTGGATTAAGCAAACACACACACACAATAAGTTAGTGTGTTTTTCAGTAAGAAGGACATTCGTCACCTTTCACTATAATTAAGCAGTCTGGTGTAGCGTTCTCTGCATGTCAAATCAGTTGTTTTGTTTAAAAGAAAATGCTGTACTCCACCCTACAAGTGCATTCACCTGTTCTTAACTGAGCGACAATTCATATTACATACATCTACATGGCATGCACCTGAGGCGGGGGCTGGAGGAGTCAACCAAACGAGTATGCTTTTAATGCATTTTACTGCATTACTTTTTCTGAGTACAGCAATAAAAACAACACTAAATGGCATAGATCACTGCAATGCTACAATCTCATCTGTAATACTTACCATGTATAATTAATGCAACAGCACCAACATGCATTTGACCACATTTCAGTGTCACTCTGCCTGTACTTTATCTGTACCAGATCATGCATACAATCATCATTCCACGATTTGTATTTATTTTATTACATCTTGTTCATTTCATGGAGTATCTCCATGTCACCAGCGCACCATTTAAGCCCTGGTATTGCGCAATCGACATACGTTAGCTCACAAAATGACATGGATTTGCCAGATTCACTCTTCATAACGTGTTATAACGTTTATAAACTGCATCAATACACGTTCGACTTAAAGGTAGCTGTTGGGACTAATGGAGGTGAATGCAGGTAAATCTTGGCTCATAGCCCAGTCCTAGAAAAGAATCGGTGAGCTTTGACATAACTTTTATTTTAGAAAGGATGTTGCTCCTTATTTTGCAGCACAAATTACAGGTATAAATATACATACTGTATATCAATTATTTGGTGAATATATAAACAGTTATTTTTAATCTTATCAGCCTTCAGTTTAAGGTTGCAAATGAATTCCTCACCTAAACATTAGTAACCTGACAGTAAAATTATTTAAATATATTCGCTTACCTGAGTGTCCTTGTACAAAAAGTACACCTTTTTCGGAAGCTCTGTGTGTGTGTTTGTGTGTGTTTGTGTGTGTGATTAATCCGCGAGAGACTAGCGGTTTAATATGTAGGAAATTACGCCCCGCTATGCAAAACCCCTCACTCTGATTGGCCAAATATACGTTTTCCCCTCCCACTTTTACTGTCGACTTAGATAAGGTCCCAAATAGCTCAATTCTGTATGTATATGACACGATATAGATGCATGTATAGGTAGTATGAAGACGAGATTCAACTGGATTATACACTGAATTAAAAAAAGATCTGTTCTTTCCACTACATGCGCTCTGAACATGAAACGGTGTTTGTTCAGTGTAATGCACCAGATGTCGCACATTGGTTATTTGGGGGTCAGATGGTACAGTCACTGCATAGGTCTCTGATTCCTGTTCTTTTCTGAAGCATGACTAAAAACGCAACAGTGAGCTCTTGTGGTGAGAGAGTGAACTGCAGTGGATAAAACAGGAATGTAGAGATTAGTGTTTTCACCATATTTAACCAGACTGGATATATTTATTTCATAAAGCCTGTCGGTTTTATGTTCATAACAACCAACAGAGAACAAATTATTTTGCTGTTATTGTGTATTTAAACAAGTAACACAAATAATGAAATATAGTATGACAAATGAAGCAACCGATTAAACATAACAAACATGGAACAAATTAAACGATTTCTGCTGAGAAATTTAAAGTTGATATAACTTTAATACAATATATAAAATTCGAACATTTTATTTATTTATTTATTTATTTTTAACAGATTATATGTTGTTTTGTATTATGGGTGTATGGACAACTTCAAATTCCCAACCGTCCCATGAGTCTTGGACATTCCATATATGCATGTGGCCTAAAATGTTATTCTTGTGGCCTTGAACAGGCTTATAAATACCAGCCAAAAACATCTGATGTCACCAGAAAACTAGAGATAATATATACGTTTTTTTTTTACTTTTAATACGGTATATATATATATATATATATATATATATATATTAAAAGTAAAAAAAAAACACTAAATGTATTAGTGTAATAAATAAAAATAAATATTTATGATGTATAAATGAGTGCATGCACCAACAATGCAAGAAAATGTACAATAATAAATAATAAAAATCAATAAATCAATCAATCAAAAAATGTAAACATTTCTACAATTTCATAAAAGGCTACAATGAGAATGCAGCACAATCCAGGTAGTCAATGTGGAGCTTCAAGGATGATTATGATGTACCTATTTTAGATTTAAAAGCAAAACAGGTCATCTCGCCTAGATAAGATTAATCTTTACCACAAACAAATACATAATACAAAATCATCATCCCCTCTTTTTTGTTACCTATTTGCAAAGCCTAGATATTTATTTATATGCTTTTATTTACAAAAATCGTATATGATTACATTTATCTTTATATGTCATTTAAAATTCTGGTTCTTCTAACAAAAGAACCAGACGTGTCACCGGACATGTCTTTTTAATAGTTTGTAACCCTGAGATAAAAGAATTAATACCAACAGTTGAATTTGACCATGCTTCACTTCACCTTATACCTGATATTATCACCTGATCATTTTAGAATATTTAAAAATAAATAAAATACAATAAAACTACATATATTTTTAACACAAGTGTCCATCTCAAAAGCTCATGTGCATGCTACACATAAATAAAATAAAATATTGATAAAACCTTTAGAGTTTAGAAAACAGCACTATTGCTTGCCCATTAAAATTTTTACAATTAATGATCACATGTAGAAGTAAAGTTTACTTACATATTTTTTTTTTTCAAATTCATTTTAAATAACAATAAACATATACAATTATTTTCCTAAAGGATTTCAATGTACTCAATGGTCCTATGAATGTATACTAGTTAAACACATTGGAGTATTTTGCTAGTTGCCATTCATTTGCATAGCAAAGATCTAGAAAATATAATATAATAGAGAATACTGTCTGTGATGGAATTAGTAGATAAATTATAGATAGATTCCCTGTAGCAAAAAAGTCATTTTCCAATTGGATTTTTCCAATCTAATTTTCGAGAAGTTGTACTGATAGGGTTCTTCATCCTGAGCGTTTCGTCAGCAGGTCATATATGGCAGTGGTGATGCCCCAGGAGATGCAGGAGCGAAAAATGACCAGTGATCCTCCACGGTACAACAACACCAAACTTTGCTGTCGTTTCTGCCACAGCTGATGCCAGCTTGCCCTCACTCCCAGGTTTTCTCCACCGACCTGGGCCTGCATGTTGGCCACCAACACTGACAGTGGATACAAGGGCAAGCTGATCACAAAGGAGCTGACCATCCCTGATACAAAAGATGAGGCTATGGGAGGGCAATCTTGCTCATGGAGTACTTTAGACAATGGATTCTTCAAGCCAAAGTAAAGCCCACTTCCTAAGGCATTACGAGTAAGAGTAGGTAAAAAAGCTCGGTACCACCCTTTTGCTAAGGTTTCGGAACTCATCCGAGCCATAATATTGCTGAGAGTGGGAAGGGTGCGGTCGTTGCCACTGTTTTGTAGGATACTCTGTGCACGCTCGAAGGGGGTAAATAACAAACTCTCCACTACTCCGGTCCCGAGCCCGGCCAGGGCAGGAAGCATTGCCCTGGGAATATATGACTCAGCCAAAGGGGATAGCTGCTCCTGGAGGGTGTTCTGGAAGCCAAAAAGCATGGTTCCCTGAAGAGTCTTCATCAGTAAGGGTGGCACTACTCCACGGTAAAGTTTCAGTAGTCCTTCATTATATAGCTGTAACACAGTCTCATGGATCAGTGTGCTGTGCAACTGCTGGCGAAACACAGTTTTATACACCGGGAAAGTGGTGATGGTGCAGATGAGGCTGGAAACTCCACCATGCATATAACTTTGGAAAGAAATACCTGGCTCTGAGACAACATGCTTCCCAAAGCTGTCGGCATGGTTTTGCTGAATGTCCGACTTTGGAGGCTGGCACATTGCTAAGGTAGACAAAATTAGATACAATAAGTAAAACATATCATATTTTTTGTTCACTATTTAGCTTAATAGAAACATTTAGGTAACTGCAGTCTCATTGATGGTAAATCTGCTAAAAGGTTTTAAAAAAAGTTTCTATACTGTGCAAATTTGAAGCCCTTTTGTCAGAAAGGTGTCCCTTGTCTGGAGCATTTATTGTTTTTTTTTAAATTTTAAATGTTTAGTGTTGTATTTAGATTTTTTTATTTTATTTTTGTTTGATGAAAAATAAATAGCTTTGATTTCATTTTTATTTGTTCAGTTCTGATAGCTGTTTATTACAGATCACAAATACTATAAAGCTTTTAATATTAAACATTCACTTATTACATTAAAATCCTGTATGAAACTTGAAAACATTACAGCTTCTTTTTAGTCAACATACATTTCATTTGTGTATATAGCAAAACAAAAAACGTTAATTTAGCAAAAATTAAATAAAATCATACTCCAATTCGGGCACTTTCTTTTTTTCTGCCTATTAGTTTGGCCATTAATGTGCCATTATTTCTAATTCACTGCTGTGTCAGAGATTTAATACAAGTTACTCTGCCACCTACTGGTCATTTATGATTAAACAACATGCATGGATCTGCTCAACCTTGAGTCTTAAATCAGACAACCAAGCACATAAAAACAAAAACAGGAGCTCTGTTTGGCTTCGTTTATATTGTGGGTTGACATTATAAGTGCGGTTAATTTTTAACACTCACATTTAATTTTTATTTCAGTTTTATATAATATATTTTTTGATTTCAATTATAATTTTAATAATTTTTTTTTGGGTTTCAGGGAATGTATTCAGATGTGTAAATTTCCAGCACTAATTTAAACTAAAACTTTGAATATTTAAATGTGTGTGAGAGAGGGGCTAGACTTAAAAAAAAATCAGGGTACCCAGAGTCAGGGTAAAACTGGACTCATCAGATTACATGAGCTTATTTAAATCCAAGTGATGGCTTTTTTTTTGGCCAGACAGTGTATGTTGTTCAAAATTTGAAGAGGTGTGTTTATTTCTTTGAAAGCAACAACAGCAACATGTTCTTCCTGAAAGCATTCTGCCTTTATTTTCACATTGTGACTGGTCAGCATCAAACCTGAACTGTGGAGCCATAAATAAAGGGAATGAGTCCCTTATCAGGAAAGAAATGACACTAAGTTTCATTGTAGGAACAAGGCTAACTGGTGAAGGCAATGGGATGCTCTTTTGCTTGTTCTTATGGGCATGGTTTATAAATAATGATGATGCAACTTCCTATACCATATATAATATCATCATGCTCAGAGAAAACAGGTTTTATTAACAGGGTTGTATAAAATGGGGCACAAGTTGGTTTATTAATGGATTGGTAATTAAAAGAATAATCAGTAGTAAAGAAAAATGTTTTTATCAGGAGATTCAATAGAAATTAATCTAATAATACTGTTATGATGGGAATGCAATGAAATTGTAATTATTATAGAAAGATTCAATAGCAGTGCGATGTGACTGTCTGGTATTTATGGCCTGTGTTTAGATGGGTGATCATCTAAATTCTATTAGTTTTATTAGTATAAACCTTTCACTGGGTGAAAAAAGAGTATTTATTGCCTTTAATGAGGTGATGGAACAAATTTCACTCATCTCTTAAAATGCAAAATACAAAAACAAAACATACAAACAAACAAAAAACAGCAACATAGGCCAAATGTTAATAAGAGCAATATAATGTTTTATTATGATTCTTTTTTATTTTTGGTACAGTAGATAATTGTGTACAATAGATAACTGTTTAACCTGTTTGATAACAATAGATTCACTGATTTATATTTTATTAAACATGTTGGATATTATTTTATATTATTCCTACCTTGAAACAACTGTCAATGAGGTAGACAATGGAAGGGTGGATTTTCTTGCAGACTGTATCGACCGGGAAGAAATTGAAGAGAGCACCTTATTTTTTTCCCTATCCCCTGCACTGTTCCAGTATTACTCCTTTCGGTTTTATTGATAATGGCTTTTTGAAATTATTATGTATTTATGTATTCATTTTTACCGACAATCGATTACAATTTTAGCCGTAAATCGAACACGTGCTAATATAAAACCAGTCCTGGTCCTTTTACAGCCGCACACATCCCCCGAACAGTGCAACAAATCAGCGCACCGCACAGCCAATCATAATAGTGTGACGTCCCTGACACGTAATCCCGTCATCATTCAGTGTATATTCAATATGCATGCAATAGACTGCAAAACATCCTCTATTTTCGCATTTTGAACCCTGTTTTATTTAATCGGGCTGGGTTGCTTAGTTTTACCGAGTTGGTGTTGTGATGGATGTTGGTGCCTCCCGGACTCTTTAAAGGGTGACACCAGTTTAGTGGTAACGCTAGAAAGGACTTGATGTGCGCTGTCTGATCAGAAATAAAGAATAGAAACAGTTGCCTAATATTAAACTAAAATCTATGACCAGTTCTGTCAGATATGTGTGCCATTCTATTCATAAATATCACACTCTTCCTAAGTGAAGTGTGGAGTCTAGGAGAAGACCCAGAGCTGTTGCAAAGTATTTGGTGCCAATAATTATGACACACATATTAAATAAATAGATAAATAAATAAATAAATATATATATATATATACACACTGTGATATAAATATATATGTATTGTGCTTGCAATTGTTTGATATTGGTATTCTTTGTGAATATTCTAAACAAAATATCAAAATATAAAGACAATTTTTATCTACATATTTATTTGATCATATTATGATCATATATTGAGAGCCAATATAAGTAGAAGGCACTGTAGGTAAGTGTCCCATTTTGAAATCTCGCTTGTCAAACATGTCATACACTATATTGTCAAAAGTGTGCAGACACACCTGTTCAGAAGTATGGGATGTGCTTTTTGAGTGTCACATTTTACATTTAGTTCCAATTTGCTCTTATAATTCCCTCCACTCTTTGGGGATGATGTTCCATAAGATTTATGCTCATTCAGACACAAGGGTGTTAGTAAAGTTAGGTACTAATGTAGGTGAGGTGAGGTGAGGTGAGGTGAGGTGAGGTGAGGTGAGGTGAGTTGAGGTGAGGTGTCCTGGGGTGCATCCCAAAGGTGTTCAGTAGGGTTTAGGACAGATCTCTATAGCAGAAGATCTTCCAATCCAACCCATGCAAAGCATATACTCATAGAGTTTGCTTTGTGCACAGAGGCATTGTCATGCTGGAACAGACAGTTTGGGTCTCCTCGTTCAAGTAAAGGGAACATTTTATGCTACTGCATCCAAACACACCCTATACAAATGGTTGATTTCAGCTTTGTGATAACAGTTTGGGGAAAAAACACATATGGCTGGTAAAGTCAGGTGTCCCAATACCTTTGTCCATATTGTGTACATTTGGCCCTGTCACTATAGCCATCATTCTGAAGTCAGTGAACATGACACAAAAGGATTAATTAAAAGAATATCAAAATAAGAAAAAGGGTGACCTCTTTAACTTGTGGCATGGATGCTGGTACCAGAAACAGCTAATCCCATTTTTCCCCCCACAAAGTGTTTATACAGAAAAATGTAAAAATGAATAAATAAATAAATAAAAAGTGAATAGGGTTTGTGGAATGAAGCACTATGTTGATGAGTGAGATCAGAGTAGAATGACTAGTAACCCAAATAAGCACTCTACATCTGTGGTAAACAGCAAAACATCTCAGAATGAACAATACATTTACCTTGAGGTGTTTTTTGTTTGTTTGTTTGTTTGTTTCTTCACACCATTTTGTGTTCATATATATATGAAATTGTGTCTCTAGAGACTGTTGTGTGTGAAAAAGAACTTAAACCAACTCCACCTGGAACCAACAACCAAGTCAGAGAGACCACACTTTTTCTTTATTGACCAGTTTTTGCACAATTTTTGCATTGTGTTGCCACCACATGATTGGTCGATAAGTTAAGTGCATGAATGTGCAGGTTTTCCTAACAAAGTGGATGCTGAGTGAACGCTTTAATGAACACCTTTACAACTCATTCATGCAATCACCCAATCATCATGTTCCAGCAGTGTACTATGTACACTATTCATATGACACCTTAACTCTGGACTTGCACAGCACAGTGTCACTTTATGTCACATTTTACTGCATATGGTCAATATGTAATATGTAATGCTGTTTTACTGTACTAGCTCTGCATAAAATTGATATCTAAATTAAATTAAAATTATTAAAATTAACATACATATACATATATTATATATGTATATGTATGTTAATTTTAATAATTTTAATAGAGTTTGGGGATAAATTTATACTTAGTTATTTACTTTAATTTTATCCTTACAGTGAGGAAAATAAGTATTTGAGCACCCTGCTATTTTGCAAGTTCTCCCACTTAGAAATCATGGAGGGGTATAAAATTGTCATCGTAGGTGCATGTCCACTGTGAGAGACATAATCTAAAAAGAAAAATCCAGAAATCACAATATATGATTTTTAAACTATTTATTTGTATGATACAGCTGCAAATAAGTATTTGAACACCTGTCTATCAGCTAGAATTTGACCCTTAAAGACCTGTTAGTCTGCCTTTAAAATGTCCACCTCCACTACATTTACTATCCTAAATTAGATGCACCTGTTTAAGGTCGTTTGCTGAATAAAGACACCTGTCCACCCCATACAATCAGTAATAATCCAACTACTAACATGGCCAAGACCAAAGAGCTGTCCAAAGACAGTAGAGACAAAGTTGTACACCTCCACAAGGCTGGAAAGGGTTGCGGGGAAATTGCCGAGCAGCTTGGTGAAAAAAGGTCCACTGTTGGAGCAATAATTAGAAAATGGAAGAAGCTAAACATGACTGTCAATCTTCCTCAGACTGGGGCTCTATGCAACTGTGGAAAGTACTACTATACCTAGCTGACCTTTGCTTTTTTTTCTATTCTATCTTCTTTATTCAAGTGGTCAGCTCCATGGCATCTGTCTGTACTTTTGAATGGTGATCGTTGATATGTTTCTGCAATAAAACTAATTTTTAATAAAAAATGTTGATCACAAAAAAAGAAAGCACACTCAGCTGTATAGGACACTTGGCCAGGATGCAAGGTGACTTTTAAACCAACTTATTTTAGATATAACAGCTGTATTGTCAGCATTTTCTAACAATTCTATGAAGCATGCCAAAGAAAAATGAATTGCTGATACAGGATTTATTCACAATGGTTAATATGTGAAGCGGTCTTGAACACAGATGTTTTCTAATGATTGTGTTTCCATGGCAGGCTTTCTAATTCAAAATTCTACCCTTCAGTCTTTCTCCAGCAAAGAGAACATTCATGTGAAGCATGCAGGCAGAGTCAAAAGGGCACAAAAGCTCATGCGCATGCTACACATAAATAAAATAAAATATTGATAAAACCTTTAGAGTTTAGAAAACAGCACTATTGCTTGCCTATTAAAATTTTTACAATTAATGATCACATGTAGAAGTAAAGTTTACTTACATATTTTTTTTTTTCAAATTCATTTTAAATAACAATAAGCATATACAATTATTTTCCTAAAGGATTTCAATGTACTCAATGGTCCTATGAATGTATACTAGTTAAACACATTGGAGTATTTTGCTAGTTGCCATTCATTTGCATAGCAAAGATCTAGAAAATATAATATAATAGAGAATACTGTCTGTGATGGAATTAGTAGATAAATTATAGATAGATTCCCTGTAGCAAAAAAGTCATTTTCCAATTGGATTTTTCCAATCTAATTTTCGAGAAGTTGTACTGATAGGGTTCTTCATCCTGAGCGTTTCGTCAGCAGGTCATATATGGCAGTGGTGATGCCCCAGGAGATGCAGGAGCGAAAAATGACCAGTGATCCTCCACGGTACAACAACACCAAACTTTGCTGTCGTTTCTGCCACAGCTGATGCCAGCTTGCCCTCACTCCCAGGTTTTCTCCACCGACCTGGGCCTGCATGTTGGCCACCAACACTGACAGTGGATACAAGGGCAAGCTGATCACAAAGGAGCTGACCATCCCTGATACAAAAGAACATTCATGTGAAGCATGCAGGCAGAGTCAAAAGGGCACTGCTGTTTAAAGATTATTGGCTTATGTTTTCCCACCAGTACAAAAGCCACCTGAGACTCATCCACCATGAGTGCATGGTCTCAATGTTAACAGGAGGAAAAGCCTGCTTGTACCAGCGCAGTCTGCATTAGCATGGTGCTAGATTCCTTGAGAACACCGAACACTCTGTAAAGTCACAAGGTTAATGAAGAATGTTTTGAGATCATTAATCTGATATAAGATCAGTCTATGTTTGACTAAGCTATTAATTGTTAACTAATTTTAGTTAATAAGCTATTATTAAAAAATTAATGTAACCTATATACTTCTAACCCAGCCATTAGGGAGGCACAAGCCAGTGCATTCTTAGTGCCGGTCCCAAGCCCGGGTAAATGGGGAGGGTTGCGTTAGGAAGGGCATCCTGCGTAAAACATGCGCCAAATCAAATATGCGGATCACAAATAAGAATTTCATACCGGATCGGTCGAGGCCCGGGTTAACAACGACCGCCACAGGTATCGTTAGCCGACAGGGTACCGGTGGAAATTGGGCTACTGTTGGCCGAAGGAGGAAAAGGAGAGGAGGAAGACGTCTACAGAGACGGCAGGGAAAGGAGCAGTGTAGAAGAGTGGAGGTTAGGGTTGGTACTTTAAATGTTGGTACTATGACGGGTAAAGGGAGAGAAGTAGCTGATATGATGGAGAGGAGAAAGGTAGATATGCTGTGTGTTCAGGAGACCAAGTGGAAAGGGAGTAAGGCCAGGAACATTGGAGGTGGATTTAAACTGTTTTATCATGGTGTGGATGGAAAGAGAAATGGTGTAGGGGTGATTCTGAAGGAAGAGTACAGTAAGAGTGTAGTGGAGGTGAAGAGAGTTTCTGATAGGGTGATGATCGTGAAGGTGGAAGTTGAAGGGATGATGATAAATGTCATCAGTGCCTATGCTCCACAAGTTGGCTGTGAGATGGAGGAGAAGGAAAGATTCTGGAGTGAATTAGATGAAGTGGTAGATGGTGTACCTAGGAAGGAACGGTTGGTGATTGGGGCGGACTTTAATGGGCATGTAGGTGAAGGGAACAGAGGTGACGAGGAGGTGATGGGTAGGTATGGTTTTAAGGAGAGGAATGTGGAAGGGCAGATGGTGGTAGATTTTGCTAAAAGGATGGAAATGGCAGTGGTGAACACTTATTTTAAGAAGAAGGAGGATCATAGGGTGACGTATAAGAGTGGAGGAAGGTGCACACAGGTGGACTATGTGCTATGCAGGAGATGCAACCTGAAGGAGATTGGTGACTGTAAGGTGTTGGCAGGGGACAGTGTAGCTAGACAGCATAGGATGGTGGTCTGTAGGATGGTTTTGGAGGTGAAGAAGAAGAGGAGGAGAGTGAGGACTGAAAGAAGAATAAGATGGTGGAAACTGAAGGAGGAAGAGTGTAGTGTGAGGTTCAGGGAAGAGGTCAGAGAGAGGCTCAGTGGTGTTAAGGAGGTGTTGGATGATTGGGCAACTACTGCAGGAGTGATGAGGGAGGCAGCTAGAAAAGTACTTGGTGTGACATCTGGAAATAGAAAGGAAGACAAGGAGACGTGGTGGTGGAATGAGGAAGTGCAGGAGAGCATAAGGAGAAAGAGGTTGGCAAAACAGAAGTGGGATAGACAGAGTGATGAGAAAAGTAGGCAGGAGTACAAGGAGATGCGGCAGCAGGTTAAGAGGGATGTGGCGAAAGCCAAGGAAAAGGCATATGAGGAGCTGTATGAGAGGTTGGACACTAAGGAAGGAGAAAAGGATTTGTACCGATTGGCCAGGCAGAGGGACCGAGCTGGAAAGGATGTACTGCAAGTTAGAGCAGTAAAGGATGGAGAGGGAAATGTGTTGACTAGTGAGGAGAGTGTGTTGAGAAGGTGGAGGGAGTATTTTGAGCAGCTGATGAATGAGGAAAATCAGAGAGAGAGAAGGTTGGATGATGTGGAGTTGGTGAAGCAGGATGTAGATAGGATTAGCAAGGAGGAAGTGAGAGCAGCGATTAAGAGGATGAAGAGTGGAAAGTCGGTTGGACCAGATGACATACCGGTAGAAGCGTGGAGATGTTTAGGAGAGATGGCAGTGGAGTTTTTAACCAGATTGTTTAACAGGATTTTGGAAGGTGAGAAGATGCCTGAGAAATGGAGAAGAAGTGTGCTGGTACCGATCTTTAAGCATAAAGGAGATGTGCAGACCTGCGGTAACTACAGGGGTATTAAGTTGATCAGTCACACCATGAAGTTATGGGAAAGAGTAGTGGAAGCCAGGCTGAGAGAAGAGGTGACCATCTGTGAGCAACAGTATGGTTTCATGCCGAGGAAGAGCACCACAGATGCCTTATTTGCTTTGAGAATGTTGATGGAGAAGTATAGAGAAGGACGGAAGGAATTGCATTGTGTATTTGTGGATTTAGAGAAGGCGTACGACAGGGTGCCAAGAGAGGAGTTGTGGTATTGTTTGAGGAAGTCAGGTGTGTCAGAGAAGTATGTGAGGGTGGTGCAGGACATGTATGAGGGTAGTGTGACGGCAGTGAAGTGTGCAGTAGGTACGACAGACTGGTTTAGAGTGAAGGTTGGACTGCATCAAGGATCGGCCCTGAGCCCTTTCCTGTTTGCAGTGGTGATGGACAGGTTGACGGACGAGGTCAGACAGGAGTCTCCCTGGACTATGATGTTTGCGGAATGATATTGTGATTTGTTGTGAGAGTAGGGAGCAGGTTGAGGAGAGTCTGGAGAGGTGGAGATATGTGCTGGAGAGAAGGGGAATGAAACTCAGTAGGAGTAAGACAGAATACATGTGTGTGAATGAAAGGGAGGGCAGTGGAGTGGTGCGGTTGCAGGGAGAAGAGCGTCAGAAGGTGGAGGAATTCAGGTACCTAGGGTCAACAGTGCAAAGTAATGGAGAGTGTGTTAGAGAAGTGAAGAAAAGAGTGCATGTACGATGTTTTGGTGACAAGGTGAGGGAGGCGAGATTGAGATGGTTTGGACATGTGCAGAGGAGGGACATGAATTATATTGGTAGGAGAATGCTGAGGATGGAGCCACCAGGTAGGAGGAAAAGAGGAAGGCCGAGAAGGAGGTTCATGGATGTTGTGAGGGAAGACATGCAGGTAGTTGGTGTAAGAGAGGCAGATGTAGAGGACAGGGTGGTATGGAGACGGATGATCCGCTGTGGCGACCCCTAATGGGAGCAGCCGAAAGAAGAATTAGAAGAATCTAAAGAATTTGCATCAAATGCAGTTTCGTAATAATCCAAGAAAGGTTGTCATACATTCTGAAACCTTTCTGCTGAGTTTTGGACTATAGTTCTCAAATTTTCAAGCTGGAGGAAGGACAAAGTTTCGCACACCCAACGTGAGTGTTTTGGGGGTGAGGAAGATTTCCAATTTGTAAGAATTAGTCGACGAGCTAACAGTGTAGAAAATTCTATTAATTGAGATTGGCCTCTTGATACCCCAAATTTACCGTGTACCACCCCAAATATTGCAATTATAGGATCTGGATCCATATTCTTTTTACAGATGTAGGTGAATGTATTAAATATCTCAGACCAGAATGTGCCTATGCTTGGGCATGACCAAAACATGTAAGCCAGAGAGGCAGGGGCTTGGTGACAGTGCGTACTGTTGGGATCCACATTAGTATATATTTTGGCCAATTTGGTCCTAGAGAGATGCAGGCGATTAAATACTTTGAATTGTATCAACCTGTGCCTAACACAGATAGACGATGTGTATATTTTACGTATAGCTCTTTGCCAAATTTCATCCGTCAATTCTGTGTTTAGATCCTCCTCCCACTGTACCTTAAGAGACAGAAGAGATGGGCATTTCATGGCTTGAATAGCAGTATACAGCTGGGAGACACCACCCGAAAAATTAGGCTTGACCGTCAGACAATGATCAAGAGGGCCGATATTTGGTTTTAAGGGGAACGAACGAAACTGGGAACGGACAAAATCACGGACCTGAAGGTACCTACAAAAATTAGTTTTTGGTAAACTTAATTCACTAACCAAATAATCAAAAGAAACAAACGTGCCATCTACAAAAAGATCTCCCACACTATGCCTTTTCTAGCCCAGGTGAGAAAGGCCGCGTCTATAAGTGATGGCTTAAAAAGAAAGTTTGAGAAAAGAGGCATAGACACCAAAGCTTGTATGTGACCAAAATGTTTCCAAAATTGGGTCCATATGCGTAAGCTGCCTCTTACAATAGGATTGTCCATAGCATTGAGGCAAAAGAAACGGACGAGCATGAATGTTGTTTCATTAGACACTAACTCGGACTACTCCCACCAATAGAAGCTCCATACCATATTACTAATTTGTGAATGTTTGCAGCCTAATAATAGTATAAAAAATTTGGTAGAGCCAGCCCAGCATTCTCCTTACGTCTCTCGAGAACTGCTTTCCGTACGCGAGGTATAGTTTTGTTCCATATAAATGTACTGATATGCCTGTCAAGCTCTTTAAAGAATGATTTGGGTATGAAGATCGGGACCGTTTGGAATAAGTACAAGATTTTAGGTAGCGTTACCATCTTTATTGAATTAATGCGTCCAGCTAGGGACAGGGGCAGATTAGACCAGCGATTAATGTTCTCCTTGATCTGTCCTAAAGCTGGTTTGAAGTTATTTTGGAATAGGTCCTTATATCTACTTGTGACACTTACTCCCAGGTATGTCATGGGGCCCTCTGTAGTCCTGAATGGGTATGAGTCGAAGGATTGATTCCGAGCCAGAACATTAATTTGGAACAAAACACTTTTGGTGAGGTTAATCTTGTACCCAGAGGATTTACCAAATTGAGAAATGGTGTCTAGACATTCTGGGATTGAAGTCTCCGGATCTGATATAAACATCAGCAAATCATCAGCATACAATGACACTTTATGAACCAGGCCACCCCTTGTGATACCCCGTATATTGTTATTACTTCGCAATGCCGTGGCAAGTTGCTCAATGACCAGATCAAAGAGAAGAGGGGACAACGGACAACCCTGTTGTGTCCCTCTCTAAACAGTGAAATATTGTGAATTAAAGTTATTAGTCCTAACTCTAGCTTGGGGTGCTGCATACAACGTCTGAATCCAAGAAACAAAGACTGGGCCAAAGCCGAATTTGCTCAGAGTTTTGAAAAGGTGTCCATACTCAATTCGATCGAAAGCTTTATGCGCGTCTAATGAGATCACCATTTCTGGTGAGTGAATCGAATGTTTAGAATATATTATGTTAAAGAGGCGACGTAAATTATGAAAAGACTGCCTGTCCTTTACAAAGCCTGTCTGGTCAGGATGCACAATTTTTGGTACTATAGGTTCCAATCTTAAGGAGAGAATCTTTGTAAGTATTTTATAATCACATGTGAGTAGGCTGATTGGGCGATAAGACTCGCATTTAGTGGGGTCTTTGTCCTTTTTGGGAAGCACAGATATTGTGGCTTGGGTCATAGATGTAGGCAGCTTTCCTTGTTTGAGTGATTCATTATAGACAAGGCACAGTGAAGGTATCAACTTAGAGGGAAAAGCCTTATAGAACTCAATTGGATAACCATCAGGGCCTGGTGCCTTTCTATTTTTCATTAACCTAATTGCTTGACTAATCTCAGTTTCAAATATCGGCTGTTCAAGGATGGCCTTATCCTCCTCAGCTATAGTCAGGAGAGTTACATTTTCAAGAAATACATGGTCACTAGGATTTTCTGAAGAATATAAGGATGCATAAAATAATCTGAATTGTTCATTAATGTCTTTTGGGTCAAGCTTAACTTCTCCATCAGCAGTTTGTATTTTTGTAATAAAATTGGTTGCGGAATATTGACGCAGCTGGTGAGAGAGTAACCTACTTGCCCGCTCTCCATGTTCGTAAAAGTTTTGTCTAGATTTCAGAAATTTCTCTCCTGCTTCCGCAGAGGCAAGAAGATCAAATTCAGTTTGTAATGCTATTCTTTTTTTGCGGAGGTCAGCTGTAGGGGCCGAGGAGTGTTGCTGGTCAACATTGTGGATTAGATTGATCAACTCATTGTAGCGTCTAGACCTGTTTTTATTTAGACGAGCAGTGTATTCTATTATTTGACCTCTAATATATGCTTTAAGAGTTTCCCAAAGTATTAAAATATCGGTGTCTGGCAGCTGGTTAGTTTCAATAAAGAAATCAATCTGTGTTGAAATAAAGTCTACAAATGTTTCATCAGACAACAAAGATGTATTAAATCGCCAATTACACTGAATTGGCCTTCTAGCCTGGAGCCAGAGTTCCATAGTGACCGGAGAGTGGTCAGAAATAACAATGCTTTCATAACTGCAAGACTTAATTGATGAAAGCATTTTTTGATCCAGCAAAAAGAAATCTATTCTTGAGTATGTTTGATGAACAGCGGAGAAAAAGGAAAACTCCTTTAACGTAGGATTCTTAAATCTCCATGGATCTACTACACCACTAGAACCGCAAAAAGCATTTATAATAGTTGCAGATTTAGAGGGGGAAGGAGGGGCTGTAAATGCTTCGGAACGGTCTAGAGAAGGATTAAGAACCGTATTAAAGTCTCCTCCCAGAATCAGATGATGTGTGCCCGGCTCTGGTATACGGCCAAACAGTTCTTTAAAAAAGTCTGGGTTATCCCAATTTGAAGCGTACACACTAACTAGGACCACCGGCACGTTATAAAGTCTGCCCTGGACAATAACAAAACGCCCGCATTTATCACTAATAACACTGGTTTGTATAAATTTTACATTTTTGCCAATCAAGATGGCTGTACCGCGAAAGTTTAAATTTAATTCAGAGTTGTAGACCTGTGATACGCATCCTCTCTTTAATTTAGGAATGTCCGTTGTGCGAAGGTGTGTTTCCTGTAAGAATATTATCTCTGCTTTCAATTTGTTTAAATGTGAAAACACCTTACTTCGCTTTACAGGATGATTGAGTCCCCTCACGTTCCAGCTCACAAATTTAGTCGCAGGCCTATTCATTCCATCTGCAGAACCCATGGCTGATAAAGTCCAACTCAGTGCTATTATGAAAACTCATCTCCAACTCTAAGAAAAGGGGAAAGGAACAAAGGCACAAAGACAAAAAAAAAGCAGTGGTTTAAGAGGAATAAAACACTTCAGGATGTGTAGTTATTGGCCAACAATCATCGTTTGAGTGGTAAATAACACCACTTTATATTCGTCATAACAGCACACTAGGGCTGCAGCTATCAATTAGTTAATAGAGTATTTAACCGATTATTCCGACGATTAATCGAGTATTTAGATAAGAAGTATGTTTTCTATAAGCGCAATACTAAATATACAAGAAAAAATTAGACAAGTCTTTTAAAATCAACAACATAAAAGGTTTTTTTTGAGACAATGTCTGTTGTGAAAAGCGCTATAGAAATTGACTTGACTTTTTCTTTTTTGGAAAAAATTACATTTTTATTGCTGAAATTGCATACAAGAATATTTGTGGAAACTAAGCCTATTTAGTCCATTTAATTTCCATAGTACATACGTATTACAAAATGTGAATACAAATATATAAATAAAAATATCTTTAATAGAAATAAAATAAAATACAAAAAATCTACCCTTAAAAAAAAAAAAAGTGAATGCATTGTTCAGTGTTTTCTTTGCTTTAACTTAAAATAATCCCCAAATCTTTTTAATTCTGCCGCCTCTTCTGTGTTTACTTGTCCAGAGTGCTCCAGAGTTTAGCGTAGCGGGTGGTGCGTCTGTAATAATGGTTCGTGGGGAAACACAATGCTCTGTGTGTAGTTAAATGGAGTTAAATGAAGCATAATAAATAAATAAAATAAATAATTTGCCTCGATTATTTATTTTCTTTATTTATATTACATGATTAACTCGTGGCATCATTTCAGTTCTACAGCACACAGCTCCTTGATTTTGTATTCCATTTTAATGTACTGGTTTTTTTTGTTTTGTTTTTTTACTTACAGAGAGCTTAGTTATTCTCCACCTTTTTACCACAAAAATGATTAAAATGATTTTTTCCTGTGTTGTAAAATGTCAAAAAAGAACATTCATTGTTTATTTTTTTTTGTACTTAAATTTCAGATGGTGTTTTATTAATTAACATGTTTTCTCCTCCTTTATGTTATTATTAATAGAGCAGAGCACCAATCTCTGCCAAGCTGGTGGCCAACATGCTGTCTGTCGCAGGAGCAGATCATATCATATCATCAGATCATATCATTACCATCATTAACTTATAAACATCTGCATGCCTCTCAGATACAAGTAAGTCAGAACGATTCCACTGAATCTGATCGCTGAGTGAATTTTGAATCACTTTGACTGGATTTTCCTGAATACTCTTTCTAAATTCGGTGTGTTTTTAGGGCTTCTTCAACATACCTGTGGACAACCTGTACGCTGAGCCTGCTGTGCTGAAGTGGATTAAGGAAAATATTCCTGAATGGAAGAACTGTACCATTGTCTCTCCAGATGCTGGAGGAGCTAAAAGGTCTGCATAGGCTACTTATTACACTCATTTCAAAAGGGTGTTTTGTGTCACCTTCACAATCTCAGGACACACCGAGAGTTCCCCTGTAAAATAACAAATGTGGTGTTAGCAATGTTGGGGATTTATTACTTATATACGGCAAATTATTCAAGGCATGCATGTCAGCTTTTATTTTATATTATTATTATTATTTTCTATATTTCTGATGCTACAGATCAACCTTTAATTTTGTGGAAATTGTGCTCCTCTGTACAAAGTTGCAAGAAATAGTAGTCAGAAGCTAATTTGCACACACACACACACACACACTCATTCAGTTTATTTTCCCTTTCTGTTAATTCAGCTATGTGTTTTTTCCAAGTCAGCATTTTTTTAAAACATAGATTTTAATGTTTTTCCACCGGCAGGGTCACGTCTATAGCAGATCGACTGAATGTTGACTTGCCCTCATTCACAAAGAAAGAAAGAAGGCTAATGAGGTGGATCGCATGGTGTTGGTGGGAGACGTGAAAGACCGCGTGGCTATCTTAGTCGACGACATGGCTGACACGTGGCTCCGTCTGCCATGCCGCTGACAAGTAACTCACCTTTTTTCTTCCTGTCCACTCCTCTGCACAGGAAGATTTGGTTGACTAATCTTGTTGACTAATTTCCCAAAATGTAAACAAGTGAGGAGTTTAAAAGATCATGACTGGGAGAAGGCATTTATTTATTATATTATATAAAGTATTATATTTTATTAAGCATTTATTTTCCCCAAGGCCTCATTTGTGAAACACAAGAGACCAAGAATGAATTTTAGTGTCAATTGGTTTGTAAAACCATTCTGTTTTATTAAAAAAAATTTTTAACTATATAAAAAGACTAAAGTCTGCATAATATTGAACATTTACTGGCACTGATGGTGCTTTTGCAGGACGTGGCAAAAAGAACTCCGTGTGATGAATGTGTTTGAGAGTAAATGTTTATTTGCTAAGTAATAACTGGTTGCTAGGGGGAACAGCATCACTGTCACCATTGGGAATTGACTGAGGTTTCACAAGTTATACTGGTCATGCATTTGACGAGGGTGAATCTTTTTTGTGAGCTAATGCATCATTTTGTTTTATAGGCTAAAGTTTCCAATCCAGCTTTATGTCAAGCCATTTACTTCTCTTTCTCTCTCTCTCATATATATATATATATATATATACAGGGAGTGCAGAATTATTAGGCAAGTTGTATTTTTGAGGATTAATTTTATTTGAGGATTTAATTTGAACAACAACCATGTTCTCAATGAACACAAAAAACTCATTAATATCAAAGTAGTTTTTAGTTTTAGCTATTTTAGGGGGATATCTGTGTGTGCAGGTGACTATTACTGTGCATAATTATTAGGCAACTTAACAAAAAACAAATTTATACCCATTTCAATTATTTATTTTTACCAGTCAAACCAATATAACATCTCAACATTCACAATTATACATTTCTGACATTCAAAAACCAAACAAAAACAAATCAGAGACCAATATAGCCACCTTTCTTTGCAAGGACACCCAAAAGCCTGCCATCCATGGATTCTGTCAGTGTTTTGATTTGTTCACCATCAACATTGCGTGCAGCAGCAACCACAGCCTCCCAGACACTGTTCAGAGAGGTGTACTGTTTTCCCTCCTTGTAAATCGCACATTTGATAAATGGACCACAGGTTCTCAATGGGGTACAGATCAGGTGAACAAGGAGGCCATATCATTAGATTTTCTTCTTTTATACCCTTTCTTGCCAGCCACGCTGTGGAGTACTTGGACGTGTGTGATGGAGCATTGTCCTGCATGAAAATCATGTTTTTCTTGAAGGATGCAGACTTCTTCCTGTACCACTGCTTGAAGAAGGTGTCTTCCAGAAACTGGCAGTAGGACTGGGAGTTCAGCTTGACTCCATCCTCAACCCGAAAAGGCCCCACAAGCTCATCTTTGATGATACCAGCCCAAACCAGTACTCCACCTCCACCTTGCTGGCGTCTGAGTCGGACTGGAGCTCTCTGCCCTTTACCAATCCAGCCACGGGCCCATCCATCTGGCCCATCAAGACTCACTCTCATTTCATCAGTCCATAAAACCTTAGAAAAATCAGTCTTGAGATATTTCTTGGCCCAGTCTTGACGTTTCAGCTTGTGTGTCTTGTTCAGTGGTGGTCGACTTTCTGCCTTTCTTACCTTGGCCATGTCTCTGAGTATTGCACACCTTGTGCTTTTGGGCACTCCAGTGATGTTGCAGCTCTGAAATATGGCCAAACTGGTGGCAAGTGGCATCTTGGCAGCTGCACGCTTGACTTTTCTCAGTTCACGGGCAGTTATTTTGCACCTTGGTTTTTCCACACGCTTCTTGCGACCCTGTTGACTATTTTGAATGAAACGCTTGATTGTTCGATGATCACGCTTCAGAAGCTTGGCTATTTTAAGACTGCTGCATCCCTCTGCAATATATCTCACTATTTTTGACTTTTCTGAGCCTGTCAAGTCCTTCTTTTGACCCATTTTGCCAAAGGAAAGGAAGTTGCCTAATAATTATGCACACCTGATATAGGGTGTTGATGTCATTAGACCACACCCCTTCTCATTACAGAGATGCACATCACCTAATATGCTTAATTGGTAGTAGGCTTTCCAGCCTATACAGCTTGGAGTAAGACAACATGCATAACGAGGATGATGTGGTCAAAATACTCATTTGCCTAATAATTCTGCACTCCCTGTATATATATATATATATATATATATATAAATAACTATTATTATATTATGACATGTCCTCCTGCTTATCTTCATTATGGTTGTTATACTTTAAGCGAGGGTATTATGCAAATTGTGATTGGGTGAGCATGTGTGCAGAATGATTGAAATTCATTAATCAAGGGTAGTTTCAGTCTCACTTTAGGTGTGAATTGTGGGCAGGGCTTACTTACTTATATTGAAGGTGTAACCAGCTCAATCTTCAGTGTGCTTTAGCTCTATCTTGAATCTACTCTCTTCTGGCAAGGTAGGATTCTAACTTTGTATATTTATTTACCTCAGTTGATTCTATAGTGTTGGTCTGTGCTTATTAAGTTTGGTCAGGTGATTAATCAAGGGTAGTTTCAGTTTTACTTGAGGTGTTCTTGTCACTTTTTGTTCAACACTGTGTCTGTTTTCTTTGGAGTTGACTTCTGCCAAAACTACCTTCTACAAGGAAAAGCTTGAAGCCTCTGCACAAGATCCTCGTAAGCTCCACAACATCTTCTCTTCACTCATCAACCCCCCTGCTGCACCTGCTCCATCCTCCCTGACTGCTAATGACTTTGCCTCCTTCTATGATGAGAAGATTAAGAAAATCTGCCAGACCTTCACTTCCTCCCCAGCTATGACTTCACAACACCGCCAACAATCCACTATGTGTCTGTCAATCTTCTCAACCTTAACAGAAGATGAGATACTGCAAGTCATCCAATCTTGCAATCCCACCACCTGTCCTCTGGATCCAATCCCTTCAACCCATGCTTCAGACCATCACACATGATCTCCTGCCCTTCATCTCCACAATCATCAACGGGTCATTTACATCTGGCTATGTACCAACTACCTTCACGCAGGCAAGGTTCGTTCCCATCTTGAAGAAACCTGCTCTGGATCCATCAGACATCAACAACTACAACTCTCCTTTCTTTCTAAATCCCTGGAACGCACTGTTTTTAACCAACTGTCTATCTCTCACAGAACAACCTCCATGATCCTAACCAGTCTGGGTTTAAGGCGGCACATTCCACAGAGACAGCCCTTTTGGCTGTTTCTGAGAAACTGCATGCCGCTCAGTCAGCCAAGCTGTCATCTGTACTTATCTTCCTGGACAACATCCGAAGGATTCAACCATTTCTGCCACACAGGCAGCCCAGGTGTTTGTTCAGTCTCTTGTGATTTCAAGACTTGACTACTGCAACTCTCTGCTGGCACTATCCGTCCACTGCAAATTATCCAATATGCAGCTGCATGGCTTGTGTTTAATCAGCCCAAGTTCTCCCACACCACCCCACTGCTGTGCTCCCTTCACTGGCTTCCAGTAGCTGCACGTATCAGATTCAAAACACTGATGTTTGCCTACAAGGCCAAAAATGGACCGGCACCATCTTACCTCTGTGACCCAATCACATCTTGCACTGCACCACGCTGTCTGAGATCCTCCAGCACTGCTCGACTGGTACCACCTTCTCTCAGTACACTTCGAGGCTCTTCTTTGTTCTGGCACCGAGGTGGTGGAATGAACATCCCCCAGATGTCCGTACAGTGGAGTCCCTGATTATCTTCAAGCGACGACTGAAGACCTACCTCTTCCTGAAATTTTTAAATTAGCACTTTCCAAGTTTGTAGAATTCAAGAGTTATATTTATATTAAGTTTGTAATCTGGCCTACCAGTGTAGATTTATTCATTACTAAAGATTAAAGCACTTTTGTATGTCGCTCTGGATAAGGGTGTCTGCCAAATGCCGCAAATGTAAATGTAAATTAGTGTTTTCACCACATTTAACCAGACTGGATATATTTATTTCATAAAGCCTGTCGGTTTTATGTTCATAACAACCACTTCAACAGAGAACAAATTATTTATCTGGTATTGTGTATTCAAACAAGTAACAAAAATAATGAAATATAGCAATATAAATTAAGCAACCGATTAAACATAACAAATAGATTTTTTTTGTTCATAACAACCACTTTAACAGAGAACAAATTATTTAGCGGTTATTGTGTATTCAAACAAGTAACAAAAATAATGAAATATAGCAATATAACAAATTAAGCAACCGATTAAACATAACAAATTAAGGTAGAGACATGGAACAAATTAAACGATTTCTGCTGAGAAAGTTAAAGTTGACATAACTTAAATACAATATATAGAATTCTAACATTTTATTCATTTATTTATTTTTAACAGATTATTTGTTTTCGGATTATGGGTATACGGACAACTTCAAATTCTCAACCATCTCATGAGTCTTGGACATCAGAATTCTATATAATCTTGCTCATGGAGTACTTTGGATCCTTCAAGCCAAAGTAAAGCCCACTTCCTAAGGCTTTACGAGTAAGAGTGGGTAAAAAAGCTCGGTACCACCCTTTCGCTAAGGTTTTGGAACTCATCCAAGCCATAATATTGCTGAGAGTGGGAAGGGTACGGTCGTTGCCACTGTTTTGTAGGATACTCAGTGCACGATCGAAGGGGTAAATAAAAAACTCTCCACTACTCCGGTCCCGAGCCTGGCCAGGGCAGGAAGCATTGCCCTGGGAATATATGACTCAGCCAAAGGGGATAGCTGCTCCTGGAGGGTGTTCTGGAAGCCAAAAACACAAATAAATAGTTAAAAAAAATCATTCATTTTGATTTTTTGTTTTTGTTTTTTAGATAATGTCTCTCACAGTGGACATGCACCTACGATGACAATTTTAGACCCCTCCATGATTTTTAAGTGGGAGAACTTGCAAAATAGCAGGGTGTTCAAATACTTATTTTCCATGTTTACAGGCTGGACAGTCGCAAAAAGCATTTCACTGCATGTCGTACAGCGTATGAATGTGTATTTGGCAAATAAAGTGTTAATTTAAATTCAATTTAGCTATCAATTTTATGCAGAGCTAGTACAGTAAAACAGCATTACAGGATGACAGTCTGGTAAAGCAATATGGTGTGAAAGGGGGCTGTGTTTTAATTGAAAGGTTGAGACATTTTCACACAGTTGGTGGTTTTCCACCTGACATAATGCATGACCTTATGAATGGTGTTATCCCCAATGAAATGTCTATGTGCATTAAAATCAATCTTGAATCCAATAATCAAGCTAAACGGCAATTCCCTTACAAATTCTCAGACAGTTAATCAGCCTCAGATCATTACAGCTACATTTGCCTCTGAAAGTAATGCCTATGAAAACTGGGCACTAATTAAACTTCTCCCTCTCATGATTGACTCTCTCTCTTTTTTTTTTTTTTTTAAGTTTAAAATGTTTCAAAAACAGAAATTTATATTTTATTTGTTTTTTGTATTTTATTTCCTGAGTGCATTATGTGCAGGTGTTCTTAGTGTTTTGATGTCATGATTTAAGAATTGTTAAATGGAATAAATAAATATCCTAATGCCTTTGAGTTTTGAGTGCAACTTGAGAAAGATGAGTTTCAAGTTGCAAGGTGCAAGGTGACTTTTAACTTATACTTTTAACCAACCTATTTTAGATATAACAGCTGTATTGTCAGCATTTTCTAACAATTCTATAAAGCATGCCAAAGAAAAATTAATTGCTGATACAGGATTTATTCACAATGGTTAATATGTGAAGTCATGATGTGAATGGGCATGGGGAGTATAAGGATCAGATAAGTCAACTATCAGTCAAAACACACATTTTTGGCAAATTGATGTTTTAATTTGTTGATAACTTTGCATGTGTTTCAGCTAATGGGATTTTTTGTAAGAAAACAAATTCTGCAAAATTTTTTCAAACATTTTTTTTTTAAATGCATCAGCAGTTTTCAATGTAAAAAAAAAATCCACCACCTCATTGTTTTATACTTTTTATACATACATATACAGCATCAGCAGAATTTTTCTATCCTGATCTGTTGTCTGGGCTGAAAAAAGCCACCAAGTTTCAGTGCTGTGTGTGTATATATATATATATATATATATATATATATTCCCGATCAATATTTTTTTCCACAGGATTTTTTATTTTTGATTGCCAATTAAATCAGTGACGTCACATAAATAAAAAAAAACCCACAGAAATTTGATAAAAAAAAAGTAATTGTAAACTGGAATTTTTTGACCATTTATCACAGGCTTGGACGTGTCAAAGATTGGGGAAAAACTGACTTTTATGCATGGTTAGTTTTTTTGCAGCATCAGTTTAAATGTTTTTGATGATTTTCCCCCATTGACTCACATTATAACGACATTGTTTAATTGCTCCAAAGTAACATTATATATGCATGCATTTTTGAAAGTTATTCGTGACCTCTGTTGGAAAGAGATTAAATTTGCGTTTTTTACTGTTGCCCACTAGGTGGCGCCAAGAGACCAGGAAATAGAGCTGTGGATAGAAAGCTTAATTCTCCCACACCACCCCACTGCTGTGCTCCCTTCACTGGCTTCCAGTAGCTGCACGTATCAGATTCAAAACACTGATGTTTGCCTACAAGGCCAAAAATGGACCGGCACCATCTTACCTCAGTGACCCAATCACATCTTGCACTGCACCACGCTGTCTGAGATCCTCCAGCACTGCTCGACTGGTACCTTCTCTCAGTACATTTCGAGGCTCTTCTCTGTTCTGGCACCGAGGTGGTGGAATGAACATCCCCTAGATGTCCGTACAGTGGAGTCCCTGATTATCTTCAAGCGACGACTGAAGACCTACCTCTTCCTGAAATTCTTTAATTAAAAGGAAGGAGCGCAAAATGACCAGTGATCCTCACCACCAAACTTTGCTGTCGTTTCTGCCACAGCTGATGCCAGCTTGCCCTCACGCCCAGGTTTTCTCCACCGACCTGGGCCTGCATGTTGGCCACCAACACTGACAGTGGATACAAGATCAAGCTGATCACAAAGGAGCTGACCATCACTACAAAAGATGAGGCTATGGGGGGGCAATCTTGCTCATGGAGTACTTTGGACAATGGATCCTTTAAGCCAAAGTAAAGCCCACTTCCTAAGGCATTACGAGTAAGAGTGGGTAAAAAAGCTCGGTACCACCCTTTCGCTAAGGTTTTGGAACTCATCCAAGCCATAATATTGCTGAGAGAGTTTTTTGTATTTTATTTCCTGAGTGCATTATGTGCAGGTTTTCTTAGTGTTTTGATGTCATGATTTAAGAATTGTTAAATGGAAAAAATAAATATCCTAATGGCTTTGAGTTTTGAGTGCAACTTGAGAAAGATGAGTTTCCACACATTTTTCAAGTAATTTGAACAAGCAGACCTGTTAGGGTAACTTCTTTTCGAAAGTTTAACTTAACTAGCTAGTCAAATGATAAGCATTGCAATCTTAAAATCCAAAATATCACAAGTACAGGCAACATGCTGGAGTTCTTACAGCCTGCATTGAATCTGTCATGCCAGCTGGCAGGAATGATCCACGGTGTTAAAGCTGATTAGAAGTACACTCCAGCTGGAACCTTGTATGTTCTGTTCTTTCAGATTTCCTGTATTTAGATATACCTCAAGATCCCTAGATTTTTCTACTGTTAGACGATTCGATTCTCCAGCTTGAACGTTTATTAAAAAAAAAGGACAATATCAGCTGCAAGTACTGCCAGCAAAATTTTATCAAAATTCAGAGATATTGTCTTGTTAAAAGGTACCACTGCCAGGCTTAGCATGCAAAGGACAACACTATTTGGAGTTGGACGAATATTACTGTGATGTTGCTAAATAGGCTGGAAAGTACTACTATACCTAGCTGACTTTTGCTTTTTTTTATCTTTCTTTATTCAAGTGGTCGGCTTCTTGGCATCTGTCTGTACTTTTGAATGGTGATCATTGATATGTTTCTGCAATAAAACTTTTGAATAAAAATGTTGATCACAAATGCCAAAGAAGAATTCACTGCTAATACAGGATTTATTCACAATGGTTAATATGTGAAGCGGTCTTGAACACAGATGTTTTCTAATGATTGTGTTTCCATGGCAGGCTTTCTAATTCAAAATTCTACCCTTCAGTCTTTCTCCAGCAAAGAGAACATTCATGTGAAGCATGCAGGCAGAGTCAAAAGAACACTGCTGTTTAAAGATGATTGGCTTATGTTTTCCCACCAGTACAAAAGCCACCTGAGACTCATCCACGATGAGTGCATGGTCTCAATGTTAACAGGAGGAAAAGCCCGCTTGTACCAGCGCAGTCTGCATTAGCATGGTGCTAGATTCCTTGAGAACACTGAACACTCTGTAAAGTCACAAGGTTAATGAAGAATGTTTTGAGTTCATTAATCTGATATAAGATCAGTCTATGTTTGACTTAACTATTAATTGTTAACTAATTTTAGTTAATAAGCTATTAATAAATAATTAATGTAACCTATATACTTCTCTCATTCTAAGAAGACCAAACACTTAGCTATGGATGAAAACTTTTTTAAAAATATTAACGTGTCAAACTGTCACTTTTAAAATAGTTATTTGGTGATGAGAATTAGTAAGTGATTCATTTATTTGTCTGGTGCACTCTAGCTCAATACTGTGGACATTAGTCACATCATATCAAAACATGGCTCCTTTTTTTTACACTGCACATTATGTGTACAGGGTCAATAAGTAAAATGCTCTGGCCAAGTTCATTAATAGATCTGAAACACATTTCTACATGCTGTTACTCAGCACAAAACTAAATTTCAATGAGATTTTCCAGAATTGTAATTAAATCTTTACAAATAAAATAACACAGCATTTACTTTGTAAAGTCAAAAAAGTAACCCAAACCAATGTCCTCGCTCTTTGTCACAATTCTTTAATAAGAACAAGTTTAGCAAATTTGAAATGAAAAATAATAGAAACTCAAAATATATAAAAGTGAAACAGAATTCTTGGTGGATCCTAAGAAAGTATGGCGAAATTATTTCATAACAACACATTTAAATTTAAAAAAATTAAATAATGAACGTGGAAAAAGAAAACTACCAAGGAAGCTCCAGCCTGCAGAGACCCTAAGTTACGATCCCCTAGCATCTACTAAAACAAACAAAAAAAGGAAGAAGGAAAGGAAACAAACTTACTCAACTAACTTGACTTTCTTGCCTGTGTAGATACATGTATTCCAATCAGCTTATACAAATCAAACCCAAATAAATTACAATGTAACAGATTGTCACCCGAATGGTCAAGCATCTAGTCGAGCTAGTCGCAACCCGTGTAAGGTACTAAACAGAATGCGTTTAAGACTAGAAACTAAATGTTCACAGTCTTTTTAAAGACTTGCTAGAATCCTTAACTAGAGATGTACAGCTCAGACAGGTAGACTGGGTGCCAGGATTTCACAGAAGGCAAATTTTCTTTGGGGTCTCAATCAGCTTACTGAGGTCTTAGGGTCAGGCTCCCTTGTTTCTTTCTTTCTTTCTTTCTTTCTTTCTTTCTTCTTTTGGTAATAAAGCACAATAAAGGGATATGCGCTGAGAAGAGGTTACAAGGGGACATGACTGAAGAGATACGAGACAGACTCGCCGTTGTGGGTCCTCCGAATAGCCTCTGCAAGGATCATTGAAATGTCGATGACCTGGAAAACAAAACACAACACAATCATCTTTGATCAGAAGTGAAGCATTTTTATAAATATAGCCTTGTCATTGAAAGTTTGTTTAAATCTTGTCTATCTAGTAAAGTTAAAATAGACTTCATATGCATCAATACTATACACATCAATGACGGTGTAAAGACAAAGAACACAATGTTCAATTTAATAGACAGTGGCCAAAATGTTTTAAATACGCCAAAAAAAAAAAACCCTTGCAAAAATTGCATTTAATATCAAGTCATATGACAGGACTGAGGTGTAAAACACAACTGCAAACTTAAAAACATAAAATTCTTTTTAGGTATATTTTACTGGTGTATATATTGATCATCGACCTGGTTCATCAACTTATTATTTATCATGTAAAATGATAAAACTTCTATCAGCAAAGAAAAGATTTTAAGTACTAAGTCATGACTTACCATTTTTTTATTTTATGTGTATGAGTAACTAATGCAATACTGATTTGCTACACCTGCCACATGTTTGTAAAAATGCACTTTTATGCTCCTCTGGTACCATTTGTGTAAAAGGGAAAATACTGACTAAACTTTACGAGTTACTTTGAGTGTTTACTAATGTCATGTAAGCAGTAAATTACATTATGATATTTACTTTTGTTTTTTTTTTATCATCTGTTCGTTCACTCATGCTGCTTTCCTAGTTGTACCACAAGTACAGGCTTCATTATAACAAGCAACATGCAAAAAACATTATTCCACAGAAAGGGCCAATTAGGATGTTTACCACAGAACAAGACATGGCTTTACAACAGAGCTGCCAAGTAGTTTATGTTCAATCACTATGATTGAATAAAGCTCATAATGATTAAGTTAATAATCACCTCAATATCTCAAAAAAATACCTAATAAAAGGTATTTATCATACTGAATATTGTGTAGATATCAAGGCCAACTAACATTACAAATAATTCTCAAAACAATGTGTGTAAAAATCTGTGTGTGGTTCTGTGGGTTCCCATTCACTAACATTTGTATGGGCGGGGTCAATATTTTTACTGCAACTAAGCACAAGAGGAAATCGGACACATCCAACAATATCACATATATAGTTGGGTTCAAAACAGTAGCCTTACCTCAACCTAACTCACCATAATACCATCAATTTACCCAATTTACCATCATAATTTTAAATAGGACCATGTTGTTCTGATCACCGGTGAACAAAATATTTAAGTCTTAACTTTCATGTTGTTCTACAATCAAAAGGATTGCAGCAATATTAAATAAAGTCTAGCCAAATTTTCCCAAACAATAAAACAAGCTAGCTAACTTATTATTTTCTGATGCTCATTTCTAAGTTTCTTTGACTAACCCGTAATGCTGTTGCCAAGAAAAATAAAAAATGCACGAGCGTGGGAAACCTGTCTGTGCTTATATGATTTCTGTTGCAACTGGAGATTTAGTGAGCTCTCCCATGACCCACACTCAACGCGTTACAACGGTTTGTATCTAAACAGTAGCCTACCAAGAAAGTTATTGTTCACTGTCTTTCTCCTTCCTTTCACAACTATTTATCTCGGGAGTTTAAAAAAAAAAGTTTTTTTCTCCCGATGCCGTGCAGCTCAGAACACAGGTAAGGTGCATTATTTCGTTTCCGTTTGGAAATTTAATTGGTCTAATGTTATGGGGTTCAGTTTTTTGGCTTGAAGTTTGTAAAACCAGGAAAAACCTAGGAAAAATGTATAAATAAGCCGCTTCGTTGTTTAAGCCGCGAGGGTTCAAAGCGTGTGGAAAAAAGTAGCGGCTTATAGTCTGAAAAATACGGTAACTTGACATGCTTCAAGGACATGCTGCAACAAAAAAGGTGTAACTGTGACCCTTTAACAGTGTATTTTTTTTTTTAGGTGCCATCATGTTTGCTAAATTGTTTTGTGGAATCACACAATTGAACACATTTGTTGATCCTGTACATTAATTTTAATATATGTATGTATGGCATCCAACCTGTATTTTAGGACAATGCTTCATCTTCTCTTCCTGTGGAATGGTGTTGGTCACGACTACAGCTTCAAAGCAGGCATTGTTGATGCGCGATATGGCAGGCCCTGAGAAAATGCCATGAGTAAGGATGGCATACACCTTGGTGGCACCAGCTGATAATAGCCTAAAAAGAACAAGAGAGACAAAACAACTTGCTCAGTTTCTATTTACAGCACACTGTTCGCATTACATGTAGACGGGTGTGCACACATATACTGATTGACTCTCTAGTATACAATAAATGTATGCAGGATTGTCCGATTCGTAGGATTTAGTTTAGTGTAATTTATTCATTTACTCGTTGGGCCTTATTCATGGAAGATATGAGTCAACATGAAGCAATGTGCACGGAAACTGGACCATCCTGTAAAACACTCCTCAGAATTCACAAATGATTCTTAGATGCCTCAGATTCATTAGTTAGGCCTGTGTATGTTAATCAATTTCAATATATGTGTGTGTGTCTTTTTTGGCTGAGGTGCAAAACAAAACATTTCTTTTTCAAATGTACCCAGGTTTGTATCAGTCAAAAGGTAATAGGATGTGTAACAGCAAATGATAATTGTTAGCACTCTTATGCTACTTGACCAGTCCAGCAGGTTAAAAGTAAATGGCTTGACATAAAGCTGGATTGGAAACATTAGCCCATAAAACAAATGATGCATTAGCTCACAAAAAAGGTTCACCCTCATCAAGGTGAACCAGCTGCATGACCAGTATAACTTGTGAAACCTCAGTCAATTCCCAATGGTGACAGTGATGCTGTTCCCCCTAGCAACCAGTTATTACTTAGCAAATACACCTTTCCTCTAAAAACACATTCATCACACAGAGCTCTTTCTGCCACATCATGCAAAAGCACCATCAGTGCCAGTAAATGTTCAATATTATGCAGACTTTAGTCTTTTTATATAGTTAAAAAAATTTTTTTATAAAACAAAACAGAATGGTTTCACAAACCAATTGACACTAAAATTCATTCTTGGTCTCTTGTTTTTCACAAATGAGGCCCAGGGAAAATAAATGCTTAATAAAATATAATACTTTATATAATATAATAAATAAATGCCTTCTTCCAGTCATGATCTTTTAAACTCCTCACTTGTTTACATTTTGGGAAATTAGTCAACAAGATTAGTCAACCCAATCTTCCTGTGCAGAGGAGTGGACAGGAAGAAAAAAGGTGAGTTACTTGTCAGCGGCATGGCAGACGGTGCCACATGTGTCAGCCATGTCGTCGACTAAGATAGCCACGCGGTCTTTCACGTCTCCCACCAACACCATGCGATCCACCTCATTAGCCTTCTTTCTTTCTTTGTGAATGAGGGCAAAGTCAACATTCAGTCGATCTGCTATAGACGTGACCCTGCCGGTGGAAAAACATTAAAATCTATGTTTAAAAAAATGCTGACTTAGAAAGAACACATAGCTGAATTAACAGAAAGGGAAAAAAACTGAATGAGTGAGTGTGTGTGCACGCAAATTAGCTTCTGACTTCTATTTCTTGCACAAAAAAGGAAGATTATTTGTAGCATCAGAAATCTCCAAAATATATATAAAAAAAAATAAATAATAATAATATAAAATAAAAGATGACATGCAATTAACACAATAGATCAATAATTTGCCGTATATAAGTAATAAATCCCCAACATTGCTAACATCATATTAGTTATTTTTGAGGGAACTCGCTGCATGTCCTGAGATTGTAAAGGTGACACAAAACACCGTTTTGAAATGAGTGTAATAAGTAGCCTATGCAGACCTTTTAGCTCCTCCAGCATCTGGAGAGACAATGGTACAGTTCTTCCATTCAGGAATATTTTCCTTAATCCACTTCAGCACAGCAGGCTCAGCGTACAGGTTGTCCACAGGTATGTCGAAGAAGCCCTTTAAACACACCGAATTTAGAAAGAGTATTCAGGAAGATCCAGTCAAAGTGATTCAAATTCACTCAGCGATCAGATTCAGTGGAATCGGTTCTGACTTACCTGTATCTGAGAGGCATGCAGATCCATGGTAATGATATGATCTGCTCCTGCGACAGACAGCATGTTGGCCACCAGCTTGGCAGAGATTGGTGCTCGGCTCTATTAATAATAACAAAAAGGAGGAGAAAACATGTTAATAGATAAAACACCATCTGAAATTCAAAAGTATGAATGTTCTTTTTTGACATTTCACAAAACAGAAAAAAGAAATTCTAATCTTTTTTGTGGTAAAAAAAAAGGTGGAGAATAACTAAGCTCTCTGTAATAAAAAAAAAA
The DNA here is from genome assembly GCA_024362625.1 of Silurus asotus. Lineage (NCBI taxonomy): Eukaryota > Metazoa > Chordata > Actinopteri > Siluriformes > Siluridae > Silurus > Silurus asotus. The sequence continues at coordinate 1,966,364 of MU551577.1, read as the reverse complement.
AAAAAAAAAAAAAAAAAAAAAAAAAAACTACATTGAAATGGAATAAAAAAATCAAGGAGCTGTGTGCTGAAGAACTGAAATAATGCCATGAGTTAATCATGTAATATAAATTTAAAAGAAATAAATAATCGAGGCAAATTATTTATTTTATTTATTTATTATGCTTCATTTAACTCCATTTAACTACACACGGAGCATTGTGTTTCCCCACGAACCATTATTACAGACGCACCACCCGCTACTCTGGATAAGTAAACACAGAAAACGTGGCAGAATTAAAAACATTTGGGGATTATTTCAAGTTAAAGCAAAGAAAACATTTTCTTGTATATTTAGTATTGCGCTTAAAGAAAACGTACTTCTTATCTGATTACTCGATTAATCAACAGAATTATCGGTTAAATACTCTATTAACTAATTGATAGCTGCAGCCCTAGTGTGCTGATATGATGAATATAAAGCGGTGTTATTTACCACTCAAAAGTTGATTGTTGGCCAATAACTACACATCCTAAAGTGTTTTATTCCTCTTAAACCACTGCTTTTTACCAAGGAAAACAAGTTGCAATTTATTAATGGATGCCACCACAGAGCCCTGATTTCAACATTATCGAGTCTGTCTGGGATTACATGAGACAGAAATATCTGAGCCACAGATGATGAATTTATTCAAAAATCTGTCTGCAAATGTACCAAACCAAACCTGTGTTTACATGCACCAATCCGTGAACGACTTCAAATTTATAGCCATATTTTTAAGTAGCTTGGAGATGAAGATAGTCAGTGTCTTATAAGCTATCCATAAAAACACTTCAGTGATTCCGTTTGTGTCTGTTGTGTAGAAATATGTGTAAACAGAGCAAAGTTATTTTAGTTAGTTGGATTAAAGTTATAACTATTTACAGTGGACTTCCTGGACCGATAAGGATTTGCATCCAAAAGCTCTTAAGAGTCTCTAAACTTGTCAGACTTTCAGCAAAAGCAACTCAGAAAAGGATTAGTCATTATTCTAAGAGAAGACATTTATTTAATACTATTAGAGGAAGTCTACAGTATTAGCATATTGTAACAGTCAGAGGTGAAGCTGTTAATTTAAGTGTTCAAGCTGAGGGAATGTTGGTTAAGGAACTTCATTATTACAAGCGACATTTCCCGGGATCATTAACTTCAAACGAAAGTGACAGTAATTAGCAGTAATTAGCATGTTCTGCATACATCCTACAAATTTAAATGTAGCTATAATCTTAACTCTCTAACATATCTATACACAAACGTGAATGTGAAATATATTCATGATATACTCATAATGGCTTCGGTGTTAAACAAAAACAAATGAACTGCCTTTGCTCTGTACTTTCAGAAGGAACTGTTTAAGTGGGTGGTCAGTTCCATTATGTGAATAAGAGGATCTGTGTTCTACGTAAATGCATGCAAATAATAAGTAATAAGTAACTTCTAACATTTGCGCCAAATAGAAGACGTAACAAAGTTTAAATTTTTAACTTGAACATGAGTATTTAACTGCTTATTTACTGAAGATGGACATGTACCTCACACCCAAAGTCAACACTGTATGCAAACAGCAGATGTGCAAGTGTATTTGCATAGGACTTTCCTATGCGAGACACAAGCAGCCTCACCTTATCCTTCTTGTCTTGCCGAGCGTAAGGGAAACAGGGGATGACTGCGCTGACACGGGAAGCTGATGCTATCTTGCAGGCGTTGATCATAATCAGCAACTCCATTAAGTTGTCGTTGATCTCGCCACAGCCACTCTGTACAATGTACACGTCCTCGCCGCGTACGCTTTCTCCGATCTCCACACTGTGCAAAAAGACCATATGACAAAAATAAGCTTTTGCTATGTAGCATAAGTAGGAACAAAACAGGTACATTTGAGGCAGCCTTATTTTTTGCAATCAGCTGTCAGTGTTCTAGAGCAGTGTAATCTGAGTAGAGCGGCAAGATGCAAAATCGAGAGAAACAAATGCAAAGCCCTCAGACACACACAATTACAATGACTGTACCTGAAGTGCTGGTAATATAAACTCGGTTGGACATGACACTACAAAGCCTGGTTAAACTCTGATCATTTACACCAGAATACATAATCCAACAGAAGAAAAGAAAAAAATCAAATGAAAGCATATGTCTAGTACATGATGTGAAACAGCCAGAACTTGTTAAGATTGTATACAATTGTTGTCAACATGCATGCATGCATATATGGCAACTTATTAATCTGGCCATTCTACAAATGCATTTCTGATTCTACCGCCAGAACGCTCACTCATTCACAAATGTTTTGCACCATTCTGTGTAAACAATAGAAACTTTAAAAATAAGAGTTATGAAATACTTAAACCTGCATTTCTAGTTCTTACAATGCTTCAGTAAATATCTCAGCTATCTCTCTCTCTACTATTCTATTGTTTAATGTAGATCAGGGGTCACCAACCTTTTTGAAACTGAGAGCTACTTCTTGGGTACCGATTAATGTGAAGGGCTACCAGTTTGATACACACTTCTGAAATAACAACCACATTGAACCAAACAGGCTGGCAACCTTCATAGCTGCTGTGCATACACTACTGTACTTTTCTGTGTCAACAAGATAGGCTTTGAGGTGGATGTCATTTTGCAATGTTACAATTTCGATTTCCACCTGTCCAGCATCTAAGCTGAACGTTGCACTTAGTTGCTCAGCAATGCATGTTGTGTCCACGTTCATGAAAGGATTGGAAATGAACGTCACATGGCTCAAACTGATCAAGGTCACAAAACCTGTTCTCAAACTCCTGCCCAAGTCAGTTGAGTATGAGTTTAGAGAACTTTTCCGCAACTTTGTCAATAGTCTCAGACGCAAAAGCACCATCTGCACAGAGGGAAAGCGCAGCACCTTTTTTCTTAGTAAATGCACAGATAAAATGTTTATCTGGGCTTTAAATGCATTTAAAGCACTTATGTCTGCAACAATCTTACCTTTGCTTTGCAGCTCCAAGTTCAAATGGTTCAGTTTCCCAGTAATGTCCGTTAAAAATGAAAGGTCAAGTGTCCACTCAGTGTCCTCTAGCAGCGAGGTGTATTCGCCTATGAATTGCATGAAATCTTTGATCTCACTTAAAAGTGACAAAAACATATTTAGCTGACAGCAACGCCAATAGCACCTTGAATATTCTGTGCTGTTTAGCTCTGGAGAGGATGCTGTTTATGATGGTCACAACGAGGGTCATGACGTGCCCAAAGCCCATCACCTTTGCACATAACGCCTGCTGGTGAATGATGCAGTGGTAATGCATGAAGTTTGGGAACTCTGAGTCACCTTTACAGTGAGCGATGAATCCTGTATTTCGGCCGATCATAGCAAAAGCTCCGTCGGCAGTCACTGATAGCAGCTTTTCCAACTGCACTTTTTTCTCTGTGAAAAACTCCTTCACCGCGTTATAGAGGTCAACTTCCCTCGTCGTGTTCTTTAGGGTCAGTAGTGTCAGAAGTTCTTCTTTTGTGGAGAAATCATCAAACACCATCCGGATATAGACCAACAGCTGCGCTGTACTGCAGCTGTCCACAAACTCGTCACACTGGACGCTGAACCACCGGCACTTCCCCAGATCCCGATTGAGCTGATCGGCCAAGTTCCTGTACATTGCCGACACTCTTCTTACCATTGTAGTTGCCCCCAGTGGGACATTGGAGAGAGTGAAGATTATATCCGTTCCATATTTCTCGTCTTTAAGCACAGTTTTTGCAATTATTATCATTGCTTCTTTGAAAACCTCCCTGTCTGAAAATGCCTTCTTTTTCTTTATCAATAAATGTGTAGCTTTAAATGAGACTGTTTGCTTTTTGTAAGCTTTTCACCGGTTTCGTGAAAAAAGACTGTTTTCTTTTTTGTTTTATATTGTAATTTTCAAATTCACACTAATGCAAGTGTGATTTTAAAAAATTAGATGCAGCTCACTGGTATGTGGCGCTATGGTGAGCTATTTTTAGAAAAGGCCTCCGGCCGACTTATGTGGTCCTCGCGGGCACCATGCTGGTGACCCCTGATGTAGACATTACCTTGTGGTCTGTACCTGCATCACTTTATGCAACTGTGAGGTTGCCACATTAGATAACTGGATAACTGAGCAGGTGTACAGATTTTCCTATTCAAGTGGCCCAGAATACCTATATATGCTTGTTGAAGATCTCAATCCAGAACTGATCCCACTTTCTTCTAATAATCTTGATAATATCCTTCTGGAAAGGCTTTCCTAGAAGAATTATCCGAGTGTAGCTGTTGTTGATTTAACAATTCACCCACAAAAGCACGTCAGGTAAGAAGGCCTGGGGGTGAGAAGGTACTGTCTGCATTCCACCTCATCTCAAAGGTGTTCAGTAGGGTTGAGGGGAGGTTTCTGTGCAGATCACTTAAACCTTCCTCATACACCTGATGATATTAATGGTGTTGCTTTAACACTGTTATATTGGACCATTCTTGGACCTCATAGTTGCAACCAAGTGAAATGTGAATGCAGCTGAATACAAAGACATTCTCACACATATGTGCTTCAAAATTGCAGAAGGTCCACCTTATTTAGCATATAAACATTTTCAAACACTTTTTTAGTTCAGTTCAAGCTCTGACATGATTCTATTCACCGAATCGTTTCTTCCACATACACAGATATAAAAAAATAAAATTAAAAACAAAAGTTCACATAAACCGCTCAAAACAAATTGCTACTAGTTTTAATAGCCTTCTTACCAATGTTGAGTTAATATATACCTTAACCCTACCTCAGGGTTCTGATGTACAGTATCTCACAAAAGTGAGTACACCCCTTACAGGTTAGCAACCATTTTAGTACATCTTCTCAAGGGAAAATACTGTAGAAATAAAATGTGGGTATATTTTAGTGTAGTCTATGTGCAGCTTGTACAGCAGTATAGAATTTCTGTCTTCTGAAAATAACTTAACATACAACGTACACCCCAACCGACAACAGCTGTACATCGTGTAGCCATGAAAAGCAACATGTCCTTTTCATCATGTTCATGTTTTTGTCTGCTTAACAGGGACATACAAATGTGTGTATCTTGCATTAGAGCAGTATAAATTTGGTGCTTTGAGTACAATTCTCTCATTCTTAACACTAGATGTTCAACATGCACCTCATGGCAAAGAACTCTTTTTAATAATTAGAAGTGTTGCTCTTCACAAGGTTGGCCTGAGCTATAAGAAGATCTATAACACCATGAAACACCATGAGTTACAGTACAGTGGCCAGAGTCATACACCGGTTTTCCAAGACGAGTTCCACTTCGAACAGACCTCACAAGGGTCAATCAAAAAAATCCTTGTGCTGTGCTTCAGGTGCAGAAGATGGCTTAAAAAAACAGACGCATGAGTGCTGCCAGTATTGGTTATCGGTTTAGAGGTTGCAGAAGTGGAAGGTCCACTTGTTAGACCATATGCCACACACTGCACCAGTTTGTCCCAAGAGGAAGTCTAATGTTGGCTCACAAGAAAGCCCTCAAACGGTTTGCTGTAGACAAGAATGAATGAATTACTGAAACCAAGTCCTGTGGCCTGTTGAGAAGATAAACTCGTTTGGCTTAGATGGTGTTCAGCGCATGTGGCGAGAGATAAATGAAGAGGGTTGCGTTAGGACGGGCATCGAGCGTACAATATGCCAAATAAAATATGAGGATCACAAAAGTGAATTTCATACCGGAACAGTCGAGGGCCAGGTTACCAACAACCGCCACAGGTTTTGTTAGGACAGCTTACTTTAGTCCTCTGTGTTCTGTTATGTAGCACCAGAGAGATGCGGAAAAGTTAAAAAGGGATGAAGCAAACGCTGAGGAAAAGGTATATGAAGTTGGACACTAAAGAAGTAGAAAAGGATTTGTAGCGATTGGCCAGGCAGAGGGAAAGGATGTGCTGCAAGTGAAGAATACAGATGGAAATGTGTTAACTAGTGAGAAGAGTGTGTTGAGAAAGACAAGGGACTATTTTAAGCAGCTGATAAATTAGGAATATAAGAGAGAGAGAATGTTAGATGATGTGGAGATGTTGAAGCAGGAAGTGGATAGGATTAGTAAGGTGGAAGTGAGAGCAGCAATTAGGAGGATAAAAAATGGAAAGTTGGTTGGACCAGAATGACATACCAGTAGAAGCATGGAGATGTGCAGTTCTGCAGTAACTACAGGGGAATTAAGTTGATCAGTCACATTATGAAGTTATGGGAAAGAGTATTGGAAGCCAGGCTGAGAGAAGAGGTGACCATCTGTGAGCAACAGTATGGTTTTATGCCGAGAAAGAGCACCACAGACACATTATTTGCTTTGAGAATGTGGATGGAGAAGTATAGAGAAGGACAGAAGGAGTTGCATTGTGTGTCCGTGGAGTTAAAGAAAGCATACAACAGGGTGGAAAAAGAGGAGTTGTGGTATTGTATGAGGAAGTCAGGTGTGTCAGAGAAGTATGTGAGGGTGGTGCAGGATGTGTATGAGGACAGTGTGACAGCAGTGAAGTGTGCAGTAGGAACGACAGATAGAATGACAGTAGTGTGAATGAGATGGAGGGCTGTGGAGTGGTGCACTCCACTGCAGAGAGAAGAGGTGAAGTAATACAGGTACCTGGAGGTCAACAATGGAAAGTAATGGAGAGTGTGTTAGAGAAGTGAAGAAAAGAGTGCAGGCAGGGTGGAGTGGGTGGAGAAGAGTGGCAGGAGTGATTTGTGATAGAAGGGTATCTACAAGAGTGAAAGAAAAAGTTTATAGTACTGTGGTAAAAACCTGTGATGTTGTATGGTTTAGAAACAGTGGCATTGACTAAAAGACAGGAGGTGGTACATCTTTCTATTCAGGAATGTTCCACTGACAGAACACATTAGGTCTAAAGACTGGGGATATGTATATTATATATACACACACATATATACACACACATATACATAAACATATACATACACACACAAAAAGAGTTACATAAATATGGTATTTTGATATAAATAACACAGACTGTGCACAAAAATGCGAAACCTTGAGTCAATAATGATTCACAGAATTGCAGAATGGACATGGTGTGTGAGAGGATCGGATCAGATCAGTCAACTATCAGTCAACACACACACACACACACACACACACACACTTGACATTGAAGAGTGCACTCCAAGTCTCCAGCATGCGTTAGCAAAAAAAAATGCATTGTTTACTGAAATCATTTTATTTGTAATGTTTAAAAATGTTGTTTTTACAATATTTGTGCATCATTTGCGATGAGCAGTGTGTGTGCATTACTTTATATTATATAACTTCAGCACGAGACCGGCTGCGCGTCACATTCACGATAAATCTAGCGCGATCTGAACGCATCCGATCAGAAGAATATTTCCTCCTGGAATACCACCGATAGTTGTATTCCAAATACAAGTTATAATTGTAAACAGTGTAACACTTTGGTGGGTCTTTTAAAAAAGATGACCTTGTCTGAGTTTTGCAGAATTATTCTGTGCCAGTTTTTACGCTGATAGAAATCAAATAAAGCAAGGCGAACCTAAAGCACGCGCTCACAAAACGGATTGCTAATTTCCCATATAGAGTGCACGAGTGCCGCTGTCGCGCGATGCATTATGGGAGTTGTAGTGTGTTGCAGCCTTATGTTAAAGGACCGACATAATGAGCGAAACTACAAGTTCCGTGAACACCCGGCAAACGGCAGCCTGGCTGGCACGATGCAAAAGCAACACGCGACAATTCTAGAAAGTCGTTGCTCCTACTTACCATGTTTCTTGGTTACTGAATTTTTTCGTGACGACCTTTCCCAACTCGAGTCCGAGCCGGTCGGCGATTTTCTGAGACAAATCCTGATGGGAGCTCCCGCTGAAAATCTTAATATTCGGCATCGTTGCGTGTTCCAGGGGCCTGACGTGGTGCACAACCAAGAGTGTAAGGACAGAAAGTCTGCTCTAAGAACAACGACTTCCGCTTGAGTAGACTGAGGCTGGTGTGTCGGTCTGATTGTATCTGGCTGATGCTGAATCCCCTTGTTAGCGTCTTCCTCACCTTTCCGCCATAGTTGTTCTGTCTGCTCTCCGATGGCGCGCGAGATCTCACACACAGACACACGCGCGCTATTCCGGCGTGATGACGTCACCTACCCACCCACTGGCGTTAGACGTCCCCATTTGTCGCGCGCGTTTTGCCTCTCACCAACTGCCCCAAATGCATCAACTGCACAGGAACAGATGTGCATCAAACTGCCACCTGTCTGTCAGTAAACAACCCCGCCTATACTGTCATAAGCCCTGTCCACATTAAACCTTATTTATAAATTTTTTTTGGTATTTATAAACACACATCGCAATGCCTTTTATGGGGAAGTGGTAGCTCTGTGGTTACTGCTCTAGTTTACTAATCAGAAGGTCAGAGGTTCATGCTACCACTCTTGGGCTCTTGAGCAGGGCCCTTAACCCTCTGTGCTCAAGTAGCACTGTATAATAGCTTAGGATAGGATTCACTCTCACACAAAACATATGGCTTAGCATGCTGAATTTTACATTTCAGAGACATCTTAATTGAAAAATTAATAGGTTTATCAAAAATGAATTTTTTTGTTTTTTATTAAAGTATTATTAAAATATAGGTACAAAGATGCAGAAGATCCTTCAAAAACAAAGTCGTATGTGCCATTCCAGAAACAAATATCTGTGTAAAGCTGCTTTGAGACAAATTTCATTGTCAAATGCGCAATACAAATAAAAATGAATTGAATTGAACATCAGGAAATATCTTTTTTAAATCAAACTTGGCAGGATTGAAGAGATTAAGTATTTTATAAGATACATCAAGAAGACAGGGGCAACATTTGTTTCTATAGAAACCTTCAGCTTTACTATTTAAAATGAACCACAGTCATTTCTGTTCCTGTTCCAATCATTTCTGTTCTGTTTCATGTTTTGATAAGTAATTCATAGGAACTTAATGTATAATCTTTGTTATGGTAAGGCTTTCTGCAAGGTATTTAACATTTTTGGACTAAACACTCTAGTGTCAGGTCTGCCAGAGGAAAATGTGCAGCAAGTTCTCCATGATATGATGGGTGTCAGGACAAAGCGTTTAAAAGAGAATTTTTAAAGAGACTGATGAGAAAATTTTCTAGTTTCTGGTTCTGTGTGATAGAAGAAATAACATTTTATTAGAAATGAATCCACATCAGAGTTTTTATTTTGTCACAAACATAGTTATATGCAGGATATAATACATCCAGTGAAAAGAAAAGTAAGCCAGCTTCAAGAATTTCTCCTAAAAGGGGGAAAAATCCTGACAGTTCCACATATTCAAGTAGTGAATGCATGAAGGATGAAAGGAATGATGACAATTGGTAAAGTATGTTAATATAAGTAGAACAGTGTATCATGTCTTTAGAAAATAAAAATGTAAATGTAAAACACACTTACATATACACACTTGTTTTACCCAAATGGGGTCTAACAATTTTTTATTTTATCTTTTATTTAATCAATTTAATTTGTGCCAATTTAATTGATTACTCAATCAATATAATAAAAAGAGTAATGCTTTCATTTTATTTTTTATAAAATAATATTTTATATATTATCAACAAAGCAGGCATTTTATAAAAATTTGTTTTACAAATGTAAATTGTTGATGTTCACAAATAATAATAATAAACCGAAATGAATTTTTTTATGTTTTGCATTTTTTTCCCCATATCTAAATACCTAAATTGAACTTTAAAACTTTAAAACTTCAAAACACAACAAACTATGAATTTTGTGTACCATTACACCCCTATTATATACTGATTATTTTGAATAACTATAAATCACTTATGGCACTTGCCAGACACCCTTTTCCAATCTACATTTTATTTCATATATACAAGTGAGCAGTTGAGGGTTAGTTACCTTGCAATGTACATATCTCATATTGTAAATGTATACATCTCATATTTTTCTACATATGTTGCCTTACACACATATTGCACGTATTCTAACCTCTTATTTTTAATTACAGATCTTATATACATTCATACTATACTTGCTCAACAGCTTCTGTACCACTGCCCATAGCCTTTATAGTTATTTGTTGTACATATATTTACCTTTAGTAGACGATAAACTGCATTTCTTTGCTGTTTACCTGTACTATACAATGACAATAAAGTTGTGTCTTTCTATCTGTTTTGTTCAAGGGGCCAGCAGTGGCAGCTTATTGGGATTTGATCTCAAACTTCTGATCAGAAATCCAATGTCTTAACCACTGAGCTACAACTTAATACATATTAAATATTATTGCTGTATTTATTGCACCTATAAGATAATATATAGCTCACAATGACAAGCAGTTCTATTTATTTTGAAAATGGGTTACATGATTTATATGATTTAAAACATAGACTGCTTAGCATTGGGTATGCATTATTTTACACTTCAGATTTGCATGCTGCAGCATGTTTTTGCCATATATACTATTACAAAAAAGATAACACTAGTTTCTAAAGTAAAATCGAATGAAGTCTGAAACTGCAATGCACATTTTTCAGCTAATACTGCTATATAGGCATATTTTGTAGGAATACATTTACAGGCTTTAGCCCATTTTGTGTTGTCAAACTCTTTCTACCTTATTCATTAAAGGAAAAGGGACCAACACTGATGACAAATTGTCTGTACATCTTGCCTTTTTTGTGATGCATCCTGGTACCATCAGGTAAGCAACCTAGCCATTCACAGATGTGCAGGACCATCAAATCATCCACCATCTTTTATTTTTCCATGATCCAGTTGTGTACTGATACCTTTTTATCAGAGCTAAAATAAAAATATTTTCAGCAATCTGTGCTACAGTAGCTTTTCTGTGGGATCAGACCAGACAGGCTACCCTTCACTTCCCACATGTGTCAATGAACCATTACCAGGTCACAAGATCACCAGTTCCTTGGATCAGTTTTGGTAGGTACTAACCACTGCATACTATAAACACCACACAAGACCTTCTGTTTTAAAGATGCAGTTGTCTACCAATCACCCATTTCAAAGTTAATTAGATTTATACACTTGCTATAAAGAACAAAAAAAAAAAACAAATGAGTTCATTTGCAGTGTTTATCCAAACCAAATTCAGGATTCAACAGGGAGTATGGAGAAAACAGGCTTTATTAAAAAGTAGCAAGCAAAAGAAAAAGCACAGTCTGACAAAACAGTCCATTAGTCCAAAAACCAACAGACAGAGCAATGAAGGGAAAACCAAAAATTAGAGACCAACAAACAGTTAAAAAATCCAAAAGCTAGGAAAACAGAGCACAGCAGGGAGATCCAAAATCAGCAGTAAAAAAATTGCCTGGAGTTCAGACACGGCAACTGAGCAATAGAGAGCAGATAAAAAACACAAACCAAAAACAGTCCAGAATCCAAATTATTGAAAAGGCAGAGCAGTGCAGAGCAGGGGTCTGGGTTAGGAGTAGGGAACAGGAACGGCAACAGTACTCTTAAGGATGTAGGAAGCCAGTGAGGTAATCTGGCCCCTTGTATATGTCCTTTGTGTGCTAAAAATACTGGGTGGCACAGCAAAAATAGACCTTAAGCTTTTGTACCAATTAGCCAGGCAGAAGGACAGAGCAGGGAAGGATGTGCTGCAAGTTAGAGCAATAAAGGATGGAGTCGGAAATGTGTTGACTATTGAGGAGAGTGTGTTGAGAAGATGGAGGGAGTATTTGATTAGCTGATGAATGAGGAAAATGAGAGAGAGGAAGTTGGATGATGGTTAGATGGTGAAGCAGGAAGTGGATAGGATTAGTAAAGAGGGAGTGAGAGCAGAGATTAGGAGGATGAAGAGTGAAAATTTCAGTTGGACCTTATAACATACCTGTAGAAACATGGAAATGTTTAGGAGAGATGGTAGTGGAGTTTTTAAGCTGATTGTTAAAAAATAAACTGTGAGAGGATGCCTGAGGAATGGAGAAGGAGTATGCTGGTACCAATTTTTAAGTATAAGGGAGATGTCCTGTCCTGCAGTAAATACAGGGGAATTAAGTTGATCCGTCACACTATGAAATTATGGAAAAGAGTAGTGGAAACCAGGCTGAGAGAAGAGGTGACCATCTGTGGGCAACAGTATGTTTTCATGCAGAGGAAAACCACTACAGATTAAATATATGTTTTGAGAATGTTGATGGAAAAGTATAGAGAAGGTCAGAAGGAGTTGCTTTGTGTATTTGTGGATTTAGGGAAAGCATACGACAGCGTGCTGAGAGAGGAGTTGTGGTATTGTATGAGGAAGTCAGGTGTGTCAGAGAAGTATGTGAGGGTGTTGCAGAACATGTATGAGCACAGTGTGACAGCAGTGAAGTGTGCAGTAGGAACGACAGACTGGTTCAAGTGGAGGTGGAATTGCACCACAGCTCTGAGCCCTTTCCTGTTTGCAGTGGTGATGGACAGGTGGATGGACGAGGTCAGACAGGAGTCTTTGTGGACTATGATGTTTGCAGATGATATTGTGATTTGTGGTGAGAGTAGAGAGCAGGTTGTGAAGAGTCTGGAGAGTTGGAGAGAAGGGGAATGAAAGTCAGTAGGATTAAAACAAAGTACATGTGTGTGAATGAGAGGGAGAGCAGTGGAGTGGTGTGGTTGCAAGAAAAAGAGGTGGAAAATGTGAAGTTCAGGTATCTGGGGTCAACACTGCAAAGTAATGGAGAGTGTGTTAGAGAAGTAAAGAAAAGAGTGCAGGCAGGGTGGAGTGGGTGGAGAAGAGTGGCAGGAGTGATTTGTGATAGAAGAGTATCTGCAAGAGTGAAAGGGAAAGTTTATAGTAATGTGGTGAGACATGCGATGTTGTATGGTTTAGAGACAGTGAAATTGAGTAAAAAAACAGGAGGTGGAGCTGAAGGTTGCAGAGCTGAAGATGCTGAGATTTTTATTGGGAGTGACGAGGATGGACAGGATTAGAAACTAATATATTAGAGGAACAGCGCATGTAGGAGGTTTTGGAGAAAAGGCATGAGCGGCTAGATTGAGATGGTTTGGACATGTGCAGAGGAGGGACATGGGGTATATTGATAGAATGCTGAGGATGGAGCCACCAGGAAGTAGGATAAGAGGAAGACCAAGGAGGAGGATTATGGATGTGGTGAGGGAAGACGTGCAGGTAGTTGGTTTAAAAGAGGCAGATGTAGAGGACAGCCGGGTATGGAGACGGATGATCCGCTGTGGCAACCCATTATGGGAGCAGCCGAAAGAAGAAGCAGTTAACATAAGGGTTGAAAAAACAAATAAACAAACAAACAGACCTTCTGTGCCATCTGTATTGTATAAGCACCAAGTAGACATTTCCTTTCCACCCCACTTCCAACTTTTGCTCAATAAGAATTTGAGGAGTGGCCAATCTGCAGATTTAAATAAAATGAGAATGAATACAGTAAGAAAACAAATAGGTGGTCAATATTAATTTCAAACTCATTTCAAAGTGTGTGCAAAATGTATAGCATCTGAACTCAGATTGACTGTATACGGTTGTGAGGTCTGGCTTCCATTAAGCCATTCATCAAGAAGTCAATTTAATTTTAATTAGATTGTGTGATTAGATTACATAAAGAGTGTAAATTATGTCTTGAATAATCAGCAGTACTATCTGAATTAGTGTCAGCAGCTTCCAAGGTCTTTCATGCATTTTCGGTATCTACAAGATGTTGCCATCAGTTAAGCCCAAGGACAGTTATAACAGTACCTCAACACTTTCCTAATACAAGAGAAAATGAGGCAAGCAAGTCCTTTGCACTACTATCTATACTTGTATCTGCCTCTATTGCAATGATGAAGCTATGCATTAGTGCTATGTCACATATAGGATAGACAAAAGTGCAAATAAAGTAAATGCAGTTACTGAAAAAAAACACAATATTAGGCAGGTGGTCATAATGTTTTGTCTGTCAGCGTGTATAAATATATATATATATATATATATATATATATATATTGATTGATGAAGTTGTGTAATGAGGTCCAACACAAAGCATAATTGTTTCTGTTACCAGCCCACTATTTTGTTTATTTTGTAATTTCACAAATTATAGCAATTAACAAAGTGGTTTATTTCTCTTACAAACACAGCATTTTGCTAATGATACAAATGAACTTTTATTTATTCAATAGTGACAAGTACTTTGAGCTCTTCTTGCTATCACTCCTGTGATGGTTGTTAATAGTAGTTAATAATACAAGCAAATAATACAAAAATGTAAAGCTTGGCATCAGGGGTATAACGGTACACAAAATTCATGATTCGGTAACTACCTTGGTTTTTAAGTCATGGTTCTGTACAGTTTCGGTACGGTTCATCTTCTTCTTTTTCTTTCGGCTTCTTCCATTAGGGATCGCCACAGTGAACCGAAAGCCATGTACCGAAGAATTTTAGTCACAATACGTATACCGTTACACACCTATTCAGCATGTTTGTGGAAAACTACAAAACACACCTTGATTTACCTTAGTGCTGAGACAAGCGGCTCCTTCCAAAAATCCACAATAAATGTCTCTTTACAGAAAATGCTACCAATATTTGTACATTTGAATTATTAGCAGCTTGTATTAAAAACATGTAGTTTTTTTATTATTTATTTATAGGGTCAAATACTATTAGCACAGTTACAGCCTCTAGTGTTTAATGCCATTGCACCATGGTCTCTTTATTTGTCCATGCCACAGTGGAGCAGGAAATATTGCCACTTCGCAGATTCATTGTCCCTCATTTAGTACTGAACCTCAATACTGACATACTGTCTGTATGTGCCGTGTTTTCCTCTGGGTCAATGCCAACAGGTGCACTGGTTGTGTTGTGTGTCTAAATGTATGTATATTTGTGTGCTCGTATGTGTACACTGCTTCTATTGGTGTTTTATCATGGTGTATGCACATTCCCATCTCGCATTCCCAGAATTCACAGCAACACTGAGGAAAATAATGTGATTCTTGAAGAAAAATGAATTAATTAACAAAACAACTCAACAACTCTTACCTTAGAGAAACCTGTCTTCCATGTCCACAATGCTACCCGTAATATCCACCCTAAAAAAAGGAAACAATCACAGATATTCTAATGGTTTCCACTATAAACATCATTACAAACCATTAGTTATTAACTACTGACGACAAACCATGACAAAATGTTTTTCAATAAGCAGTACAGTGTTTTACATCTTTAAATCCTCATCATCAAACCAAAGAAACCAGTGGAGATATTTAGTGAATTGTAAATGCCTAATGATGTCCTAATTGACCCCTGTAGGTGTCCAGTAGATGCCAACATATACCAGTGATGTTCTTTTAGTCCTTAATAGCATTTAGATTAGACGTAATACAAAGTAGTAGAGTACCAGTAGAGACCCAAAGGGCCACAAGGACCATTAGAGTTTCCATTAAAAACTAATTTACATCCTATTATAACCATTAAAACCATTACACATTTTATGAGGCGGTTAATTTTTTAAGTTAGGCATTCATGCAATACATTTTCTGTCCAGTAGATGCCAATGTTTCACACAGAAAGGTCTTTCCTCTTAGTATTTACGCAGAGGGGATTTGTTGTCACCAAGCAAACAGACATAAAAACAAAAACAAATGCAAACGTAAGAAAACAATTTTAAAATTCATACATAAAGTAAACTATTTTCCGTTGAGGCATATTAACAAAAATATAAAGTATAACAATGTTTTTGTATGCTTTTGTATGGAATGCGAGAGAATACGTACATCTTTTAAAATATATATTTAATCAATTAAAACGCGACAACCTCCCAAATTTATCGAAGAAACCTTTAGGTATAATTAGGAAAAAAAAAAGAAGTATAACAATGTTTTTGTATGCTTTTGTATGGAATGCGAGAGAATACGTACATCTTTTAAAAAATATATTTAATCAATTAAAACGCGACAACCTCCCAAATTTATCGAAGAAACCTTTAGGTATAATTAGGAAAAAAAAAAAGAAGACTAGTAAATTATTTTCGTGGCGTCACTACATTGTGGGCGGAGCTAATCACGGGAATATTGTAGCAGAGAGAGTGAGAGAGAGGGAGGGAGAGGGAGAGGGAGAAAGAGAAAGAGAAGGAGAAGGAAACAGCGCTTTAGTCTCATACGGCATCAGTTATGGAAGGTGATCATCCCGGGGTGTATGCATTTACCTTTGTTTCTTTTTTCGTTCCGAGTGTTTTTCTGCACTATGTTTACATTTCACGCC
The DNA here is from genome assembly GCA_024362625.1 of Silurus asotus. Taxonomy (NCBI): domain Eukaryota; kingdom Metazoa; phylum Chordata; class Actinopteri; order Siluriformes; family Siluridae; genus Silurus; species Silurus asotus. Next base: position 1,950,116 of record MU551577.1, on the reverse strand, counting down.
ACGTTCTCTACAGTTGAAGTTCAGCCAATTTGTGTGCTTTGAGGCTGTGAAGGCTGTGAATGCTGGACATACTCTAAACGATTATGAAGAGACCTGTGAAAGCGTGGAAATAGTATCATGGACTTCTCAGATAGCATAATTTAACATTTATTTATTTTTCCATAATTGAGTGCAACTGCATGACTAAAGGACGGAGGACAAGAAGGATTTTTTTCCAAATCAGATTTCTGTTTTTAGCTCTTCTCTAAAAAGGACTATTGAACTTAAATACTGTGCATCTGCTTTTGTGAAGAGGGTCATCGTGCATTTTGTGTCCAGTCTTAATTTTATTTTTGTGATGTGATCCTGTATGTTAGAACGAGAACTCATTTAAATTTATTCATTGGCTCAGTGTGAAATTCAGCACCACTTTATCATTAGAGTGGTAGAACGAGGCTTGGGGTTTCATCCTCCGCTGCAAAGTTTTTCCTACTGAAGGCTTACCAGCTAATAATTTCAACAGCATGGCTTTGCCTGATAATTCCAGTGGCATTTCAGAGGAACTGGCCTTTCCGGAAATTATTGAACTGAATGTGGGAGGCCAGGTATACATAACACGCTACTCGACTCTCACCAGCGTTCCTGAATCCCTCTTATGGGAGATGTTTAGCAAGAAATCTGCCAAGAGCCTGGCACGTGACACCAAGGGACGATTTTTTGTTGACCGTGATGGCTTCCTATTTCGCTACATCCTGGACTATATGCGTGACCAGCAACTTGTGCTGCCTGACCATTTCCCAGAGCGAGGAAGACTAAAACGAGAGGCTGAGTACTTCAACCTTCCTGAGCTAGTCAAGCTTCTGGCTCCAAAAATCAGCAAGCAGAACTCTTTGGCTGATGATGGATGCCAGAGTGACCCAGAGGAGTCGTCACCAAGTGCTGATGCTAGCCGCAATTTGGCGTCTTTAGGAGCAGCAACCTGCAGTAGCCTAGCAGCCAGCGATGGCAAGCGCACTGGGTTCATCACCATTGGCTACCGAGGTTCCTACACACTGGGCCGTGATAGCCAAACCGATGCTAAGTTCCGGCGTGTGGCCCGGATCATGGTATGCGGGAAGACGTCATTGGCCAAAGAGGTTTTTGGAGAAACCCTTAATGAAAGCCGTGACCCTGACCGGCCCCCGGAGCGATACACCTGTCGCTACTATCTGAAGTTCACTTTCCTCGAACAAGCTTTTGACAAGTTGGCTGATGCTGGTTTCCACATGGTGGCATGCAACTCGACAGGCACATGCGCTTTCACACATGACCAAACGGATGACAAGATATGGACAAGCTACACGGAATACGTTTTCTACCGTGAGTGAGACGAGACCATGTTCCAGACCCTTTTTCTCCCAAATTCTACTTGCCTGTCTCTGAGATTGTGCTCCCTTAAATACAGACGCTTTTAGATCACCATCCCAAACCTCCAACCAAACTTGCCCTTGATGCTTCTTGTCATGGTTTACCTCTTCCCCCCCTTCTTCAAACCAACTGTCCCCTTTACTAGAAACAACTCATGATACTTGTGTAACCATTTCTTGCCTTTGTGAAGTACTGTGTCATGCTGTTGGGTTTCGAGTATATGTGGTGTTCTGTTGCTTTTAAACTGGCAGAAGGCCAGCTGAAAGGGCTTGGAAAGGAGTCTCTCTCTGTATCTCCAAGTAGCCTTGGTACCAAAATATAACAATGCCATTCTTCTCATCAGTCCATCACATCAGTGGACTTCCATTGCTTTCTCGAATGTTGGTATCTCTAATGACAATTTATTTAGTCATTCTTTCGTTCAGCTAAATGTGTAGGACCAAGCCATTAGGAAACCAGCAGGTTGACAGGCTAGGAGTATGGACCATTAGGGTAATCCCGTTGATTGAATGACAAGCACATAAATCTAAATCTGCAATGCGACTGCATGTACGTAAGCTATAGATGCAACAATGGCTCAAGATTATGGAATTATCTGCCATGTTTGTTTTTTGTGTCAAGGCCACACCAAAGTGTGTTCATAAAAAAAATTGTGTTGCTGTTGTAATTCTAGCAAGCACAAAGTGTTACACCAGAAGGGGAATTTGCCTTCTTGCCAAAACACATCAAGAGCTGCACCCTGAGCAGGAGGCTATGAAACACACACACACACACACACACACACACACACACACACACACACACACACACACACACACACACACACATATACAAGGATTAAGGTATTGCCCGAATTCGGCTCAGTAAATCCTGATGACATGTATTGATAGTGACATGAAGCATTTTGTTTTCGGTTTATTTGTCTGTAAAGAGAAATGTCAAATGTCAATGTGCCTGGTTTTCAGCAAAACTCAATATGCCATTATTATAATACATATTTTGTTTTTGATTTTGATCACATTTATGTAACTATACACTATTTTAAATCTTTTTAAGAAGCACACAGCAGTTGTATTAACACATATTCTTTTCTATTTAAAGATAAGTTGAAGAGTTTGTTCTGTTGACAGAGCATACAGATTTATGTATGGAAGCTTTAGGTTAAATAAATACTCATCTTTACAACAAAGAGTATTAAAGGGTGTGAAAAAAACAAACAGCAGAAAAACACATTTTCAGGTCCACCCTCAGGATAATTATGGATTTGCACAGAAGTTACCTCAGATCTATAAAAAGTATTAAGGCATAAATCTTGACTAGTTGAGTAAGAGTTTTTCACTAAATGCTTTTATTAGGCATCTTCATTTTGGTCACACCTCTACTATTGCCTGACAAAGAATCGTTTATATTGAGCCACACACATCCTTAACTTGGATATAAATCGTCTTGTGACTCTTATTCTGTGTTGTTAGCAGCAAGTAAGCAAAACTAATGCTAAAAAGTACAGCATGAATAAAATCAATTTTCTGTCATTTGTGGTGAATTAAAGTACCAACCAGTTGTGTATTACTATTTGGAAGTACAGTTCTCAGTATCACTGTACAATTTTAAAGGGTAAAAACAAAGAATTTGGTAACTAATTAAGGACCGCGATATGAACCAAGATCAGCACGTGAAATACAGACTCATATTATTAAAATTTGCCATGATGATGATGTTGCAATGTATGTAGTTAATGGTGGAGATGGAAGCATTAAACTGGATTATCATGCACATCTCTTCTGAACATATGTCTCCTCTTTTGCAATATGCTCAGCACTTCTGAGGCTTTCTCCTGTTTATCCTTCTTCTCTCACCTTATCATTTCTTTCTCTGGTGACTTCAAAGGCAAAACGAAGGAATGGCCAGAATAGGAATGAGGGCAAACAGAAAAGCAACTCCTGCAAAGTAAATTGCGTAGCTCTAGTAAACAAATGAATGAACCCATAAATTCAATAAAATAATAATGATTTCATTTGAATCGGAGGAGGTTGAGCATTGTAATGCAGTTGCTACTTCATTATATTGGCAACACTATCACAACCTGGATGCATCACAGTGTTCAATGATTAACAACATTTTTTGAAAGAGATTATGTGTCAGAGAAAACTAGTCACTTTTGGTTAGCAACCACATTTTTTCATCAAATTACAAATTATCCCAACATATTCAGTATTTCCGCATTTCATACGTTTTCAGATTTGTTTCTGTTTTAAGACTATAAATTCAAGAATGTCATGTTTTCATGGAAGATGTGATTTATGATTTTAATGAGGCGCATTAACTCTGTTTATCGTAGGCAAGATTTCTCGGTTAGTGCTCGGTCAGTGTTCAGTCAGTGCTTGCACTACCAGCACTGACCACTTTCTTTTGTAAAGCATACATATATTGTAATTCTAATAAACATTTTACCATATGATTATAAAATATGAACAAAATCCTTCAAAGTAATACATTTTCCATTTTTTCCAAATTTAATTAGTCCTTTTGGCTTTATTTCCGGATGTAAACAGCCCATTGTAGCCAATATGATCCATCACACTGTCTCTGACCTAATTAAGTCCCTTAATCAAATTATCTGCTTCTATGGTAGTGTCCTTGGTAGGATTAGGCTTTAACAGGCAGTTACAACTATCAGCTCAAACATCAGTGTAATAAAAAAGAAAAAATAATAATAATCTACTCAGCATGTGAATTCATAATTAATTCAGACTTGCATACTGATTAGCTTTGTGCAAATAATTAGCTGATTCACATGTTTATTCACTGTTAACCACCATTTGAGAGGGGATGTTCCTTTAATCTGGCGCCATATGTAACAAACAGAATGCACAGTAAAGGGCGTTTGCCCAGGAATCCCAAAACTGTGCTGCTGGACTTTATTGAAAAATTAATTAATTCCTGGGTAATACACAATATGCCATAATAGTCACACCGATTGACAATCTATCATAACCCATTGACTAAGCTGCAGGTTTTTGGATATTGAAAGGAAACCGGAAAACTTTAAAGGAGATCCACACAAGCACAAGAAGAGCATGCAGATCACTCCAAATCACTCGAGTTCAGCATTGAACCCAGAATCCTAGAGCTGAAAAATGCTGTCTGTTGTACCACCATATCCCACCCACCCCCACCCCACCCTGAATAAATGAACGAACAAACGAATAAACATATAAATAAGTGTGTTATATAATGATAAAATATCAGGGAGCTCACCAGTTTCTTCCTTCCTCTCTTGATGGCTATGAGCACATGCAGAACTGAAAGCAGCCCAAATAAAAGTGCCAGCCTGTTAATTACCTAGCATTCAGTGGCTCTTTGTCAACAAGCTCAGCAAGAGTACAGACGTGCTCGCTAAGTCTGAAGTGCAAGGCAAGAGTGGATTAGTTTTTATTTATTTTTTATATCAGCAGCTACTCGAATACAACTGATTTCTAAGAACTTTGCTGTAATTTGGACTGTAGGCATTATCTCTAAGATTTGCACCTCATTTTTGCTCCAGTCACTTCCTCAACACCTTTCTGGCCCAGAGATTAGATCTGCCTACACAGAATAATGTTGCTTAGTTCTGCCAAATCCCACAATATGCAACCCACAAGGCATATGCAGTTTCAATAGAGGACTAGAAAAAACATTGCAAGTGCAACTAAAATCCACCACACAGACAGATCAGTGACTAACTGCTCCCATGTACAAAGGATACAGTACATTCTTTTAAAGTACTAGCAGTAAACGATAAAGATATAAGAAATGTTTATCTTTGTTTATTATTAAAAATGAACAACATCCTCAGATTAAAATTAATTATAATTAAGACTATCAATTTGCATGTTTCTTTTGTGCATGATCATTTAACCCACAAAGCTACAGAAGATTTTGAGATTGCTTGTAACTCTTAGCTCTAAAAGAGAATGTGACATTACAGGGTAGATGAAGTTGGAGTGTGTTTAAAATTAAAAGAGAGAACAGAGAGAGAGAAGCAATGTAAAGTGGTGGTGAAGAAAGGTTGGCAGATGATTTTTCAATCAGTTCCTTCTATCTACTCATCTTCACCCCCGCCAACCACTTACACTTACATTTACATTTACACTTCATCTCTGTCTCTGTTTTTTCCTATAATCTTTCACTGCATCAATATTTTTAATCCAGCAATGCAACATGCATCTTTTCCAACAATCACCAACCAACAGATGTGTGAAATTCTCTCTCTTTTTCTCTCTCTCACTCATCCACCTCCAAGAAGCGTCTGAACTATGCGGCAGCTTGCCAGCAAAACTCAATCTTTTACAAATTTAATAGTAAACCACGAGGAAAGCAAGCACAGCACATTCACCATGTGGCAACTTCGGAGTCTAATTTTCATTCTGATCAACAATTGGCTTGAACCCAATAAGATCTGCAAAGCTGAGCAGCTGTCTTTTGTCTGCCTGCAATAACACAACCAGTAATCTAATTTAGTACACAACACAGAAAACAGGTCAGAAAATTAATAAAAATGACCAGTTCTCAAGCAAAGAAGAAATTGTATTTTTTTTCTTTACAATTCTGCTATGTTGCAGCCTGATACTATAATCATTCAAATGTACTTTTTTCTTATTAATCTACACTCAGAATCCCATAATGATAAAATGAATACAGAATTATATATATATATATATATATATATATATATGCAGTTTGTTGACATCCATGGAGTTTCAGTAGCTGGTTCAGCATTATCAGTGCAGGTTTGGACAGTCTTTCTTTATAAACTCAGTGTGAGGAAAAAAGGTGACAGCCTCATACCTCAGAAATACCTTAGAATTCAGTTTGTTTAGATCATTTTGGCACTCTCACTTTCCTGAGACTCCAGGGATTCATGCCACCCTGGAAACACATGCACTTATTATTCTGTTGGGCCTCCTGTGTTCTCCAACTGCTAGCAGTCTTGAGAAAGATGTACTTTCACCCTGTTTAGGAAACCCTGGGGTGTGTAGGATAAATAAACCATGACCTTTGTGGTATTCAAGCCATTGATCCACTGATGATGATCTGGCTATCCACTGCAATGGAGTGTAGTATGACAAAGGAAAAGGTGTATGATAAAGGTGACAAGCCACATGATGGGGTAAACATTTGCATTCTGAAATGCTGTCACTGAAGAACCTTGGAAAAGTTTGTGTAGTTTGTTTGGGTTTGTATTTGGTTAGTATGGCTCATATAGCTCTGTGTCCTCTCCTACCATGTGCAGACCTTTTGTCAGTCCACTAATGAGCCACCAGCTGGGGAAGCCTGATGCACTTTTCCCCCTCCAGCTGTGAGCACTTGGGATTAGCACAGCTCAGGAAGCAGATGTACTTGTTATTGTTTTGGTGGCTGGGCTGTGGTGTCACTGTTCATAGTGCTGAATCCATATATCCACTCCAGAATGCTTAGTTTTTATTAGCTGTTCTAATCACATAGCGAGACTCATTAGATGTTTTATCTGATGAAACTACTATATAGGTATGCTGTACTGACTGTATTACTGATCTACACAATCAAACAGAAGAAAGTAAGCTGCACTGAAAAGCTGTTATTTGGGTGGTGGATAACTTAAAGCACAGCTGTGACACTTTACTTCACTATACTCTTTACTGGCATAGCTTTCTGACCATTGCACTGCTGTTAGCTTGTTATTTTGATTGGTAGACAACATTTTTTAAACAGTGACATTTAGATATCTGCATCAGCAGCTTTTCCAGCACCACACACACTACTACATAGTGTTACAGCAGTACTAAGAACAGTCCACCACAGTAATAAAAATTTGATCAGTGGAGGTTCTGTGGCTCCATTTGTAATGGCAATTATGGTGGAGTAAAATTGATTGGCATATCGGCAACAGTCAGGAGTTGTAAATCTACAAAGTGCTGCATGAAATCCACACAGAAGTTGTGCCTGATAGAATGACCAGTTTGTTTATAAAATGGTGGTTTAAAATTAGGTTACTGATTTGTTGAAATTTTGGGAAATAGAGTCAAATCAACTTGTTTGAATATATCACAGGCAGGTATAAATATATATCTCTCAAGTTATATGAGGTTGAGGAACAATCAGAAACAACCCTCACATGCCATGTTATCTACTGCCATTTCAAACATAAATCTGTATAATGTAGATACCAGTTAGGCTTATTTAGTTTTTGGAACTGGCTGAGTGCATGTATGAAAGATTTCTGCTTCTACTTCTAATCTTACAAGCCTATTTTACATGTGCATTTACATAATGGACTCACATGGACACCTGACTATCATACACCAGTGTTCTGGTTACTGTGGTGACTCCACTCTTCTGGAAATGGTTTCCACTAAGTTGTTCAGTGTCTCTTTTGGGAGTTGTGCCCATTCAGCCACAAGAACACTAATGAGGTCAAACACTGATGTTGAGTAGGAAAGGTCGATGCACAGTCTGCGTTGTGGCATTGAGTTCATTAAGGTTGAGGTTGGCGTCTTTTACACCAACCTACATTGTGCACCGAGGCATTGTCATGCTGGAACAGGTTTGGGATTTTTAGTTCCAATGAAGAGAAATTGCAAAAATACAAATATAATTGTGTGCTTCCAAATTTATGTCAAAAGGTTGAGCGAAAGTAGCACATACTGTATGGGTTTGATACCCAAGAGACCACATACACATACACATACACATACACATACACAAACATAGCCCTTATCCATAGCAGATTGCAGAAAGAAATACATGTTCAAATTCATGTTATATTACTGTTAAGCACTAATCCCGTTATAGAAACATTCTAAATGGCTTTAGGACAGCTACAAAAATAGGATTACCAGTTAACATGGATTTTTGTAAAATGCTGTGTTTTCTCAATAAAGTAGGTCTTCATTCTTAATTTAATGTTTTCTAGTGACTTTACTGTTTGGACAATTTGAAGGAAGTGTGTTCCACCATTATGTTATCTATAAAGAGAAGACTCCTCATGCATGTTCTGCTTTACTTTGAGGAATGGTGGATTCAGATCAGCTTTGCTTGTGGCTTGACATATATGTGGTGTGTATCAGCTTTGTTTTGTGTTCTTAGACAGATTTAAGCTTATCTATATTTAAATTGGTCTTTATATATAAATATGCATATGCACAATTTTATGTCATTAGGGAACACAATGGAGAAAAATGTTGAGGTTCTAACACACTGAACTATAATGGCGAGGGGTAACCATAGAGACAACAGCCATTTTTTTACTCTAAAAAAGCTTCCCACATCCCACTCAAAGTACATTACAAGGCTCTTAGCTGTTTAGACGTACACTGAAGATCTTCTCACATGGCTCTCCAAGCACTTCCTTATGCAACTGAGCTTACAGTCTGGTCTGTTGTTGAGATGGTACTCTGGATAAGAAGGAGACACTGTCGCTAGTTGAAGGATCCATGATTTTAAATAAAAAATAAGTGTTGTGTTTCGACTGGGTCACAAGACAACATGAACTGGAATGGGATTTGCATTGAGGTTTGAGGTGATTTTCTGATGTGTTTTTTTGCTGATAAACATCAGGCATATGCTGATAAACAGGTCCAGATATTTAGATGAGAATTATTTTTTTGTAAATCTGTGAGTGGAAAGTTTACTGGACTTCACTAAAATCCACCCTGAAACACAAAATATTTAAAATCACTATTTGATTCTCAGTGGTACAAGATGTTAATTTTATGATTACAATTTTGTATTTTTTGGTTGAAATCTTTGATTAACAAGCTGATCTTTTTTCAGTATAGTTACATTTTACAAAGCACTTTAAATTTGTTTTTGTTTTATTGTATAAAAAAATGCTTTCTGATTAAAGTGATGGTAATGGGAATGGCAATGTACATTATTATTATTATTATTATTATTATTATATATTTTTTTATTATAATTATTATAATTATTATTTTTAAATGTTATTTATTTATATTATGCTCACCGTTCTACTGTCTGCTGATTGTATTGTCAGTGGCAACCCATCAGTGATTCATGCAGCAGGGCTTTATTTCTTAAGTCTGTCCAGCTTTCTCTCCTCCTTTTCTGTACACTGCATTGCATTCTGAAATTTGTACTCTTCATTAATATGACATTGAAAGTAGTGAGCATTGAAAGCATCATTGTGTTTAGGAGCTGAGGGCAAATCCATTTTGTAACTGCTCTAGCAGTGTGTCTAGTAGCAAACGACCAAGAGCAATGACAATACAGCTGCAAGAAGTACATTTCACATTTCCTTAAAATCTGAATATAAATCTGGATACTGAATGTCATTATTCAAGTTCACGTTTATGACTGTTGTGCATGAGCAATCACACATTTTCTAATGAGAGGCTGGTTCTGGTTAGCACATTAGTGCTGCTAATAGCAGTAATGATGGTTTTGTAGAAAAAAAGTGCCATTGACAACAGATGGGCTGCATGGAGAGAAAAGGAAAGGATGCTACAGTGCGTTCATATTTTATCAGACTGACAGGAAAATGGAAGGGTATTTTTCTCTATACTCCGTACGCCATGAAAGAAAAATGTGGCCCATCCCCCTCTTTCTCTAATTCCAACAGCACTCAGAAGCCCCCCACACATGCCCACAAACTACAGCCTCCTATGAAGCACAAACACAGCCATTATATACAAGTTGTCTGCATATTCAGTGAATACAAGGCTATATTTACAGCACCATTCAGTCAATTTAGAAATATGTTTAAAACTTAGCTTGCACATTAACTCTGCGACTCTAAATAAATGATCACAAACATATACAAACACATAGACACATTTAGAAGAACGGTTTTATAACTTCCTCTTCCTTTTCAGAGATGGGGTACCTGCGTTTGAATATGTTTTTGTACCTTTAATATGTTTTTATTGCCTGAAAATACAGCATGCATCTGTACCTTTACAGTGTACCTCTATAAATCAAAGGTAAATCAATGTACAAGATTTACAACAGTTAATTATGTAAATGTTTAAATGTATGCTAGATTTACATTAACAAATATAAAATACACATTATAGGTGCAATGTCATGTAATAAGGTGTACACCTTATTTCATGACATTGCACCTATAATGTGTATTTTATATTTGTTAATGTAAATCTAGCATAGAAGTGCAGATAAT
>MU551577.1:1885240-1939495 GCA_024362625.1 Silurus asotus | reverse complement strand
TATATATATATATATATATATATATATATATATATACCAACCAGGCATAGCATTAGTACATTATAGCATTATGAATAATACAGTGATTAACACTGATTATCTTTTCATCAGGGCATTATTTTGTGGAATATTTTAGAAAGCAAGTGAACATTTTCAAACACAAGTTGATTAACACAAGTTGATGTGTTAGAAGCAGAGAAAATGGGCAGGCGTGAGGATTTAAATCAGTTTAATAAGGGCTAAATCATGATGGCTAGACGACTGGGTCAAAGCTTTGTTCAAAACTGCAGCTCTTGTGGGGTGTTCCCGGGCTGCAGTATCTATCAAAAGTGGTCCAAGGAAGAAACAATGGTGCACCAGTGGCAGGGTCTTAAGCGACCAAGGCTCATTGATGCCTGTAGGCTCGTGTGGTCTGATCCAACAGATGAACTACTGTAGCTAAATTTGCTGAAGAATTTAATGCTGTTAATGCTGTTAAAGGGGGACCAACACAATATTGGGTAGGTGGTCATAATGTTATGCTTGATCGGTGTGTACAGTGCTTTCAGATCCCTTCACTTATTTCAGTTTTGTTATGATGCAGCCTGAAATTACAATTATTCTAATGTATTTTTTTAAATTAATCTACACTCTGTATCCCATAATGACTACGGGAAAACAGAATAATAGAAATGTCTATATTTGTCCTTTTTTTAAGTAAAAAAACCCTGAAATATCACACATAAGTACATAAGTATTCAGACCCTTTGCCACAACACTTGAAAATTAGATCAGGTGCCTTCCAAATATTTTGATTGTTGCTGAGATATTTCTACACCTTGATTGAAGTCCACCTGTGGAAAAGTTTATTTGTTGGACATGATTTGGGCAGGCACATATCTGTTTTTAGAAGGCCTCACACCTGATAATGCATATGAGAGCAAAAAGCAACCCATGAGGAAAAGTTCCAGAATGACAACCAGTCAATCAATGGAGCCCTACACCGATCTAGGCTTTATATGAGAGAGTGACTAAACAGAAACCTTTCCTCAGTGCAAATCCCATGGAAGCCCACTTTTGGTGTTTGCAAAAAGTTTTCTAATTTTCTAATATGATGAATCTAAGATTACATTTTTGGCATCAAATCTAAATGTTAAGGACTGGAGGAAATCAGGAACTGCTCATCACCTGCCAAAAAACATTCCAATTGTGAAGCATGATGGTGGCAGCATCATGCTGTGGATTTCTTTCTGCAACAGGGATTTGGCAACTGGTCAGGGTTGATGGAACATTGAATGGACAAAAAAATAGAGAGATATCCTCAATCTTGGGACCTCAGACAAAAAAACGTAAAAAAAAGTGAAGGGGGTCTGAATACTTCTCGAATTAACTGTATATATGCTTAATATGTGCTAATTATTTGTAAATGTAAATCGTATGCAGAAATGATTTGACTTTTGGTGCTTTTGGGAAATATGGTCTAGTGTCTTTGAATATTCTATTAAATTTGGGTGTTATGCAATTACAGTACAAATTAATCTCTAGGTGAGTGAGTATATGTATGAACCTTTGCTTGTGTGTGTGTGTGTGTGTGTGTGTGTGTGTGTGTGTGTGTGTGTGTGTGTGTGTGTGTTTTTAGTGTGAAGTCCAGACTAGAAATAAATGCTTTCTCAAAGCCAAAGGCTATATGATTCAGAGCCATGTTTCTCTAAAAGATGGCTGTGCAAGCCTCTCACCTCTGCAAACTCAGCTGACACAGCATAAACATACCTAAACAATGGTGCAGCGTTTTTACCATTCTTCCATATTCATCATATGCCAGCTTAAATATTCATGTCTTCTCACACTCTCTTCTTCATGTTATTTCAATCTGATCTCAATCTATCATTCCCTGGTCTGTTGAGGAAAGCAGTTTCAAAGGCAAACATGAAAGTGAAGATTGTGATCAAATATTCTTTGTGAAGGAAATAATCTTTCTCATTGTGTTTCATTTTTCCTTGTTTTTGTTTCTTACCTGATTGTAAAAATACATTTTGGAACATTATCTTTTCTTCATTTTGAAGCACTTAAGCCCAAGTAAAAAACAGCATTCAATATTTTATAACAATGCTTCTAAAAGAGGACTATAGAGTCCTCCAGAAGTCTTTGAATTCTAGCCTGGAGGTTTTTATTATATATTTTTTTTATGTTTTTAGTTATAATGATAAATGTCATCATAACAATGTCATAAATAAACATCATTTGAAATCTATAATATCTACTTGTTTACTAATTTACAGTAATTAAACCCTATGACTGAACACTTTAATTTGGTTAAATTCAGATTGGAAAAACACAAAAAAGGAGGTCATGTCAGCTTAAACCTATTGTGTTCTGTCAGTGGAAAGTTCAGGAACAGGATGCTCTATGAATACTATAAATAACCCTGGAGTGTGGGAGGTAGTGACTGTGACTCAGTCCTGTAGATTGACTGATATGGTCACTAGTTCAGCTATGTTTGCTTCTATTATTTCTAAACCTCTGTACACTCTATTTGTTTTTACAGGTGGCAAATCTTCATCCCCAGCACTTACCTCTGACCCAGGTTTTGTCCAGGCAAAGGAAGATACATTTCATGACATATTTAAGGACATGATCAGTGCAGACCTGGACTTGCAAGATGTTCCTCCTCCAGACCCTGTTCCCCTTTTAGAACCCCAGGACGTCCTTGACCTTCCACTTCCTTCACCTCCAACTCCAGTCTTGGAACGAGCCACACCTACATCTGACATTTCTGTCAGCCCTCCTCCATTTTCAGCCGTAAGCCCAGTAAAGTCCACCACTCTGGCTCTTAAGACAATGCCCCGTACCACTGGCAACAAAGAAAATGGAGGATCAACATCCCAAGAACCAGCAGATAAGGAGAAAAAGATCATGGAGGACGAGCTTAAGAAGTGCATTGATGATTTCCACAGGATCAGAATTCCTAAACTCTTTCCAGATCGCAAGAGGAACTGGCAGAATGACCTCCTGAAGAAATACAATGCATAAATCACGTCACCTCAGATAAAAGATCAAGCAAATGCAATAGAGACTTCATGAAGTAAAAAAGTTTACTCTTTCTGCAATGCGTTAGTCTACATAAGACAGAATGTAGTATGCACTTTAGTAGCAGGCTACTGACAGGAAGTCTGCATATGCAATCATGATGGATTGTACAAAAAAATTATTATGTATAGAAAATACATAATATACATAAATATTTAATGATATTATTATTATTATTATTATTATTATTATTATTATTATTATTACAGTGGTCACCTGATTATTATGAATATTATTTCTCAAAATCTAGTGGGTCTAATAAATAACCTTTTTTTTGTTTTGAATGAAAGTATTCAGAGGAAGGGGAAAAGGAAAGTAGTAGGACTGGGGTTCGGAGAATGACTAACTTTGTGCTGATTGCTGATTGTGCCACATTCCATCTAGCGTTTGCTGATTGCAAATCATAGCTGGCAGCTGAGTAGCTGATCGTATCATTACACAGAAGCTAAATAAAGCTCATGTGTTTAAAGAGCTATTCAACGTCTGCAAGTACTTTGGACTAAATAAATGCATCACATGAGCATTGTACACCCTGATTGTCATCATGCACAATTGTTTATTGCGTACAACCTCATCTTCTTCTTTCTGTTTATTGCTTACATAAATGTCTTAATTATAAAAAAAAAATTACATGGGATGTATATTTACAGAAATACCTCTGAAAACCACAAATGTTTATGCAAAGTTACAACGAAAATATTCAAATGGGCTAGGATAAATAAAAATGCAGTTTAGTTATATTGTTTTAAGCATCATTTGATCATTTTCTAAAAACTAAGAAGAATTTAATTTTGATTATATATGATGCTGCTAGTAATTCTTTCAACTGGCAAGAACTTTTGCCCTGTAGCCTTCTTCTCTTTTAATTATGAAGCTCCATATGACATTCAATTAAAAAAAACAAAAAACAAAAAAAACAGACAGCTTTTCATGCACAAATCTATAGTTGTGGTTGTGAGCAATTTATAAATTTTTATAAAATGCATATTTTATATGCCCAAAAGAAACTCATCAATCTAAAATAATATTCCTTTAGAAGTAGTGAACACAAGGTTATGAGCCATAGGCAGACTTACAGGCCTGTTCTGTCCAGCCTCTTGCTAAAGCTCCCACAGAGGCTTTATTTTATTCACTTCCAAGCTTCTCGGAGCATTTTCGATCTTCAACTGTCAATTCGTTCAGTACGGCTGCTCATAAGAACGTATTGCTTTATCAGCTAATTCTCTCTAGTTTGTATTAGTATGCTGCCTGATGTCCTGGAGCAAAAGGCCAAAGCCAAGTCATTAGAAGGGCTTAAAATATCAATCAAGAACCTGCTGCAGAAAGTAACAATAGCATTGAGTGATTTATACACACACATGCAAATCAATAATGCAGAGTTAAGTGTGTGTAGCGGAGATTAAATAGTAAAATTGCACACATCGGTAATCAGCCCTCAGATTTTAATGGAAACTTAAGCTTTCCAGACAGTTGCACAGGCTTGGAATGTGTAGGGTTTGTGGGAAACAGAAGCATGTTTTAATTAAATGTCATTCTGTCCATAAAATTATATTTTATTGTGATTTATTTCACTATGCATTGTATTTTTTAAATGTTTTCAACCTGTCACAATAGTATGACCTCAATTAATAAATAAAGTTTTAATACAAGAAAAACGTCTCTAGGTTACGACCGTAACCCTAGTTCCCCGAGGGAACGAGACGCTGCGTCAAAACGCTATGGGAATGCCCTTGCGTGACCGTGCTCTGAACCACGTGTGTAATCTGACCAATAGGCGTTTGGCACGTGACGTCATCAGCGGGCGATGTCGCGTAAACAGGAAGCTACAAATGGGTTCCCCTTCAGGAACTCGAGCTGCGTCGAAAAGCTATGGGAACGAGTGTCCAATCACGCCACACTGACCAGACCCTGCCTAGAGAGTGAGGGCCACGGCACCAGCACGCAGGTCAAGGTCATAGAACCTGACGAAGGTCAGTGGGGTGGACCAACCCGCCACGTCACAGATGTCCTGGGGTGGGACTCCAGCGGACCAGGCCGTAGAGGCCGCCACACTCTTGGGCTCTGTAAAACCTCCGCCATACGAGCTCCACCACCTCGAGGTGGAGACGCCATTCCCCAGGCCTCAGCCCCTGCCTCGACAGGGCGTCTGCTCTGAAATTCAACCGACCCGGGATGTAAATAGCCCTTTAGGGACAGGAACCTGTCCTGAGACCACAAGAGGACCGCCCATGCTAGCTTGTACAAGGGGCGAGATCGGAGACCCCTCTGGTGGTTGATGTAGGAGACCACCGCCGTATTGTCCGTGCGGACCAACACATGGCGATCCCTCAGGTCCTAAAAACACTGCCATCATCTCCAGGCAATTTATGTGCCACGAGAGACGCGGGCCACTTCACAGACTCTGGGCGGAGTGGCCACTCATGACCACTCCCCACCCCGTGAGGGAAGCGTCCGTCGCTAGAGTCACGCAACGACACAGAGCCCCCAACACTGGGCCACGGGATAGAAACGTCCGGTCTTTCCAGACATCCAAGGCTCGAAGGGCATGCCGCGAGACCTTGATAGTGCAATGCGGGTTTCCCCTGAGGGAGAACCCTCTGCCCCGGAGCCACCACTGGAGGGGCCTCATGTGCAGGACCCTGAGCGGAACTATGTTGGACGCCGCTGCCATGAGCCCTAGCAGCCTCTGGAACCCTCTATTCCCGCACTTTCCTGACGGCAGTAAGGATGACTTCGACCCGAGCAGGCGACAACCGTGCCGGGCATCCGGTCGCATCCCACACTATGCCCAAAAAGGTGGTTCTCTGTGCTGGAGAAAGCACGCTTTTGCTGGTGTTTAGCCAAAACCCAAGCACCTTCATGTAGGCGAGGACGACATCTTGATGCCGAATCGCCTGGCGCTCCGAGGGAGCCATGATCAACCAATTGTCAATGTAATTCAAAATGTGGATGCCCTAAAGCCGCAGCGGGGCCAGTGCAGCATCGATGCCAGAGTGCCAGACCGAACGGGAGGACCCGATATTGGTATGCCACGCCCCCGAAAGCTAACCTCAGGAACCTCCTGTGTGCAGGAAGGATTCAGATGTGAAAGTATGCATCCTTCAGATCTATAGTGACGAACCAGTTCCCGGACCTGATCTGCGTCATGACCCCCTTGAGGGTGAGCATCCTGAACCTGAGTCTCCTGGGAGAGCAGTTCAAGGAGCGAAGATCTAGAACGGGACGCAACCCACCATCCTTCCTCGGCACAATGAAGTACGGGCTGTAGAAGCCTGACTCTTGAACAGAGGGGGGAACCAACTTGATGGCTCCCTTCCCCAGGAGTGTGCTCACTTCCTCTTTCAAGACCAGAGCCTCCTCGGGAACCACCAGGGTGGGACACATCCCGTTGAAACGGGGAGGAGAGGACGCGAACTGAATCACGTAACCTCCTTCTATCGTCCGCAGGACCCACCGGGAGACCTCTGGCAGCCCCTCCCAAGCTGCCAGAAAGTTTCTCAGGGTAACCAGCCCCTCGGGACTGGCCTCTTACCCACTCAGAGCAGCTGGGGGGGGCCCTGCAGCTGATGACACCTCAAGAGAGGCAGCGGGCCTCCTGGTGGTGCAGGGGAGGGACGGGCACCATAGCGTGAGCCGTACACCGCCCCCTCGACCGAAAATCGTCAGGATTTCCGCCCTACAGCCCGTTGACTGGAGGTGAGGGTGACCCTCAGGTTAGCCTGCTCCTTTTTGGGCCCAGAGCGAAGCCTCGGACTCTTAGGTCCCGCCCGCTGAGACCGGCTGGCGACGCTCTGTTTCTGGGCTTTGCAGTGCCCGGAGGGACCAGGCTGGGGCTGCCGCCGACCAGCCGCACATGATCGGCGAGGGAGCTACTGCTAAAACGACTGCTTCTTAGACTCCTGAAACCTGTTCACGACCGCCACCATGGCGTCACCAAACAGGCCAGAAGGAGCCATCGGTGCGTTCAAGAGCACAGCTCGATCCTTGTCCGGGAGGTCGGACAAGGTGAGCCACAGATGCCTCTCTGTGGCCAGCAGGGCCGCCATGGACCGACCAACGGCCCGCGCCGTGTGTTTCGTGGCCTGAAGGGTTAAGTCAACAACGCAACGGAGTGGTGAGAAAAAGTATGCGCTGAGTACGGGGTTTCCCGGGAACTGGACACCTCGGTGTGCAGATCGGGGAAAAACGGCAGGCCCCGGCGCCGTTAGGGAGAGAGCTCCTCTCAAAGAGCGAAGCGTGCGCATAGCCATGCGGCTACAATGCGAGCAATCGACTCCCTCGAGAGCCGACTGTGCATGCTCCACTACCAGGCAAACAACGCACCGATCATGCGAATCCTTACCGGTAATGAAATGCGGACACGGATGAGCGCACTTACAGAAACTCTGTCTGCCAGCCATCACTCGATCAGAAAAAACACAGCGAAACAGCACTTACCTGAACGAGCAGAAAGCTAGCGTCTGGTCCATCTCGCAGCCATTTGTAGCTTCCTGTTTACGTGACGTCGCCCGCTGATGACGTCATGTCCCAAACGCCTATTGGTCAGATTACACACGTGGTTCAGAGTGCGGTCACGCAGGGGCGTTCCCATATCGTTTCGACGCAGCTCGAGTTTCCTCGGGGAACTTTTCACGCAGATACATGCAGTACAGTTCTCATAGACATTTTCTTTAATAAATAAAATTATAAAATATGGCTTATCTTTCATACCGTGTCAGAATTTTTTTTTACAGGAGAATTCGATTAACCAAATCAAACAAAACATGCTATTATTATTCAAATTTGATAAAACACAATGGCAAATACATTTATAACAAATAACAAACAATAACAATAATAATTATTATTATTACTTTATCAGTCATCAGTGATAACTGAATAAATCACAAATCTTAATACTACATTATCCCTGTAAAATTCTTAACTGGAAATAACCCATTGTAGCAAGCAGCATATCTAACATGTTGCATGACATTTATTAACTGTTCATACCATTCTTGACATGCAGTAAATATGATTTTTGCTAATAAATGTTTTTTCTGACATACTTTGTTATATTGTGCCAATTCTCGGATAAATACTGAATGTAAACATGTAGTTTACAGTTGTGTTCAAAATTATTCAACCCCCAATGCTGTAAATGGTTTTAGGGAATTTGTAATTGTATTCAGAATGAAATCCTACAAGGACTTCTTAAAGAACCATATGCAACTAAAATTACATCAATTAGTTTTGTAATACAGTAGTAAATGTTTCTTTTGTGAATTCTTCATTGACATAATTATTCAACCCCTTAAAGACTACCACTCTGAAGAACAGAGGTTCAATTAAGTGTTTTTAATCAGGTATTGAAAACATATCATTGGATATCAGGGAGCAGCAATAAAGCCTAATAAGCACCAATTAGGCAGCTTTAAAATGACTGTGATACTCAGCTCCTTCTAGACATTTACTGGTATGGTTACAAACATGGTGAGGTCAAGAGAATGGTCCAGGAAGACAAGAGAACAGGTGATTACTCTTTACAGGAAGGGCAATGGCTATAAGAAGATTGCAAAGATGTTAAACATACCAAGAGACACTATAGGAAGCATGATTCGCAAATTCAAGGCAAAGGGCACTGTTGAAACGCTACCTGGTCGTGGCAGAAAGAAGATGCTGACTTCGACTGCTGTGCGCTACCTGAAGCGTAGAGTGGAGAAAAGTCCCCGTGTGACTGCTGAGGAACTGAGAAAAGATTTGTCAGATGTGGGTACTGAAGTTTCTGCTCAGACAATACGGCGCACCCTGCGTAATGAAGGCCTCCATGCCAGAACTCCCAGGCGCACCCCCTTGCTGTCCCCAAAGAATAAGAAGAGTCGACTGCAGTATGCCAAAAGTCATGTGGACAAACCACAGAAGTTTTGGGATAGTGTTCTGTGGACTGATGAAACAAAATTAGAACTGTTTGGGCCCATGGATCAACGCTATGTTTGGAGGAGGAAGAACAAGGCCTATGAAGAAAAGAACACCTTGCCTACTGTGAAGCATGGCGGGGGGTCAATCATGCTTTGGGGCTGTTTTGCTTCTGCAGGTACTGGGAAGCTTCAGCGTGTGCAAGGTACCATGAATTCTCTTCAGTACCAGGAGATATTGGATGACAATGTGATGCAGTCCGTCACAAACCTGAGGCTTGGAAGACGTTGGACCTTTCAACAGGACAATGATCCCAAGCATACCTCCAAGTCCACTAGAGCATGGTTGCAGATTAAAGGCTGGAACATTTTGAAGTGGCCATCGCAGTCACCAGACTTAAATCCGATTGAGAACCTCTGGTGGGACTTAAAGAAAGCAGTTGCAGTGCGCAAGCCTAAGAATGTGACTGAACTGGAGGCTTTTGCCCATGATGAATGGGCGAAGATACCCGTAGATCGCTGCAAGACACTTGTGTCAAGCTATGCTTCACGTTTAAAAGCTGTTATAACTGTAAAAGGATGTTGTACTAAGTACTAAGATTGAATGTCACTTGGGGGTTGAATAAAACTGATAATGATGTGAGCTCAGAAAAGACATTTGTGGTTATTTCATTATAAATGTTATGTTATATTTGTCTGACCTACACGTGCCTCTTTGATTTAATTGTAAGCAGGATGACTGAATGATCATAATCAATGTCAAACCGACCAAAACAATCAATTTCAGTGGGGGTTGAATAATTTTGAACACAACTGTAGATGTTACAGTGTAAGATCTTAAACATTTATTTGCTCCATTGAAGTAGCTTACTTTGGAAAAAGTTTCTGAACTTCAAAACTCTGTTTTAGCATATTCTTTTCATAAGGTACTGTATCTAACAAGACCTCTTGAGGTCCAGCCTTGCAATCTGAGACCACATGTAGAGATACATTAAAGCTGGGCTGTTGAGAATTATACATTAAAAGAGGTATCTCTCAGGCAACAATATGCAGTATTACCAGTTCCATTTGCATGATTAAACCTGCACACTAATTTGAAGCTCTTGATATAATATTGTAATTCCCACTTCCATAAAATAAACATGATCTTAGTTTTATATCCGGTAAAGAAGTTGAACTTGAATTTTGCAGCAGATTGGAAGATCTTTTTTTAAGGCAGTGAGTCAAGAAAAATATTCAGTTACATTTTTAACACTATAAAATGTATTTGTAATTATTTTCTGCCCTATTGTCTTCTGTGTTCTCAGAGAATAAACATCAACTTAAAAGTATTTACCAGAACTCTCTTTTTTAATTAGTTCATTTTTTTTTTTACTTTATGAAAAGCAATGAGTCTCCCACTGAGAGTCAGGGTTCAGTAGGCAATATCATCAGCTGTGTGTGCTGAATTCTGGATTGTAAAACATGGCTAGAATGATCTTTAATCTACACTAATGATGCCAATAGTTTTCCCTACAAGGAAGATGGGATCACTGAGGCTTCACAAAGATAAGAGATTTCAGGTTCACAGATATATGTACAAATACATGGTCATGCTTAACACAAAATGTCTTACCTGAATCAGCTTCCCCAGACGCATTACGGTTTAAGGCCTAATTGGTTTTAGGGCTTGTGGATGTCAGTTTGTGCATGCAAAATGTTAAAAGTACAACAATAAATAAAATTTCTCCATCTGTGAACGAATATAAGGCAAAAAAAAAACTCTCATCCTGAAAATTAAAGGAACAGAATCACCTTTGTGAAAGCTTGCATACTGGATACTCCTTACAAAAATGCTAAACATTTATTTAAAAAAATAACTAACTTTCGGGTTTTCTATTACTACAAAGTCTCACCCCACATTGTCACATATCAAAGTTGCCTCGAAGGGCGTACACAGCTGACGAAGAAGGGAGCCCTTTTGTGTCGTTTTTCAACGTAGATGGCCGTCCTATACACTTGCAATGCAAATCCCTCATTTTAGGATTTGGGTTAGAGTTAGGGTTAGGGTTAGGGTTAGGGTTTGGGTTAGGGTTAGGTTTTGGGTTAGGGTTAGGGTTTGGGTTAGGGTTTGGGTCATCTTTGGATTTGGACGTGGCTAGGGGACAACTAACGAATCGGTCATATGTAGTGGACATTTCGTAACATTATTATTATTTATTAAATATAGTTTAAATAATCCGATACAATTATTATTATAAATAATAAGTGTTTATTAATAAAAATAATATTTATTATAAATAATAAGTGATTAAGTGTATAGGATGGCCATCTACGTTGAAAAGCGAAGCAAAGGGGCTCCCTTCTGCGTCGGATGTCTACGCCATCGATATGTAACGATGTGGGGTAAGACTGTGTTGCCCATTAGGGGTCACCACAGCGGATCATCCGTATTCATGAACCGCATGTTTGATTTGGCACATGTTTTTAGGCTGGATGCCCTTCCTAACGCAACCCTCCCTATTTATCCGGGCTTGGGACCGGCACTAAGAGTGCACTGGATCGTGCAACCCGGGCCGCAGCGGTGAGAGCGCCGCATCCTAACCACTAGACCACCAGGGAAATAACTAGAACAAGTGTATTCAAATAAATCTTACAGCCAAACTATTGTCTGAGTCTTGCTATTATATAGTCAACAAATTTAAGACCTACTGACTAATCACTATCGAGATAATAAAACCAGCACTGCATAATATATAGCTTAATATTTATTCACACATTTTAAAGCATGAGATATGGATGATGATGAACACGTAATAAAAATATGCAGTAACATGATGGTTTTGATGTTGATGTAATGACGCATCACAGACCTAGGCTAGCCTGTGAAGCTAACAACGAGCAAGGCAGAAGGCAAAAAGGAGTGTGGAACTAACATGGATGAGATAGAGGAAGTCAGCGATATATACATGACTGAGAACAGAGACGTTCCTAATCACCTGATCATTATCATATTTCCTCTGCTTGTACTCTATATGGTTGTTGTTCAGCCTGGATACATTCAATAAATAATTTTGTATAATTTAATAATATGATGTGAGGTCCATTTACATTTACATTTGTGACACTAAAAGAGGTAGTAGCAATGGCTACTTTTTCCTTAAGTACATGTCAGAGCCCAAACATAACTTAAACTTGAAAAAGTGTAGTCAGTACTTTAATTTTTACCAGAGTCTTTTACAAAAAAAAAAAAAGACTATCTGTACTTCTACTTGAGTGAAGGATGTGTGTACTCATCTCTGCAGATAATCAAAGCTCAACATCAAGCTGCTACCTATTGGGACCCCCTGAGCAAGGCTCGTAACCCTTAACTACCGAGTCTAAATTAGATAATTGTAAGTCTGTATGGATAAGTGTGTCTGCCAAATATCATAAATGTAAAGTACATGTAGCACTTGAAGAAGGCTTAAATATGATAATGACATGTAATAGTCAAGTGTCCACATCTTTTTTTTTTTAGCTATATACATGTTTAAAACAAAAAGCAAAATAAAAAAAACCTTGATTATATGTATTATCTAAAAGAGAATTTAAATGTTTTCCTGTGCAATATCAAGACCTGAAAAAAACATTCATCTTCGAGCCTCTAGGTTTACCAGATGAATGAATATTTTAGACTGAGCCAAATATCACTCGGTGGAATCTTACTACCTGCAGCCTCCATCAATAATACGATAAAGAAATGCCAACATACACACCCACACAGTGCCTTCCTGCACTGCTTTGATGTTTTCACTCTTTAGCACAACAGCAGAGTACAGAAGGGGTGACTATCCATACAAATATCTTTTTCTCTCACCTTTATGCAGTACAGCACATCCGCAAAGCTGCAAAACATAAACAGTCACCTCATAATATATGCTACATACTTAGATTTTAAATTGGCAAGAAAATCATTGCATTTAATAGAGTTCTGCTTATTTGTTATTTGAATACATGCATATTAAGTAATGCTAATTACATAGTTCTATCAATGACTAATGTATATAAAATGTAAATGAATTGGCATAACTCAAAGCAAGTTATATAATGTTGATAAGTGAAGAAATTCTTTGAGGGGGTGTGAGTTCATCAATTTTTATCTCTGACAGACAGGATATTTAAACCAATAGTTCATGTTGGCAACCGGGAACCTATTTTTTTAATACATGGTTATGTATATGTAATGAATAAGTTTATCAATGCTAAATTATTATTAGCAAATAAAAAAAAAACAAAAAAAAAAAAAAAAACATTGGCAGCATGGTGGTGCAGTGAGTAGCTTTGACATCTTATAACAGGTTCAATTCTGATCTTGCGTTACTTTCTGAAGAAGAATAAATTAAAATATTGATAGATAATACAGTGCTTTGCGAAGTCTAAAGTTATAAGCAAAGTCTAATGTTAAATGACCAGTTTGTGGGAAGTATTTTGTCTGTTCTTGTATTCACTCCTAAATGTGTGTGAATGGTGCCCTGAAGAGCAAGTCTCTGCTTTTTGTCTACTTTTTCTGAAACACATCTAGACCTATGACCTTGGGCAGGACAAAACAGTTAATGAAGATGTATGAATTTAAATTAATAAAAAATATCTTTCTCAAGAGTAGGAAATGATACAGCGTTTGATGAATGTACCGTGGATAAATCTGTAGCATGCTTTGATTGAGAAAAATTCTTAATACACTACTGGATAATTCATCTTTTTATACAAACCTTACACTGACATTTAAATTCACCAACTTCGCTCTCCCTCTCTCTGCCTCTGTGTGTGAGTGTGTTTGTGTGTGTATCTGCATCTGCTGCCACCATGTCACACTGACGAACAAAACTGATACAATGCAGACATTCTCTCTCACATAAACACTCTTACAGCGTTGTATCCTGTTTAAAAGATGGGCCACTGCAGCATCCTCTGGCAGCCACACTCACCTGGGATCTGCAGATAATCTTCTCAGACATCATATCATATCTAAATAATATGAAAGCATAGTAAAAAAACGAAATAACCAATAAATTCAAAAAACACTTATAGCATATGAGAACCATTCAGATAGACCCCTGCAGCCTGGTCTTGCTGTCTGCTTTGCCTTGAGCCTATTTTTTCTTTAATATTTTATTTACGATACATTTTGACCAGTTTAAACTGAAAACATGTTTTAAAGTATTTTTTATCGGTCAGCTTGGTATTAGTGTGTCAGTTAAATGATTTATGTACACTTGACGTTTATCATAAGATTGGTTAGTTTAGGTTATTGTCTGGTCTTAGTCTCAACAGACAGAACACTTCTTGTTGGTATCAACAAATGAATTACACTGGTGCTGGAAAGCCTCAGCTGAATGTTCCTCTCTCTGACCTCCCTTCACTTGTATTAACATTTACATTTATGGTATTTGGCAGGCACCCGTTTCCAGAGCAACTTGCAAAGGGCTTTGAAGTCTTTATCAATAAATATATTCTGATACTGGCTCATTAGGTCACAGACTAAGAATACCATCAGTCAAAAACTCTGTTGGGAGGAAATATAGTAAGAGCAAGAAGCAAGTTTAAATTTTGTATTTCTTTTTTGAAACAATGAATGGCTTAAACATCTTTTGAACAATGCTAGTGACTCAGCTGTTTGGATATTGAGTGGAAGTTTATTTTACCAACTAGTTCGTAGGAGCATGTAAAGTCTTGAAGCTTGACTTCTTTGTATCGTGAGAGTTGGTAAAACCAGTTGAAAATTGTAGGGAGCATGGTGCAGTGCTGGGTAAGATAAGTTATTTGAACTAGATGGGTGCTGGATTGTTTTTAGCTTTGTCAGCGAGCATCAGTGTTTTAAATCTCATACAGGCAGCTACAGTAAGCCAACATAGGGGGCATAGCAGTGGGGTGGTGTGGGAGAGTTTTGGATGCAGCTGCATTCTGGATCAGTTGCAGTGGCCAATTGACCCTTGGAGGCAGATCTGCCGGGATCATGTTGCAGAAGTCCAGTCTAGAAATGATGAGGAAATGAAAAACTATCTGACTGGCCTTCATGAATAGACATAGATGAAATCTCCTAAAGATTTTAAGGAGAAATCAACATGAGTGTCAGATAACGTTTAAGGAAAATGACAGTTAATTGTCCATGATTGCTCAAAGGTTGTGTGCAGTGAAAATCAGAGAGTTGTTGATAGAAATTATAACATGATGCCACTGCAAGAGCTTATCGGTTTATTCTAGGTTACATTAGACCATTTGTGATATAATGATGGTTTTGAAGATTACACCACAGGCAGTAGTAGTCTAGAATAGAAGACGTAATCTGGAATGGCTAGATGCATGTTAAGCAAAGAGCAATACAAATAATGTAAAACAGATTAAAAAGTGTAGTCTTGAAGCATCTAAAATATAAAGACAATTAGTGGTATAAGCCAATGTGGAACTAAAAGAAATACAGGAAGTATCTATATCAAATGGGCCTGCACACTTTCATGGCTAGTTAATGCCTCATAGTAGAATATACCCTCAACAGGCAGACCATCAAAAAACAGACCATCAAATATACTCCCACACTGGGCATACTTTAATTCCTGACATTGACCAGGCTCTTGTGCAGTAGAATGCCATGCCAAGTAGTTCCATTTCATTCATTTCAAGTATATTATGAATTGTTATTTCAGACAATTTCATTACATAAACCCAAATACAGTTGGAAAAATGTACAGTATAAAATTATTCAAAAGAAATCTAAAGTTACAGCACACAAGACAGTTAAGTAAAGATTAAAGTAAAGGGGGTGTGGTATTGTATTGTATTGTCTCGCTGCCCACGACTTCACTCATTTCAGTTATTTGCCTGCATTGTGGTCGGAGGGCAAAGTCATGGGGTGGTTGGTGACAACAAAAAATTTTGCCTAGGGTGCCAAAACAAGCTAAAAACGGCCCTGGAGGTGATTACTTACACCAACAACGATGTGATGTCTTGAAATCATGGCCTCTGAAAGCAGTGAATGGCAATCAGTCATGTCTGAGTTGAAACTGAAAAGAAGTGAACAGACAAGTAGTCAAGTCAAGTCAAGTGGCTTTTATTGTCATTTTTACTATACACAGTGGTACACAGTACACAGTAAAAACGAAACAACATTCCTCCAGAACCCTGGTGCTACACTAAACAACAAAACAACACGCATCGAGTGCAGCCTGGTGCAAACAGTGCAAACAAAAGAACAGTACAGACAGACAGAGTGCAGACAGACAACACAAGACAAGACAAAAAGACAAAAACCAAGTATAGCGCCGACTAGTAAACCTACTGTATAATTAAGTATACAGTAGAACAGTACAGACTATGTAGGTTATGCTGTTTAACCTACATAGAAATACATTGCTTCATTGTTGGTTACATGACTTGTCATTTATATATTCTGCTCCATCTACGCCAGCATGTTTGCTTTGCACCAAATTGCCCAATTTTCTTTTTTGCAGACCCTCCATGCTAGCTCACTGCCATTAGATCTGCGGATTGTTTTGGGAATATGTTTGGCCATTTTGTAAGAACAGGCTTGAGTTGGGGCTTTTTTCCCTTTTTATCTTTTTTTTTTAATATGTTTTGAAAAAACTATATACTCTATACTATACTATATACTATATATATATATTTAAAAAAAAAGAGACATAGCTAAAACCCAGTTGCGCACCCTGATCTACAGAATGACAGTTTACATGAATATTTGTGACATTTGTGAGGTAGACACGTTCTGTTCTCATTGCTTTGGTCACCAGCCTCAAATACATCAGCTCAGTTTTTGAATAAATACCTTGTATTGTTAGACTGTCATAAAATAGTTAATGATGATTTGTCAGGCATCATATAGGTTATAGTCCAACTGTAGAGCTCCATCATTGTTAAATGCCTTATCAATGGCAGATTAAGATGCTGCTTCCATTATCTGCATGGATTTAGCAGTCGTAGGCAGATTGTGAATAGACTGCAAGTTCTGCAGTGTCAGGCTGAGTCACGATTCGGCTCTGTGCTGCGCTGATGGGGGCTACAGGAAAGCGTACGACTCATACATCATAATTCACGTCTACACGGCACTTGGCCAGCCCCCATACACCTTCAGGGACTCACGAATAACAGATATACATTGCAGCAAGTGCACAGCTTCTCATCTGCCACTCCATAACCAATACAGAAACAAGCAGAAGCAAAAAAAAAAGCAGAAACTAGTTTTGAATTCTGGAAACTAACACAAAGAACATCAGAGCAAGCTGAACATTAAACAAACATTAAAAAAAAAAAAATTGCAGATGCAGCAAAAGACTAAAAATATCAGCTTTCATTATTAGTCACTTAATCACTCCATATGACACACACATTTGTCTTATTATCCTTGTGAGGACTAATTACAGACATGCTTATAATTGTAGCCAATACATAATATGCTTGTATCTATCCCTTATCGTACTTATTTTGCCCACACAGCGGCCACCTGGAGGAAAGAAAAATCTGCTCTTGTTTTCTTTTCTGTAAATAAATGATCAGTTCCAACATAAATATGGAAAAATAACCACTGTGCTTTCTCACAGATTAACCTTCTCTGTAAAAAAAGTAATCCTTATTTTTACACATGACGAAACTTATTGCACATTATTAACAGCATTCTACTGTAAAACCTGTTGTATTACCCCTAAATCCTAAAAAAAAAGCCTATGATTGCTATGATATTGCAAAAAGAGATGGCAAAAATAGGAATAAAACCAGCAAAAAAAGATTGTATTTCTGCATCAAAATAATTCCACAGCAATGAACATTGTATCTTTACAGTAAGATCTATACAGTAAGATCCACTTATGCAGTTCATTTTAATAATGTGCAAACATACAAAACACAAAACGAAAAAGACAACGTGAAGTAAAAATGCACCATAACTTAAGCATGAAAATGAGGACCATGAACAATAAGGACAACAAAGTGCTGTAAAAGTTAAGACTTACACACATGCTATCAAACCCTCAAACATGGTCAGCTGTCCAAATATAGGCCAATATGAAACCTCCACTTTCTCTTTAATATTCTAGAAAATGTAGTAGTACAGCAATTATGCTTTTACTTACATAGCAATGACATAAAATAAATGTATCTGTCAGGATTCAGTCTTTATTATAGTACAGAGACAGCACTGGTTAAAATAGCTGATCTCTGATCAGGGTTGTATCTCCTTGTGGGCATTGCTTGACCTTAGTGCAACTACTGATATCATTGATGATACTATTCCTTGTGATACACTAGAAAATTTAGGAGTTAAGGAATGCCCCTGTTGGCTCTGAAATTCTGATAGCACGAAAATTGTTTTACTGAGTCCTTATCAGAACCAGAAAATATGACCACATCTCCCATGTCTTAATCATTCTAGATTGGCTCCCAATCAAATTTACTAACATACAAACATTCACCTTTTGTGAATAATGTTTCTTTTTAAGTAAAGGAGCAGATCTGGAGGGATCAAGGTTACAGAATGCTTTCGTGAACTAGACTTTTTGGGTTCTGCACTCACCAATGTTGACAATGTTGTGAGGGACTATCTTACATACCAGAGCTGTCACATGTCAGTGTTACCTCCTATTTACCGTGTCCTTTTAGTTATGCTGTCACAGCGAGTCCCTTCATGGCACTTTGATAACACTGCCCAGTGTCCTCAATTATTATGTGACAATTAGGATAACTAATAATCCATGGTTCTCTCTTTCCCTGTTGCCCCTGTCCTCTTTTTTCTCTGTTGAGCTGAACATGCTCCTCAGGTAGCGCCGATCCCGTCCCTTTCTTCTTTCCAGACCTGCCTGTTTCATCCTGATGCCTCTCTTTGATTGGAGACCACTCAGTGCAGCTGAGGATGGCTCCACATGAACAGCCTAAAGATCTCTGAGCTAACTGTGGAGGGTTAAACTCAAGAACCATGAAGATCGATGTGGACTAAAATCAATATTAACATTATAAACTAATATAAACTGCAACAATGGCTTAGGGCTGCAATTGCAATTGAAGAGTTTTGCAATCAAATATCAATCAGTGAACAGTTGATAACATCAACAACAATAATATAACTAGAACATTTAGTGTCACCCAGAAGAGAATCAATTTCCTTCTGATTCCTCTCAATGCCTCTATCTATCATTTTAAGGGATTTTTTTGCTTTTAGCTTTTGCTGCTTGCTTGCTCATTATAGATAAACTTATAGTGGCTAATTTCGGATGCTGTAATTTATATTTAAATTATATTTGAAATATATCTTTTAATATGTAAATACAGTGGAACCCAGTCCAAGGGGGTCGGCAAAAAGCATAGAGGTAACCGATGATCGAGATAAACGAAAATCAAAATGGCGGCAATATATTAACGTGGTTGAAATTTCTTTATGTACATGATGTGCGTTAATAAATGAGAATGTGCATGCATGTCTTTTAAAAGGGTTTTTTTACACATACAGTACATGTTTATCTGTCAGGAATCCACCTGCCACGCCCCTTTAGGCGCCCCCTTCGGCGTAGCAGGTGTTTTCTCGGCCGCTTTCTCTGAAGCTCCCCTTCAATCACGCACATATGGTGCTCGTTTATCATCATCACCAGCTCCTATTTAAACTTCCACACTCTCACTGTCCGTTATTGTTGGTATATGTTGGTTCACTGCGGGTCATTGTTATCGCGCATGCGTATCCCAGTACGTGCCTTTCCATTTCACTGTATTTCCAACTCCTATATGTAATAGTTTTTTAGTGCCATTTTTTTTGTCAGAACAGACATTTAACAGGGTATTGTGAACAATTCTAGTTCATCATAAAGGTATTAGGCAGCCGGTTTTACAATTTTGGAAACACTTGTAATGTTTGTCTGAAAACAGAAGCGATTGACATGCAATTTTAACCTCAACCTTTAGAACTGCTGAGTCTCAGATAACATGTTTTCACTGTGAAGTAATTACTAGTGTTGAAACAGCTAGTTCTATTTAAAAGGTGACCTTTTTGGTGCAATTGAGTGGTTTTAAATGCTTCCTGCAGAAAAAAACAACAACTAAGCATCCTAAAAGAGCTTCTTAAATCTAGCTGACCGAGGCCCTGACAGGCAAGCTCACACTAGACTGACTGTGATAGAACAAGTGTAGGCTGCACTGCAACCGAAGTGCGAATTAGAATGATTTATACACACCAAGCTTGTGATTGGAAAGTAAACAGAAACATTCAGACCTCAGCAGAATCAATCAACGTGCAGTCCCCAAGAGAAGCATGCTCCTTCATCACCCCGATGAGACCCGCTGAGCCTGCCTCAGCGCTAAAATGCTAAATGCCTACCCTACTGGTGCAGCAAAATTGATTCTCAAATTGAGCTGTAAGCAATGCCATTACTTTAACATTCTATAAGTTACTACTCCGACCATGTGGCCCTGAGAGGGCATTCATAACAAAGGAAACTGCTATATTAAATATCTAAAAAAGTGTGCAAGATAATGAAAGATTGCACAAATTGCTCAAAATCAATGTTGATTTTCCATCAGAACTGATCTGCTTTAACATTACTGATTTTATTTGGGGTGGAAGGTAGCATAAAAATTCTATTTAAAGTAATAAATTAAATAATGAATTCACAAATTTAGAATTTCATTTCCTCACATATGTGCCCCTGTTTTTGTGTTTAAGGATACAACAGTTTATTCAGATTGTTCTTGACAATACTTTTCAAAATATGAACGCTTTAATGTATTTTTTTTTTATTATTTATTTATTTTTTCTGAAAGACCTATTTAGATAAAACTATATTGGTTAGTCAGCAAGGCTTTCTCTCCTCATCAGAATCACTGCCATATGTTTGACCAACTGATTTGGTCACGGATACAATTACAAAAACATTTACAAGATGAGCTTTTTACGGACATGTATACACTGTGAGAAAAGTTCAGCCAAAACAGAATTTACACAAAAACACACAATTTGCCTAAATTTCAAATTCATAGTAAACCCTAATGCAAGAATAAAAAGCATACAAATGCAATGAAAACCCCGGATAATTTTATGAGGTTAATATTGATGCTTCATATCATAACCCAGCAAGACTAGGGCTGATCACATGCACATGATGTCCTGTCTTTATTTCACTATTCCACAGGTTGGTCGATTGTTTGTGTCAATCTGCATGACAAGAAAACATGCTAGTGTTTATTACATGCTAGAAATGTATTAGTTCTGATAAAGGTTTGAATGTTTAATCACAAGATGAAACGCGATTTGTATGTCTTGTTACAGTGTTAATTGGATGTGAATGTCTTTAAATATGTCCTAATATCAATTTTCCTTCTGTTAATTTCACTTTAAAATGTTCGTGAGTGGTCTATAATGGGTAAAGGATTTATAAAATGCTATGTTTAAATATGTTTTTGATGCTGTTTAATCAAGAGAAAACTCTTGAAGTCCCGTGGCAGGAAAGCATTGTGGGTATGCAAATGAGTGACACAGTGATTGGCTGATGGAAAGAGCTTTATGGAAATGCTGTGTATTTAACAAAAAGAGACTAAGACAGTGAACATTGACAGAAGCAATTGATCAGTACAAAATATATATGACCTTTGTGTTTGTTGTAATGTGAACATTTGGCAAAAATAATCATAACCCAGCAAGACTGGAGCTGATCACACACACACATGTTGTCCTGTCTTTATTTCACTATTCCACAGATTGCTGGGAACACTTAACTACTAGCTTCTACAGTAGTGATGTCCGGTTCGTAAACAAATCGTTAATTTCAACTGGTTCTTTTTAGTGATCCGGTCGAACCAGTTCACCAAATCAGACTGAATCGTTCAAAACAGTCCGCATCTCAAATCAGCACTAATCAACAAAATTACTCAAGTTGCTCACTTTTGAATGTGTATGACCGTCTATCTGACTCGAAATAAATCAATATCCCTAAGAATGGGTTTTTTTTTCTAGTTTCTCCAACAGTAAACACATTAAACTGAAACATACTGCTGAACAAGTGATCATCACTGAGCATGTGCATACCTGCCGATTCCGAGCAGCACACATACTGCTGTTCTTGAGTCACCAGTACTGTATCAAGAGCTGTTTCTTTCGGAGCATGCGTGGCTAACCAAACAGTACACATGCTGGTACCGCGGTTCTCGAGACTCGATTCATATACTGGTTGCTAGATTTTGAATCTCCAGTACACAGAATCAGAATCAAAAACCGACACGTCCGATATATAACAATGATACTGAGCATGCGTGTAATTTCAGCAGGACAAAAAGGGTTGTATATTTTAAAGTAATTTAATAAACACCAGGAAGTGGAAATATGTTCATGACTTAATTACTTTCTGATCGCTGTAAGAGGATCTGTTTGGGTTGGCTATATTACAGTTTATGAAACGAGCGAAAGAAGCATTTTTTAAGTATTAAATTGCTTTTATAATGAGATAAATGTCTGTGTCTTTTGTATTTATTTATGTTTGTATGATCATAATCATGGATGCTGCACAAAAATGTGATTCCTTGTTTTGATTCTGCCGAGATGATATTTGGATATGCATGACGTCATGACGTAAAAGAACTGGTGAACCGTTTTTTTGAACCGGTTCTTTGAAACGAACTGTCCAAAAGAACTGATTCGCAAAAAAGAACTTCCCATCACTATTCTACAGTGGTACCTGCAAGCGC
Organism: Silurus asotus; assembly: GCA_024362625.1. Classification (NCBI taxonomy): domain Eukaryota; kingdom Metazoa; phylum Chordata; class Actinopteri; order Siluriformes; family Siluridae; genus Silurus; species Silurus asotus. Next base: position 1,916,849 of record MU551577.1, on the reverse strand, counting down.
CATCTGCTGAAGGAGTGGAGTTTATCCAATAAAATCTGAAAGACCAGCTTTTTGTGAATCCATGAATGGAATCCCTGCTGTCATTTGATTGTTGCTAGCTGTGGTTATGAGGTCAGTACAATGACAAACAAGAGAAAAAACCTGGTGAGGGAAATCAGGAAAGCACTTCATGAACTGTCTGAGAGAACAACTATTCCTTTATTTCTTTATCGTGTCAGTGGTCTTAAACAAAATATTCAGTTTGCTTCCAAACACAGCACTACTGACATAATATATGATGCTAAGACCATTTAAGAAGTATTTTTCCACACAGTTTAACAGTTCACAGTGAGCATTGTTGTGAACTTAAACAACTTGTCACAGCAGGAGATGTTACCAATGATATGCTTCTCAGACAGCTTGTAAAAATTACAAGTGAGAAGGAGGAGAGAAAGCGTCAGCTGCAGCCAGTGCCAAGGTCCAAAGTCACTTATGCTTGTAGTGCACAGATTGAGAAAGTCTCAGAAATTAAGTCAGCAGCTGCAACAATTAAAAAAAAAATAAAAAAGTAAGTTACAATCTTAAGCCAAGTGAAATCACTAACAAATGTTGTCAGTTTGCTACAACAGGCCAAGAAGACCAAGCAGTGCCAGTGCACAGCTAACGTACCAGAAAAGATGGGGAAACCAGGTTTTCCCAAATGTAAAAAGAGGAAAGAGGCAAAGAGGATAGCTGCAGTCACTTTTTCTCTTGTGTTGAGGAGTGTCACAGAGGTGGTGGCTGCCTGAACAAGTAAAAAATGTCAGCACCCATCACCAGGCCAAAGGTTTGGAAAACAACAAGGAAACAACATGTAAGACAACCTCACAACTCAGAAGAAAACTGTCCATGTGAGAAGAATGACAGTTGATTGTCCATGGTCACCCCAAGGTTGCGAGCAGTGGTTAAAGGGGAGCAGAGTTATAAAGAGTTATTCTGAGATCTTGACCTGGAGATTAATCACCTGGGATGACCAGCAGTTCTGTTTTGCAAGGGTTGAGTTTTAGTTGATGAGCACTCATCCATGAAGATATGTCCACCACGCATGAGTAGAAGCTGTGGTATCTGAAGGAGGGACAGTTGAGTGTCATCAGCATAGCAGTCGTAAGAAAACCCATGTGAAGATATGACTTCACAACTAGAGTGTGTATAGAGGAAGAAAAGGAGGCAACCAAGTACTGAGCCTTGTGGGACACCAGTGGAGAGTCTGCATGGGGCAGATGTGGACCACCTCTATTCTCCCACTATGAGTGGCCTTTTATGTAGGAAGCAAACCATTTTCATGCTGCTCCACAGATTCCGAGGCTCCTGAGGGTATACAAGAGAGATTTGTGGTTGACTGTGTCAAATGCTGCTGAAAGGTCAAGGAGGATGAGTACAGCTAATTGAGCAGCATGTGGTTCCTTAGAGATAGCCAAAAGGGCTGTCCCTGTGGAATGTGCCACTTTGAAGCCAGACTGGTTTGGATCATGGAGGTTGTTCTGTAAACGATAGTTGGTTAAAAACATTGTATTCCAGAGATTTAAAAAGAAAGGAGAGAAGTGATACTGGTCTGTAGTTGTTGATGTCTGATGGACCTAGATCAGGTTTCTTAAAGATGGAAATAACCCTTGCTTGCTTGAAGGTAGTTGGCACATGGCTAAATGTTAAGAACCCATTGATGATTGTAGAGATGATTGGCAGGATTTCTTGTGAGATGGTCCGAAGTGTAGTTGAAGGGATTGGATCCAGAGGGCAGGTGATGGGATCGCAAGATTGGATGACTTGCAGTATCTCATCTTCTGCTATGGTTGAGAAGCTTGACAATGAAGGAGTAGGGGATTTCTGGCCATGTAGTCTAGTCAATGCTGGGGAGAAGGTGAAGGTTTGGCAGATTTCCTTAAGCAAGATTTTTGAAGTCTGTCAGATGGGAGGTTAAAGTCACCAAGAACTGTCGGAGGGGTGCTGTCAGAAGGGAAAGTAGTGAGAAGTATGTCCGTCTCCAAAAGGACCAGAAGAGCAAAAACTGAATAGAATGACATGGTTAGATGAGACAAAAAAAAAGGTGTAAAACACCAATTCCATGACAACAATAAACCCATACCATCATCTCTACCAGTTTCTCTTGGAGACTGTGAGAAAGCATAGGCAGAAAACAGAAGAGCAGCTGGTGGAGCTGTGTTCTGTGGGGATATGCAGGTCTCAGTGAGTGCCAGAAAGTCGAAGGCATAGTGGGAAGCTAAGGCGGTGATAAAGTCAGCTTTCCTTACAGCAGACTGGCAATTTCAAAGCCCACCTACCACCGCTGTTTTAGATTGGGAAAACTACTGGAAATGTGACCTCTGTGCTGTGGATGAGAATGTCTATGTCTGTAAGAGGTGACACCAGAGATAGCTTTAAGACACATGACTGATCTGCCAATTTGAGATCATTGTATGAATTTTAAGAACACAAAAGAACAAAATGTGTACAAATAAATAAACACAAAGCGTTACTTGCACCTTTAGGTTACTTGCACCTTGAGGCCAGTCGTGGGAGGTATGAATACATCCTTATTGTGATTGACAACTTTACCAGATTTGCCCAGGCCTATCCTACCAGGAACGAATCTGTAAAGACTGCAGCCGGGAAAATTTTTAACAACTTCATACCTTGTTTCAGATTCCCTGCAAAACTAAATCATGACCAGGAGTGTCAGTTTGGAAAAAAAAATTTCCACACCCTACAGAAGCTCTCTGGAGTGGGTCACTCCAGGACTTCTCCTCGTTCAATGCCACATAATGTAATTGGGGTGATAATCCAGATCCCCGAGACATCACAGGCTGCCCTGATTGACTGGAACATACTGCATACTGGTGAGTATCCAAGGGGGTAAACACCAGGCTGAGGTGGATTCAGACTGTGAGCAGACTGCCACCCACCAAAACTTGGTTCTTTGCGAGGCTTTGAATACTGCATGCTGGGTGAAGGTAAAATGTGTGCATGGGGATATCCACGAATATTCATTAGTGGCAATTACTGTACAATTCGGGGAAGAAAACCAAAGCATTGAGGCAGCGGTTAGTCCTCGCCTTACCCATCCACTAATGGAAACGAATTGACCTGCCTTTTAACGTTGGTGTAGGGAAATGTGTGTGAATGAGTCCTGCTACAAGGCGAAGCAGTGTAGGATGTGCGATATGTTAGTTGGGGAGTCGGTGACTGTGCTGTTGACTTCAGCTCCATGTCCGACAGACATCAGAAGAGAGGAGGGCTCCGCCCAGCCCTCTCTCCAGGAATTCCCCTCAACTAGAGGAAACCCTCCGGCACACCTTCAACCAAGTGAGAGTAATCAATAGTCCAGTCAGACATTGCGCTTTCCTACACATACTTCACAGTTATTAAAGATAAGCTGTACCAAGGGACACAGGAAACTTGTATTTCATGCAGCTCACCATAACCCAATGGCTGGACATTTGGGACATGAGAAAACGAGTAGACAGTGTGCGGCATGTCGCGAATGTCAGCTCAAGTCAAGTCAAGTCAAGAAGCTTTTATTGTCATTTCAACCATATATAGCTGACCCATTACACAGTGAAATGAAACAACGTTCCTCCTGAACCCTGGTGCTACATACAACAACAGTCACAGAAAACAGAAAAGGGCTAAGGACTAGTAAGTGTCCTCGCCACATAAAGTGCATCGTATGCAACCTGGTGCAAACAGTGCAAAGACAATATAGGACAGTGCAAGACAAATACACAAAACACAAAATACAAAACAGCTGGTGAAACTGCTGGCCATTCTTTGCACCCATTATCCTGTCCCCTTTGAGAGAATTGGAATGGACCAAATGCTGTGTATTCACCAGAAAGAGACTGAGACAGTAAGCATTGACATAGAGAAGAAATTTAAATTGATGCTGCGAACACTTAACTACTAGCTGCTACAATGGTCCTGTACCAGCTGTAATAATATTGTTGGTTTCTATAGCCATGGCATCATAATGATGGTATTAAGAGGTGGATAAATTTTGGAAGTACACCACTGAAAGACTATGTGTAAAATGCACAACCCTACACTGTATAAAACTTGTGTCATAATAATGGGTTGCTTCAACTTTGCTTCGGCAACATTCCTACAGAATTTATATTATGAAAAATGTATGTCTTCCTAGAACACCAAGAACTGAAATGCAATAGCAATTATGTAGGAACATTTGCTAGAAGTTGAAATAACTGAAAATCATTCCAAAGGATGAACCTAAATGTAGGAAAGTTAGTAGTCAGCATCAATCATTTTGTTTTCATACAGATCTGGCAACCCCAGCACATGCCCTTAAATCACTATAATTGACTGTACTATGCACAAAGGAATTAAATATTCTTCTGTTAATAATATTAATTTTTTATGGTTAAATGTATGTAGACATTTCACCATCATGCCCCATGAGCTGGTTAAACCTAAAATTTCTAAAGTTCAGAAATTCACAAAATTGTCCAGTGTTGCTGGTGAAATTTGTGCTCCTTCATCCACAATAACATTACCGATGTGGAGCAAAAAGACCTGATGCACAGTCAGCATTGCAGTTTGTCCCAAGGGAGTTCATTGGGGAAGAGGTCAGGGCTCTGTACAGTCCACTTTATTTCCTCTACATCGAATTTGGCAAAGCACTTATTTATGGAGTTCACTTTTTATATAGACAGGGATATTGTCTTTTTGAAACAGGATTGGGCCTTGTAGATCTAGTGAAGGGAAAATTGTGTGCTTCTGGCTTTGTGGTCACAGTTTGAGGTGTGATTGACCAGTGTGCAATTTCTTATTGACATATGAACTAGGTGTTTACTGAAAGTGCATTTTCAGCTATACTGCTATGACGTAAATTTGCACGACCCCACCCCCACCCCCACCCCCCCTGCATTAACCACATGCATAGTCATATACAAGTGATCAAATGTTTGCACCATTTTGTTTTTTGCTAAATGTCACTCAATGTGAGTTAATCTAGTTTATTGATATTGGCCGAGTATTTGCTAGAAGATTTCATTGTGATGCACAGACAGAGGCATGTGTAAATGAAATGTAATTAAATGCAATCATTTACCGCAGAACAAAGTTAGATGAAGGCTCATTTGTGTAAGTGCTTTATTCCCTTTTCCTCATTTTGGCAAAAAAACGAACAAAAGTGAGTTTCCTGAGGGGCTGCAGCAGGAATGAGAACAGAGGATGGAGGATAGATTAGCTGAGAAAGAAGGTCTTTTGCTCCACTGAACTGCACTGTTACACATCTGTCCCTGCCATTAGGTTCACCTCATGTAATGTGTCAGTTCACTGAATGTTAATGTGGATAATTCTCTAAAATTTGTTGTTGTTCTGGGGCATGTAAAGCTGAATGTGGACAATAAATTTTATAATGAGAGTTATTTTCTTCCCAGAACTTTACATTGCAGCGATTCTATACCCCCTATAGGGAGAAGGCTTAAAAAATAATGTCGTTCTTGCTTAAAAATTCAAGCACTTGAATGTGCAGATAAACAACATTGTCTGGCTGTGTTTAGACAGACAGTAGACTAGTGCTAGAAAGCTGGATAAAGCACAGACAGGAAAAATATAGCCTAAGCAACAAACATTAGGATTAAGAGGATCTGGCTTCCTCTAGAATGAGCTTTGCCAGAGTCCTGCAAGAAAAACATTTAATTTGTTGATTATAAATTGAGTTTGTGTTATAGTAGTGGTAAGTAGAAGCCGACCCGCAAACATCCCGAACCATCTAGAGACATACCAGCACCATTTGGATCCCACTTGATGTAGAGTTTGGCATTGGACCTCTTTGAATGTTTAAAGGATTTGGCATGGAGGAGTTGGTGTTGGATCTATATTAATCTCAAATGTTGAGCTATTTTATGAGTTGCTCAGTAGCACCTGTTACCACAACATCAACTGACTGTGTAAGACATTACTCATGACTACACACACTCCGGTACTCATGGTGATTCTCACTCTCCGGTGTTTGTGTATTGTTTTAAGATTTATAATCACACTCTTAATATTACCCAGATGACGATGGGTTCCCCTATTGAGTCTGGTTCCTCTCAGGGTTCCTTCTTTATAACATCTAGGGAGTTTTTCCTTGCCACATTCACCACAAGCTGCCCATCAGGGATAAATAGTTATAATTCACTTTAATTCTTAATTTCTGTAACGCTGCATTGAAACTTTAACTTAACTTTATAGAATATATATATATATATATATATATTACCTCTAATATAAGAATGTGCTATTGATATTTTTTAATGCATTCATTTAATTTGCATAGAGAAAAATGTATTTTATACTGTGTATTTACAGATTATGCTTACATGTAAAAATATTGAACAGATGAGACAGTTTTTTTTTTGTTGTTACACATGCTATGTTCAGGTGTGTTCTAAATTCACCTCTAAAATTAAGTATGTGTCAATGAAAAAGAAAATAAGTAAATAAGTGCACCGGCAGTGTTTCAGCGTGAATCATAACCTCCACACTTGTCTCTCCTGACATGACAAACACAAATAGAGGCCCCATAAATGTGATTAAGATGGCACTTAGGTGATGTGGCTGCCTGCCTAAAAGCTCTGCTCCCGTCGGAGATTATAGCTCCATTCATTGCAAACAGAGTGACATTTACAGCTGCAAATCTGTGGGAGGAAACCAGGCCTTTATTTGCACTAGCATCTAGGTCACAGGAAAAGCTTGCATCTACACAGATGTCACGTTGTTTATACACTTTACTTTATACAAGTAAAGTGTCGACAGTACAAATGCTGTAAGTGTGAAAAATATAAAAAGTTAATAATGGAAAGTTAATTCGAAAACATGATCGGTTGCATAAAAGGCAGTTTGAGATTCCATACACATTTAAATAAGGTGTTTTTAATCGTGTTAACGCATATACGGTGAGATTAAGACCATTTACATCACTGAATGAAAACACATATAGACGCTATGCTGGTGTAAACAAGCTGTGTGTGCTGCAAAAAATATCTCAAATCTTCTGGCAAAGAATAAGCAGGGTGTGTTTAATCCCAACTGTGCTCTGTTGGCTGGATGCGGTACACTCTGCAGTGCTCAACTGCTTTTTCTGAAGAACCAGAATGTAGTAAAAGATGAGCACTGATAACTCTACATTGAAAATGTTGGATTAACTTTGCAATCGACCAGAGCAAATTAAATTCTGTTACACACAATGTAATTTATTATAGAGATGGGTAAAAAAAAATGCACATGACTGGAAAGGAAATTATTGAAAGCATACCACTAATGTGATCTTTACTACAAATGTGATGACATACAGATATGGTAGGTATATATCATCTGCATACTATATTAACACTTTTAAAAACATAATTTAGATACTGCCTGGTTGCTGTTACTGACCCTGCATTCACCCTGAATTGCAAGATGCTTCCTGTTAGTCTCTGTTAGAAATTATTGTTTTTGGCCAATGTGCATATTCTGTATAATTTATGGAGATGATTGTGAGAAAAAATGTACACCATTAAATTGGTCTGAGGAAGGCAATCATTTGCTTTCTTGCTTTCTTAAATCAAATCTGCATAAGAAAAAGTGTAATTCTATATGGTATTCATCTCTGTTGCTAGAATAATTGCTACATGTCACATAGACAGGAAATAAATAGTCACCTCTCACTTTGTCATCCAATGTGATGCATATTTTTTCTGCAACTCAAGGTTTGAATATGTTCTCATTCTTTTATACTATTCCACATGTTGCACTGAAACTGCAAATGTCTAACGTCTTATTTTTTTTACTGATATATGGTGGAACATCCACTCATGCTTGTATAGTCTTTTAATTTCAAATAAAAAATGTAGGCTTCTCTGCAAGATACTTTTTTAATCAAATATGGTTGATATTTTTGATTAAATCCTATATCCTGGACATGTCTCAATAGCTGATTGCTCTTCTTCTTGTTGTTTGTTTAGGAATCTCTGGGGATTCCACAAGCAGGTGATCACGTGGCACTTTAATTACACACAGGTCAAATCCATTTATCTAATTAATCAACCACCCATCCCCCACCCTCACCATCTTACCCAATCTCCCAACCAACCCCACTTCCCATACTGTATAATTCTAAGGCGAATACATTTAGTTTCTTTACAGGAACTGTAAACATCAAGAATGACTCGAAACTGCCGTTTATTGTCATCATTTTTAGTAATTAACAAAATGTATATATTAAAATTGTATTTGTTTAGCAAATTTTAACAATAGACCTTTTTTTTCTGAAAGTTATAAAAATATAACTTTGTACATAATATGTTTATTGCAAATGAAAGTTGTTATAAACTATGACCAACCTTTTTTTACTAATAATAAATAAAGGACCATAGGAACAAGATAAATCTTATTTACTCTGTGATGTATTATGGGTATAAGTCTAGTAGACATTATAAATGGTACTGGATGAGGGTTTATCCTATTAGGATTTATTTTATGCAAAACATCATATGCAATGCACATATTTTATCATTGGTGTTGAAAACTATTTTGGTTACAATGTGTCATATTGCGACTGTGTTCATGAAAATATGAAAAGGTATTCGTATTTTTTATTTTTAATAATAAATTATGCAGTTCTGGAAACATATTTTTAAATACGCTGCGGTTTCTTGGTTTCAGTGCGACATCACCACAGGCATTGACTCCAGCTCTGTTACAGCCTTTCCAAAACAGTTGGAATATCTCAGATTTATGCTCAAACAATGGTATTGCTCAGGCATAACCTCCCAAGCATACCTCCCAATAAGAGACTCTGTTTCACCTTTGCAAAGTCAGCTCATGCTGAACCTGTTTTGTAGTTGTAGTTTTTTTAATTGTGCAATTTTCTGTAACCCTAGAGTAGGAGGATTTTTATAAAATAGGCAAATTTGATCTGAGTGACTGAGCAGGGAAGAAAGGGAGGATTCACACTCTTGGATTAAAATCTACAAAAATTTCCCATGTGTTATTAAACAATTGAGAAGGGGGTAGGGAAAAATAATAGAAAATAAAACTGAAAACCAGACACAGTGAAATAGCTTTGTAAAACAAACTATGATTTAGAAAGACACAAAACCAATTAACTAAGAAGCTTACATATTACTGTTTTATACAGCTGACTAGTTACATCAACAAAAAGAGTTTGTTTTCATTTAAATTCACTATCATCTGCTGAAAATTGTCTCAAAATGACACACCATCTGTTAAATGACCACTGCTGCATAAAGAAGAAAAATATTTCAATCTAGGGCATATCATAATAAGCAGTAGATAAGAAATTACTTAACTAAAACAAAACAATTGTCTATCTGTTTTCACAGCAAATACCAGTTGTCAGGATCAGGTGATCTATGTTCATACAGCACAAGACTTGGCATTAATTGTGAATGTCTCCGGTTACGTATTTAACCCTGGTTTCCTGAGCATCAACAATGCTTTGGAAATGCTTCCGCATTGTCCACACTATGAATCACATGTGTAATCAGTCCAATGGAAATTGCGGTGTCACTGGCGGGCTATATAAGTGGCACTATAATACGCAGTGGTACTAAGGTCAAGGCTATGAAATCTGACAAAGGTCAGCGAGGTGGACCAGCCCACAGTGTTGCAGATGTTTTAGAGAGAAACTCCAGAGGACAAAGCCTTAGAGGCTGCCACACTCCGAATAGAGTAAGCTCACACCCTGATCATCCACAATCCAACAGCTGCTCTGACTTCCTCCACAGTTTTGTTCTGTTCTGTGGATGTATGTGTTCATTGCGAGCACGGTTAGCTTCTCATTTACATTTACATTTGCGGCATTTAGCAGACGCCCTTATGCAGAGCGACGTACAAAAGTGCTTTGAGTCTCTATCAATGAATAATTCTACACTGGTATGCAAGATTACAAACTTAATATAAAAATAACTCTTGAATTCTACAAAGAAAACCTGCAAAGTGCTAATTTAGGTATTTCAGGAATAGGTAGGTCTTCAACCGTCGTTCATCTGCCTTCAACTTCTCCTTGTCTGCAGCCTGAAAGGAAGGAAGGAAAGAATGCCTGGGGGCATAACAGGTCATGGGACAACAAGGGTACCTTGGGAACATACTGTAGGGGCAAGACGAAACAGAAGGACCCGGTATTGGTAAGCTTCGGCCCCAAAAGCAAACCTCTTAGGAACTTTCTATGTTCCATGTAGAGCATCCCTAGCAAGGGGAGTGCAAGTCATGATGCTCTGCTTTTTGCACCTCACGATGCTGGAGGTGAATGGGTTGTGGTTGGGCTGTGCCTGCCGAGCAGCCCCATGAGAGAGACGTGGGATATACCGAACACAAGAGCGGCTATGGACCGGCCAATGGCCCTAGCAGTCTCTAGATGCCCTGAGAGCTAAATTTGTGAAGCTCTGTCTTCCAAGATTCGCTCCCATAGCGGGTCAGCCTGATGCAATAAAGCCATGGTGTGCAAACAGCCTGTGGTTTGACCTGCTGAGGCATAAGCTTTGCCACCAGCACTGAGGTAGTTTGAAGGGACTTGGTGGGCAGCGCCGGGGAATTTTAGGGATGATACAGCACCCAGGGGGAGATAGCTAGCCAACGTCTCTACAACCCGGGTGATAGTCCCATAAACACTTTTTTTTAAAGGGGCAGGCTGAATAAGGCTTTGCCCAAGACCTGGACACCTTGGAGTAAGGGTCCAAAAAAGAAAGGGCAGACCCCGGCATGGAGGCAGTGACGTCAGTTGCAGAAATCGCTCATCAAGCTTACTGGATGGGCAAGCTTGCTGCTGATCAGCCGGCCAGTCTATCTCAAGCATGGCTCAGCATAGGTCACTACCTCTAATAGCTCCTCGAAGGGGACTGAGTGAGGGGTTGTCTCTGAGGACTCGCAGAGCTCCATCCCACCCTCAGACCAACAGAGGCGGAGTTCAGCGCTCATAGCAAGGGGAAAAGAATGACAGAATGCTGGACCGGCTGCGAGCCCCAGGTCTTCAAACGCCGGTCGATAAACATGCGAGCACAATCTGTGCAGTCTCTCAGGAACACACGGACAAGTGAATGCATAAATGAAGGGAATGCTTTGTTTCTTAGTCCCTTTAATTTCATATATTTCTTTTCAGACATTTACCACTTACCATAGACACATACACACATAGAGCACTTCATAAACAAACTGAAGCCAGCGCCGGTTTTACTCTGTTGCATGTTTTTGCTTCCTGGTCGTGATGTCACCCGTCATTCCATTGGACTGATTGAACACATGATTCAGAACGATTGCTTTCCCACAGTGTTGTTGATGCAGCTTGAGTTCCTGAAAGGAAACAGGTCAATATCAATATAGAGTTCTTTTTTGCTGAGAAATTGATTTATTGACAGAATGTGTATCTAAAAATGTAATACTCTATAATAAACAAGTAAACTTTAAATGAATGGTAATGGCAGCAATAGCAAAATAATTTATATATGATACAATAAAAAAAAAAAATTCTTAAAATCCTTACATGCATATTGATCTTTCATCAAATTGGTCATCAAATAGGATATAAATTGCGATGTATTCACAACCAATATGTTTAATCCTTCCTGTTAACAAAAATGCATGCCAGAAACACCCTTATACATTAAATTTAGTTTACATGTATGGCACACTTTACCAGAGAGACTTACAGAAGTGCTTTAAAGTCACTGTCAATAAATACATCCCGATACTGGATCACTGGGTCACAGGCTAAAAATATGGTTTATCAGCCTATTATATATATATATATATTAGTGGTAAAAATTGAATTATTATGGGAATTATTATGGGACATTATATATATAAGGTGCTAATTTAAAAATTTAATTTAAGAGAAGGCTGTCAAATCTTTTTGACCTTGTTTGGATAATTCAATTTGCAATGAGGTTTCCATATGAAACTAACGGACATACAGTACTTGAGGCATTACAGTATAACAATCTCACACAGATGCACAACCACACTGAAGGATGGACAGATAGAAATCTGACAGATAGTATTTTCACAGTAGTAATAAGAATTTTGAGCTATGATTGATTTGATGTTGGGTATTATTCCTGAAGGTGAAACAACTCTAAAGAACATAAAGTACAGCAAATTAAAATCAAAATTATAAACTAAAACTATTTAATATATTTAACCTAGTTGTGACTTTTATGCACTTCAGATCAAAATCTAATCTGTTGGTTAATGGATAATTCCATAAACATCCTGCAAAATTTCTGCCTCCCATCCTTGGGAGATCACGCTAATGAGAATCTCAAATATATATACAGTCAAACCCACTTATCTCGACCTCGGTTAACTCGCCAACCCTATTAATTCGACGTTTTTGAGTGGAACCGCCAAATTCTCGCTTTGTCTTAGCATTTTTTAATCGGTTATGTCGATTTTTTTATGTCGCTGAACCCTAATATCTCGAGCACAAGGTGGGGGCAAATTTGCCACTTAAGGTTGGTTATGTCAGGAATCCCCCTGCCACGCCCCCTTCGGTGGCGACATTCCCCAAAGCACCTTGCTTCTTCTCGCACGGAGCTCGTCGCAGTCATGCTGATCACACAAACCTGACTCTCTTTCACTCACTCATCCCATCTCCTATGTAAGCCCCTCGCCTCCAAACACTCGCAGTCCGTTATTGTTTGTGCATAATCAAAAGCATGTGTTGGTTCATGGCGGTCTGTGTAATCGCGTATACGTATCCCGCTACGTACCCTTCTTCTCGAACTCCGCTTTCTCTCAACGGCACACCGGATTCCCCCGATCCTGCTGTATTTCATGTTCACGCTGTCTGCGCCACGTTTATCCGTTGCTGCCCAGCGCTGCGCTTTCCATAGCGCAGATCCGTGGATTCTCTACACGAACTGTCTCTGCTTTCACAGAACTTCGTGGACCATGTTTCTGGAGCGCACCACTGGATATTACTGTTTCGCTTTGTTTGCGTTTACTTCGGCTTTTGCCTCCTTATCCGCATTACAGGTTATCTCGATCCGCATGACCAATCAAACAAATTGCGGCAACGCTGTTGTGTAAAAAAACCCTCAGAAAACACATGCATGCACATTCTCATTTATTAACATCATGTACATAAAGAAATTTCAAGCACTTTTATATATTGCCACCATATTAATTTTCGTTTATCTCGATCATCAGTTATCTCGTCACTTTTTGGCGTCCCCTAGGCCGGCGACAAAACCGGGTTCCACTGTATATTCTTGCCCTTCCCTCAGTCTTATATATTTACCCTTTTTTATTTTGATTGAATGCTACTGCATAGTATAAATGACAACAAAAATTTTCTTATTTAATCCAAATCTTTTCCCCATTTTTTTTTTCCAGCCTCAAAGGCGACTGCTTGTGTTTAAATGTGGTCTACTGAAAAATCCTGATGTTTCTACTTAATAAATAAACTATTTTGGTAGTATTACATGCAAGTAATATTAGGAATCTAAATAGGCAAACAAGAACATAACCACATGTTCAATTCAATTCAATTCAATTCAAATCAAATCAAATAAATTCTATTCATTTTTATTTCTTTACCATTGCAATCAATAGACATTGTTTCAATGCAGCTTTACAGTGTTAAATAAATTACGAATTTTACTTAAATTGTTTATATTCGTTTATCTCTTATACGTTTATATATAATTAGCAAGCCAGTAGTGAGAGTGGCAAGTAAAACTCTTTGAGATAGTATTAGGAAGAAACCTTGAGAGGAGCCAGACTCAAACGCGAACCCATCCTCATTTGGGTGTCACTGAAATTCACAGGTTATCAAATGTTCACTGATCTTAACTATAGTCGAAATCCATCTTAATGGTTCTTAAGCTTCATAAATTAATGGTTCTTAAGCTTCATAAATTCATTCTGTTCCTGTGGAACCATTCTGTTCCTGTGGAACCATCTTTAGCAGCAGTGAGTGGTCTGCAGTTGAAAGGAACCCCTACCTATGGAAGGAGTTCTTTTCAACTGCAGACCACTCACTGCTGCTAAAGATGGTTCCACAGGAACAGTCTAAAGATCCATTATTGTGTGAGAGTTTGGGGATGACAGCATCCAAACATATAGGATGTTTGTTCAGAAAAACAATTTAAAACCATGACACCTCCAAATCTGCTTCTTTACCAAAGAATAATAAAGGTTTGACTAAAACACTGAGATTGTGTATGAGTCCCATATACAACTTGAAAAGGCTGTTCCAACACTGTGGGCTTTATAATCGAAAGCTTACTTAGGTTACTTTGTAAACTTGTCTCTAATTATGACAAACAGTCTCCACATAAATGTTGATATATTTTCTTATTTCACTGAATGTTTGTAGCGTTTCTTCCTTTAAGTGCAAAACACAATGTTGCATTTATATTTGCAAATTTATATATAATGATGTATGAGTATGTATGACATTCGCTGCATGTTCCAATGCCAATAGTAGAAAGAGTGCTATATGTATACCTTGGTTTGCCTATTGTATTCTATCATTTACAAACAAACTAAAAGGAAACATCCTTTATGAGCACAGGGTCAGTCATGGTAAGACACCCCTGGAGCAGAGAGGGTTAAGGGCCTTGCTTAAAATCCTCGCAGTGAGGTCTTGGTGGTGCTTGGGTCCTGATCTTCTGATCTGTAAACCAGAGCCAGCACATCCCTACATGCTTATTTTTTGTAAATTACCTATAGCATTTAATTACATATAAAATCGATTAGATTTGCATAAATCAGAGCTTTAGTTTTATTACAAACATTCTAAATCATATGTAGCTAGTGTGTATGTTAGCTACCATAACCTGAAATAACTATATAGTTTGTTGATAGTCTGTTGATAATCTATAAGTAATCTCAAATCTCTTTATCTCTATATTGTTCTGTAACACTGCTCTTAACTGGACTGTGTTAAACTTGGCTCTTATCAATAATTCAGGCTCAGGCAGGCGGGAGCACACAGGTCACCCTGCGGCTTTGAACAGAAGGGCAGGCCAGGCTGGCATTAATTTAATCCTTCCGTCCGCCCCCCTTGGAAAAGGCTTCTCCCGTGGTGGCGGCATTCATTAGCCCTTTCTACTCAGCAGTGTGCTCCCTTCGACATCACCCACAAGACCACCAATCATGTATCCATGGTAAATAAGTGAACATATGCCCTTTTAGTAGGTAAAGGAAAGCCTGTGCCAAAAAAAAAAAAGATTCCTAGGACTGCTGGTGTTCATTTAAAAAATCATGCACATTATTAGCTCACAAAAATCTGTGATTTGGTGATTTGGAAAGGGAATACTTTCAATGCTTTCATTCTTGGCTCTTGACATTTTAGCTCACAAGTATTGAACGAAAGAGAGAGAGACAGTGAACGAGAGACCTGGGATTCATATTCATCTGGGAGACACCCATATTAGTCCGTGAATCATCCTGTGAGATGTGACCTCAGAATGGCTTTGCAGTCTCTTTCATCTCCTACTTGATGACTAATGGAAAGTTTATCTGGACCACCTTGGCTTTTTACAGGTTGAAAAGTGAATATCACGTCTCTGAATGTTTACTTTCTGCTCTCTCGTACAGCATTTACTAATCTAGCAAAAGCTAAGATTGCACTTGAAACACTACTTTGTCAGTTCCAAACAGTTCCAACCTATCTTTAAACCTGACATCACTGTAAACATACCTGGTGTGTAACCTACAGTGTCCACTAAAACAGAAGCTGAGAAGTTACCTGTTAGAAAAATATGAAAGGCTCTATCCAGCATGTGCTTGATGTTAATTGTTTTCAGTCTAGTAAGATTTGTTCAGTGGCCTCCACTGTGGTTGTTGTGTGGGCTGACAAATTACAGAATCTATTTTAGTATTGGAGAATAAAGAGCGAAGCCTGGCATATGATTACTGTCATCTCCCTTGATGATGGTGGCTCCTGCCGTGAGAAAGATTTCGAGATTCTTGCACTGCAGATGTTGAAAGAGACAAAAAGTCTGGAGAAGAATGCCCATGCATATTTTATTCTGATAAGTAACAGACAATAATTGTCTGGTAATCACATGCATCATTACACACCAATCAGGGTGTTGAGACATGCATAAGTATCCAGGCTAGATCAATATTTTACCCAAACAAAGCTTACATAATAGAAGAGAGTTAATATATGAATTAAAAGCATTAATAAATGATGAATGATATATATGATATTTTTTACCTATTATATGGATTTACTATAATTGCATGTAAGCATATGACATACATGGCCTTATAAAGATGTTGTCATTCAATTGCACATTAGTCCTTTGGATAAAAATACTGAATCATCAGGTTTACATCATTATGTACTTAGGGACAGTGGTAGCTCAACAGTTAATGCTCTCGGTTACTGAGTAGCAAGGTTTAAGCCCCACTGTTGCTATTGTTGGGCCCCAGAGAAAACCTCTCTGCTACTGGTGCACTATATCATAGCTGACCTTAACTTGCTAACAAGCTGTTTTATGTGAGGAAAAGAATTACACTGCTTTACTGTGCTGCTTCTTCCAGTTTAATAGTAGGATAACTCATTTACAACTCATTTATAATTAACACGTATGTATGCAGGCAGTAAGCAGGAATTATTACATATTTCATTTACTTTGTAAAAAAATTCAGTGGAACTTTTGCATTAATTTACTGTTAACAAGATTGTTAACGGCTGTAAACACAGTAAGTTGCTGCAATATCTTACATAGCATGATGTAGCATATTACATTTATTCATTTAGCTGATATTTTTTCAAGCATCTTATATTTGATGAAGTATAAAACTGATCCTTCTGTTGGTCAAAAGTCTTGTTTAAGACGTAACCATAGCAGTTTGTCAGTGCAGGTGTCTGAACACATAACTGTTGAAACTGCAATATAAAATATGAACAACTGAAAATCTGACCCTGATCAATGACTACCACTGAAAGTACTTAAAGTACTTCTAAAAAAATAGCATTGAACCAGTACAAACTAATCAAGCTAATTGCTATGGTGCCCTGGGTATCGCTTAGAGTTGAAGAGCAGAAGGTTGTGTGTTTAAACTCTATTACCTCCAATATAACATGGTGGAGTCCTTGAACAGAATTTTTAACATATGTTCCAGTTGTATTTGGTATCAATTATAGGCTTTTAAAAAGCATTAGCCACATGATCAAACACTTCGTATTATGTGTTATTTGACACTATATAACATTACTGTGCTATACAGTAAATATATTTACACTATTGACAACCTGTTGGCAGACAATTATTGCAAAATTATTTTACTGTAATTAAATACATTTATGGCACACAACAATTTTAGCACAATTAGACATTGTTACCAATAAGCATAATTAAATGTGTGTTTAGAACCCTAATGAGCAATCCAACAGTTGCAAGCTACCTGAGAAAACATGCAGAAGAAACTTGCAGAAAAAGAACCAGACATGGGAAATGGGAACCATCTTTAGAGTGACACTAGAATATTTTTAAGATTTTGTGACTACAGTGGGAGTAATAGGTATTAAATATGTAGTATCCAAGTGAGCTTATCTAATGAAACAAGCATTTGTGTTTGAAAACTATTTAAAGGAAATCCTTATGGGACTATTCATAGAAAATTGAAGCAGAAAATCAGTCACAAGTGCAGAAAGCAGAAGTAAAGCTTCAGTATGAGACCCGAGGGCATTTTGGGCAAATACTCATTAACTCTAAAATATAGCTATTACCTTCGAAGAAATACTGGTTCATTACTTAGTAACTAATGAACAAGGCAGAAACTTAGCTTCCTTTAGAAAGTTAAGGAACAGATTTACTGTGTCTATTTGCCGGACCACAGCATTGGAAATGAAAGGAATCTATAGTCATTCAACAAATACATATTACAATACATTTGTAAAAAATCCAAATAAATCTGTTACTGCCATTGATAGACCAGGACACAGGTGATTAGAGCAGGGAGAGGCTGAGTGAGAATGTAAGCATTGGAGGGAGTCGTGGCTGGTGGTTCTCTGACATTACCCTCCCTCCAGGGGTGGCTCCTGATGCTCTAATCCCACCTTCGCCAGGTGGGCTCTGAGGAAGGTCTCACAACCCATCCAGGGTGGGTGGAGGGGGCCCACAAGAGGAGAGTTTTAGACAGGCCCGCAGAACCTGGGACATCAGGAAGGTCATGTGCCAGTGGCGGACACCACGGAACTTACTGTGAACTAATACTGGGGGGAACACCTTTGAGGCCAGGAAAGGTCTGAGGTGTAGTGACACCTCCTGTGGAGGTCTGAGGCACAACGGCATCCTCGGTGGATGTCCAAAACATGACGGCACCCTCTGCAGATGTCCATAGTGCGGCGGCGCTCTTTGCGGATGTCCGGGGCGCGGCGGCGCCGTCTGCGGGGATTAGGTAGGCTGCAGGGACAGCCAAACAAAAACCCGGGCTCCTGGCAAAAAGTTGGATAGCCTACGCAAAAGGCCAAACGTCGGCATTCCAGTAGGGGGCCTTCCCAGAGCGGTGGAAGCTGTAATTGGGTCGGCTGTTGCAACCCCAAACAGTTCCACAAAGTGCCTAGTGAACCTGGAGTAAGCGTTAATGATGTCCTGATTTGCGTTCCACATTGCGCCCGCCCATGACAAAGCATTCCCGGTTAGTCGCGAGATGAGAAATGCCACCTTGGAACAATCGGTGGGGAACTGGGTAGGCTGCATCTCGACGTGGAGACTGACACGTCACAGGAAGCTGCTGCACTTGGCCTCTTCGCCGGAGTCGGAAGCCGGAAGTGCCATTGGGCTATAAAAGGTGAGCGTTGCAGCCGTGCTAGCATGAGCCGGAGTTGTTGCGAATGCCCGGAGAGCAGTGACGAGCACCTCAAATAGATCTGTGATTGTTTGCAGGTTGGGGATCAATAGGAATAAGTTCTTTTTGAAGGTCGGATCTTCTGTCACGAATAGGCCAGGCGTAGGAATCAGGAGTACAACTGAATGTCTTTATTGATTAAACACGTAAACACAGACTTATTTTGAGTGCTTCATCTGCAGTGGAATCAGAAGCATGGAAGCATAAGGAACACGAGTGGTAGGAAGTCTGGGTGATCTATGATAGCAACTAGTAGCTCTGACAGTGAGTGAAGGGGAATCGGGACCTTATAAAGTGGATAGGTAAATGGGAAAGGTGTAGGTGATTAGAGCAGGGGATAGGATGAGGGAGAGTGTGAGCGTTGGAGGAAAGTGTGGCTGGTGGCTGATTTCTGTTTTATTTATATTTATTGTGGTGGTTTTGTCTTTAGAAAGGAGACACATCTTAAAATATGTTTTCATCTTAAATAAAACCATCACTGTCCTTTTGATATGGCAAAGCTCATTAAATTATTCTTGCATTAAAGGGACTATACCTATCCCTGCTATGTATCACCTGAAACAAGGACATGTACAACCATAATTCCAAAAATGTTGTGTTGGATTTGTATCTGATACAAGATTCTAGCTGCTTAACAGTCCTGGGTCTTTTCTTATCTGTTGTGAATAAAATATTGGTTTGTGAGATCTCACAAATCTTTGGATTCTGTTTTTGTTTACATTTTACACAGCATCCCAAATGTTTATGAAATTGGGGTTGTAAATGCAAAAGGCTAGATTTTAACGATCAATTATTTTTAACTTAATATCCTAAACTACGTAGCCAGAAATGCTGCTAAATGCTAAATGCTTGCTAAATGCAGTCCATTTACTCAGTCATTGATATAGTTGTTCTCGTGCAGTGCAGACCTTAAGGCCATTATTACACACATCAAATAATGGCAGCTCAGAGGTTTTTGTAGGCTCTGCGAGGTCTCAGCCTTCATAAAACCACAAATTACAGCTTGCTCACAGTGAGATTAGAGGTCAGGACTGG
Source organism: Silurus asotus (assembly GCA_024362625.1). Lineage (NCBI taxonomy): Eukaryota > Metazoa > Chordata > Actinopteri > Siluriformes > Siluridae > Silurus > Silurus asotus. Next base: position 1,896,983 of record MU551577.1, on the reverse strand, counting down.
GTTATTCTGATCCAATCACCCTCCCCTCAGATACTTCAGGACATTATTAACATTTACTGCTCAGTCTCAGTGGGAGCATCCTAAATTATTGTCTGCCTGAAGTAAGCTCATCGAAATACATTATACAGTGCATCTTTTTTTGTCATTACACTCAAATGATATGAAAACATACACATGATGGAAATATATTGCAATATTTTCCTAATGTTTTCTTTTGCTTTCATTAAAAAAATATCAGATTTTAGCTGTCCATAAAATCAATGTTATGAATCATATTAATTATATTTTTAGATGCTGTATGCTGCTCAGTAATAAAGGACATTAAATACTGAGCAACTATTCTGACAGAAAAAAGGAATTCTGGAAAATCATTTTAATTTAAAATGAAGACAAAGACTTGCACATTACAGCAATAGTGTGTTTCCCTTTCTTCTTTTTTTTAACACAACCATTCATATTATATTTTCATTTGCATATTTGCATCTACCATATGCATTTGCATCATATTGGATGAGTTATATTAATTATTTAACAGTTACCTTAATGTTATTTGCATATACAGCATATATAACTATAACTTTACAATTTATTTAGATTTCTTCGCTATGAGCACTGCTGGTTGGATTCTAACTGCATTTCATTGTCTTTGGAGGTGAAGTTGAACCTACAACCTAACCTAGCCTAACCCAACAGTCTATTTTTCTCATGTTATCAACAGTTTACCGATGGACTCGAGTGCAAAAGAGTTTGTTACTCAAATGTTTGTGGCAATTGCACTCCTAAAGCCATCATAGCAATTGTAGATGTAAACAATCATAGCAAAACTTTACTTATCACCCTCTTAATTGTTTCTAATGATACCATTTACAGTAATCTCAGTACCTTTAGGCTGTGTATGTGGCCCCATTCTTAAAGAGTATTGAGTAAGGTTATCACTCTCCAGTGTTCTGTATTGTTGAAAGACTTATGATCACACTCTTGATGTCACCCAAATGAGGATGGGTTCCCCTTTTGAGTCTTGTTCCTCTCAAGGTTTCTTCCTCATAACATCTAAGGGAGTTTTTCCTTGCCACAGTTACCACAGCTTGCTCATCAGGGTTAAATGCACACCATTCACCTTAACTGTTGATTTCTGTAAAGCTGCTTTGAGACAATGTCAGTTGTGAAAAGCGCTATAGAAATAAACTTGACTTGACTTAAGTAATGAAGAATACTATTGTTACATTTATAGTTTGTATATTTAAAATAGTATTTGAATTGTCAAAGCATTATCAATCTGGACTGTTATATCTACTCACAGTATTCTATAATATAAAGCATTATAACACATTTGTATTTTGCTATCTCAAATGTCTTTTTTTTTAAATAGAAAAACACAGTTACGTGGTTCTTTTGCGTAACTGATGATGTGTGTCAGTGTTGTGAAATAGCAGCTACATAAGGTCAACCGAGGGGGTGAAGTGACAGCAAGCGTGACCTATTCAATATGACGGAGATGCCGAATGGATTATAATGATAGCCTGTGTATGCATGCCATGTTATGAGAGTTTATCTGTGATTCAAGCAAAAGCACTATTGGCTCGATAAAGGCTAATATTTGTCGATGGGACAATGAGTTAGCATGCATGATAAGGCCAGAAAGAGAAAGTGTGTATGTAGAAGAAACCGTGTGTGTTTGTGTGTGTGTGTGTGTGTGTGTGTGTGTGTGTGTGAGAGAGAGAGAGAGAAAGAGAGAGAGAGAGTGTGCACTCAGTTTTGCACTCAGTGCTGTTTCCATGGCCACAGCAAGAAAGCTGTCAGTCCTGGTTGAACACTTGTTTGCGCTTTCCCCCTACATAGCCCCGCAAGATTAATTGTACATGATGCTTTTTGTCAGAAAATAAAATGATAATTTAGTATTTGTACATAATCATTGTTATTAAAGTGAACATTAGCATTTATTTAGATAATTAAAATGTGATGAAATGAGTTGCACACAATAGTTTTAATCTCAATGGCACTAATTGTTAGTTTGTGTGATGAAATTACCCGATGCAACCAATTTGTTTACCTGCTCCTTAAAATATCAATTAAATATGTATGATTTGAAAAGGCAACTCTATTTTTTCTCCGAGCTTGTGCTTGTTCATATCTTCATATACACACAAACTAATATTTTTCAAAGCTGACCTATGACCGGTAACACTGATAATCTTTTCATCATGGCACCTATTAGTAGGTGGGATATATTAGACAACAAGTGAACATTTTGTCCTCAACATTGATGTGTTAGAAGCAGAAAAAATGGGCAAAAGTAAGGACTTGAGAGAGTTTGATCAGAGCCACATTATAATGGCTGGATGACTGGGTCAGAGCATGGGCTGTTCCCAGTCTGTAGTGGTCAGTATCCATCAAAAGTGGTCCAAGGTAGGAACAGTGGTGAACTGGCGACAGGATCATGGGCGCCCAAAGTTCACAGATGCACGTAGGGAGAGTAGGCTGGCCAGTCTGGTCCAATCCAACAGACGAGCTACTGTAGCTCAAATAGTAGCTACTGAAAAAGTTGATGCTGTTAATCCTCAATGGGTCAAGACAATTTATGTAGCAACAGGGGGACAAAAAATTTTTTCTTGAAGAGCTTCAAGTAATAAACAGATGAAGATTTTCAGACAATATTCATTTCAAAGTATTAGGGTTAGACATTAAACTTTTTATGGACCGGTTGGTAGTTTAAATCCCAGCACCTCCATCTTGCCACAGTTGGGCCATTAAGCAAGGCTCTTAACTCTCAAGTGCATAAATAAGATAATTGACAGCCAAATGTCAGACAGTGGAACAGAGTGATCTCTGGGATTTTGGCACAGTTGTTGATACCACATAAGTTTCAGAAAGTATTTTAGAAACTGCTAATCTCCTGTGATTTTCACACACAACAATCTATAGGCTTTACTCAAATTGGTATTTAACAATAACAAAAAAAAACATTGAGTGAGAAACAGTTCTGTGGTTGGAACTGTCTCAGAGGAAAATGTCTAGATTGTTCCAAGCTGTCAGTAAGGAAATAGTAACTCATGTAATCACTGTTTACAACTGTTGTGAGCAGGAACACTTTCAGGTGGATTAGCTACAAATTTCACACCTGGTAGTCGAGATTAAAAATCTGATGTTTTTATGGACCCCTTTTTAAAAAAATCACCTCTTTTTATTTCGTCCATAGCTGTCCAATTTGAGTGAGCCCATACCATTTGGGTGCCTGAACTCATACTCATACTTATAACCTCTTATTCTTGTGCTTGAACATCCATGAGTGGAACCTGATGTGGTTTTCTTTTGTTCATTGCTATCCACGTTTGTGTTGTGCATTCTGATATGATTTCTGACATAGATTTTTTGTCTAATCTTGGTTGTAAAGAGTGTGTATTTGAATTGCTGTAGTAATATTCCCTTTTTGCTGGCATGGTTTCATTCTGCACACCCTCTACTCACAGGATGTTTTTAGTTTAGAATCGTTATCACCTATACTGCCAAGTATCATGGGTTGCATGTACAATGAATTTGTCATGCTGTTGCAATTAAAAAATAAATGCTATAAAATCCAGAAAAATAAGCTAATAAATAACGACATAGTTACATAAAAACAGTGTATAAAAAAATGAGGCAGCACAAATTATAATCACATTTTTCATATTGTCTGGTTCTGAATTCTGATTCATTTGCAGGATGGGGTTTGCTTTTCCACACCATTCTGTGTAAACTTTGTAGACTGTTATGTCTGAATATCCTAACCAGCAACTATGCCATGTTTCCGTTTCACAGAGATCACCCTTTTTACCATTCTGATGTTTATGTGAACATCAAATGAAGCTGGAACTGGAGGATTTCAGGCAATGTGCTCCTGCCACATGATTGGCTGATTAAACAACTGCACAAATGAGCAGATAGAAATGTGTTCCTTTTAAAGTGATTAGTGTGTAAATACCATAAAACTTAGACTGAGGTTTAAATTTTAATTTGTTGTTGTCCTGTTGTGCTGTGTTGTGCTGAGAATTCTGAGTGTTGATTAATCTGTGCATTTATTACATCACAGTTTAATGTTATCGACACACATGAGGTGCAGAACTGTTGAAGCTGGGTCTAATTGGCCTTTTTTTAACTTCCCCACTGAGCTCAGCTGGTAGCAATAGCATAGAAAAATTTATCACCATGATAAAAAAAACAGCTGCTCTTGCTGAGTGACGAAAAAAAGAGAAAGAAAAACTGAAATGCTTGATGAGTGCCGAAGAGTTTGTCTCCTGCAATTCTGCGACATTCCCACTCTAAGGTCTCAAAAGATTCTTTCCTGTTTCCTTTTTTTATGATGTTTACAAGAGCATTCGCTATATTTTTTCCTCTGCTTTTTCCCCAGTTTGCTTAGCTTCAGCACTACTTTTTCAAATCCATAAAAGCGGAGTGCCAGTGACTGTTAGTACAGCTGTTCAAAAAGAATAAAAATGAATCTAATTACAATACAAGAACAGAGATCTGAAAAGCAATGCTTGTTTTCATTTTTTTGAGCTTGCCTTTGGGAAAGGCTGGCCATTAGAGCCAGTGCCCATAACAAGCCAGTATCAATAGACAAAGCCTTGCTGAAGCAATTTGAATCCTCAGTCCACAAAAAGACCCAGACATAATCTACAAACATCCCAAATACACAGCCTGCATTCAAACACTCTGTTTAGCACATGCTAACGTTCAAAACTGCATTGTCTTTCTTTACACTCAAATAATACGTTGTACTGGATTATGGATTTAAGAAAAGCTCCGATACTTGAAACATGTGCACCACAATGCTGCATAACACTACACCTATAAACACAGAAATTAGCTTTTTTATCAACTTGTGTTTATATGGTATAATTTATTTTTTTATTTTGTTCTCATTGTGCCTGGGATAGGTTCCACATCTATATCCCCAGCCCTTTCATCACTGTTCATAAAGATTCTTGAAAGGCTTATCAAAAACTCCATCTGCTCCTCTATCCCTGACACCATCAACCATTCCAGTTCATTTACAGCCAAAATAGATCTACTGATGATGCCATCTCCTATGTCTTTTGCACCACCCTCACCAGCAGCAGCAAAAAAGAAAAACATGAGGCTGCTTTTAATAGACTATAGCTCAGCCTTTAATAGCAGGACAATGGTGGCTCAGTTGAGATAAAGCTCTGGGTTACTGGTCAGAAGGTCTGTTTTTTAAGCCCCAGCACTGCCACTGTTGGGCTCTTGAGCACTGTACTCTCTATTTAGAAATATGCATCAAAGAAATTTACTCATTTGTAGTGTATATGTGAATATAAAGGTTTCATAGTCTCAGATTGGCCTCCAAGCTTAAAGACTTAGACTTTGTGCTGGGTCCTGGATTTTCTCACAAGCACTTTAACACCACATTGTGTCCTGAGCCCCCTTCTCTATCTACATACTCTATCCACATAATCTATACTCTATCTACACACATGACTGTGTCCTCTCACAGGTCCACTACTATTTTGGAGTAGATAAGAATTTTCCTGCAAATTGCATACTGTACATATGAAACACATGACATCTTAAATCTGTTTAAAAATTAAAATAGACCAAGTGTTATAAAGTAAAATTAGTAGAAATTAGAAAGTAGAAAGTAAAAATTATTAGAAATTAGAGTTATTGTTCAATGACACCAACATTAAAGTGATTATTGTGACAATTCCAGAGCCTGGAGAGGTGGAGTTATGTGCTGGAGAGAAGAGGAATGAAAGTCAGTAGGAGTAAGACAGAGTACATGATGTGTGTGAATGAGAGGGAGGGAGTGGAGTGGTGCGGATGCAGGGAGAAGAGGTGGAGAATGGATGTACATATGGATGTAAACAAGAGCTGAATTCTTTATGTATAAAGTTTTTTTGTTATTTTGCTTCAGACTATGATAAAATATGATAAAATATGTTTTAAAAAATTCTCTTTAGTTTGTGTGAAGGGTTGCCAGTTTCATCCCAACTACATCCTAAACACAGGCATCGAAAAAGGTGGATGTATTTATTTTTTTTTGTCTTTGGATGGGAACTAAATGTGGAATGGAGTGTTTAAAAAGCACATACAAATAGTCATGTGTTCACAAATAGTGGATATCTAGTGATAACATGTGCACAACCAGTGAACAACATTAGCAAAACATTATCTTATGAGAATATCTCAGCACAACCAACTCTAATGGAACTTCAGCAGATTCCAACAATAAAACTGGGTAGTTGCAGATATGAAAAAGACAGAGTGGCATGTTTTCTATCTTAGGCATGTTGCCTAAAATTTCTATAGTGTAAATATTCTATATTATATCAGTGAATTGATTTAACGTTTTCTTGACCTCATCTGAAGAAATCCTCATAAGAACTTTTGTTATAGGGTCTAGGTTTTAGGGTACAGGATTTTTTTTTTATCTTATTTGCTATAAGCCTAGTTGTTTAGTGTTAGTCCCTGATTGGCTCGACCTTAACCCTTTTTGAAAACACTAAAGAATTTGGCCCTGATTTTCAGCTGCCTGTTCACTGATCCCTGCTGTGAATGTCATTAGTAGTTTTTGAAAAGCCTAAATATGCAGGCTTGGCAATTTTATCCTAAAGTGGCTGCATCCTGTTTAATACTGTTTATTACATGAATCGCACTCAAGGCTCATATGTTCTTCAAAATAACATAACCTGTGATGGCTGTTCTGGTTATTAAATGGGAGGGGTATAACCAAACCAATCAATAACCATTCTGGCTTAACCATGTGTTAAATTAAAAAATCTCCTCAATGGCATAAGCAGCTGCACTGATGAATTAAGAGTTTTGAAAGTACTTTAGAAAGCTCAGCTGGGCTTATGCCATGTCCAGTCACCAGAAACACTAAAACCTTGTAATGGAAACCTAATTACTTTGGACAATGTATCTGTAGATATCTACAATAGATTTCCAAATTTTGTGGAGAAAAAGGAGGATTCAATACATAACACCATTCTTGGTGTTATTGTGCTTGGTTCCACTAAAACTCATATAATAAAAGAAAAATAACGGCAAATAATGAAATGTAGGTGCCAAAAATTTAAAACCATTTATTGATTTTTATCTATGAAAGACAGTGAAGCTTACACTATTTTTTTGCAGCAATCCCTGGACAGATTCTACTTCGTAAAATTTGGAAGCATGCCAGAACTAGGTCAGATGACAACAATAATTTAGGTCAGCATTCATTAAGGCTGTGCAATGCACCTGAGGTTTGTCACTCAAGAATCAAAAAGCAGTGCTGTAAGCATTATTCAGATGTTTCACCTTCAAAGGGCAAACTGTAGTGATAACTGTTGCTATCTAATAATATTAAAAACAGTGACAGTGACTCAAACACAAATTTTCCTGTTGGATTTACAGAAGCTTTTTAATAACTAATTTTCTTGTACTCACATGCATATGTTGAATATGCTGAAATGACAAAGCATGTTCTTGGCACCCACACATTTAATATTAGTTCTAAAGTACCATGGCCACAAAATGTACTATGAGAGTTAAGGCTGAAAAACAGAAATGGAAGTTATTTATACTTAAAATGAACAAGCAGCACAAAGTCAAAAACAGATATTTTAGATATACATTTATTTTTTTAAAGTATTGGGTCACCTAGTCATAAGTTTGGGATGTGGTTTTTAAGCATTGCATTACACATTTAGTCCTAATTTGCTCTTATAATTCCCTCCACTCCTCTGGGAAGATGTTCCACTAGATTTTGTGTGATTATGGATATTTGTGTTTATCAGCCACAAGGGTATTATGAAAAGCAGGTGCTGATGTAGGTGAGGAGGCCTGGGGTGCAGTCAACGTTCCAAATGTATTCTAAAGGTGTTCAGTAGGGATAAGATCAGAGCTCTATAGCAGTCCAGTCAAGATCTTCCTCTTTAAAGCATGTAAACCACATCTTCATGGGACTTACTTTGTGCACAGGGGCATTGCCATACTGGAACAGGTTTGGGTTTCCATGTTCAAATGAATGCAAAATTTTATCATAGCGCATCTAAAGAAGTCCAATACAATTAAAACTTCTAGCTTTGTGGAAACAGTTGTCAGGTTGTCAAGGAAATGTCAGGTGACCCAATACTTTTGGCAATATAGTGTAGTGGTTAAGACGCAGCGCTCCCACCGCTGCGACCCGGGTTCGATTCCCGGTCAGGGAACCATCCCCAGCCACTCTCAGTGCCGGTCCAAGCCCGGATAAATTGGGGAGGGTTGCGTTAGGAAGGGCATCCAGCGTAAAACATGTGCCAAATCAAACGTGCGGAGGATCCGCTGTGGCGACCCCTAACGGGAGAAGCCGAAAGAACCTAGTGTAGAAAATGAGATATTTGACATATTACAGCATGTCATTTATTACTTTTTTTAATTAATTTTTCACCAACACAGCAGAAGACGGAGATGGAGACGACCGATACCTTGCCTCTTAGTTTCATACAAAGGAGAATTAGGAGCCTGCAAACATCCATGCAGCACTTACTTTTTACATCATGTAATTTATGCTGTTACTTCATTTTTCTCCTAAAGATGTATAACGTGCATACAGTGCAACCCCGATACTCACGGGGGTTACGTTCTATGAATTACTTGTCATAAATGTTTTTTAACTACTTTAAATAAATAGTACAATAATAAAATAGTTTTAAACATTTATATGTAATTTATTAGTACAGACTCTGTTTTGAATGTTACTCCAAACTTCAGATTTTGCACAAGTAACTCTTAGACCGGTTCCAAATTAAAAGTCACAAACTATCGAGGTCGCGAGTGTCAAGGTTCCACTGTATATTAACATGTATAGTTCACAATATAGAAGAATAAAATAAAACAACTATTTTAAAATTACTTTTCTTCTGCCCATTGTCCTCTCATATTTAAATCTAGAATACTTTGGTATACAAAAGATTTCTTGAGCAACTCAATGACTGAGTTGGCAAGAGCCTGTGGCTGCAAAACAAGCCCAAATCATCATCATTTCACCACCATGCTAGACAGTTGGTATGAGGTGTTTGTGCTAATATGCTGTGTTTGGTTTTCACCAAATATTTTTACACATATCTTTTGCATTTTAGGGTTATTTTTGTAAAAATAATAATGACAGTGTAATAAGTCATGTGTTGTTTCTCATAAAAGGTTGTATTTAAACCCATTTTTGTTTTTAGATTCCTTCCATTTTAAAGTCACACATCTTAACCATTAATCTACAACTTTTCCAATACAAAGACATTCACTCTGACCCCTCTTCTTCCCACCGTACCCCACTTTCTGTATTTCTCCACCCAATATACTGAACTAGGGATAAGTGTCCTCCAAGTCCAGAAGCCACACCTTTGCCACAAATCCAGCAAATCCCTATTCAAATTAAATGTCTATAAAATAATATTTGCACAACTATAAATAGATTGTTTTTTTGAACATTTTCCTATTTTTTAAGAAGATGAAAAGATACTGTATGAAATGAAGTTCCTGTGATGTTCTGAGTCATCCTGACAATCTTGTAATTGACAGTCAGTGTTGTTGGAACACAGTCAAGGGTGTCGGACCAAATTAGTTGAAAATAGTATGCATACGTCATACACCAATTCATCATGCTCTGACTAGAAGCAGACGCCTTAGCGCCTGCTTCTAGTCATATTTTATTTGTTCTTTAACTACGTGTGAAATTCATCCTGTGTAAAATGTGTCAGGTGTGTTGCATTTGTCATGACCTCCCTAATTCATCCCTAAACACCTCCTACCCAGGACAGACCTCTGGTAAACTATACTCCACCTGGTTACACTACCCATTATCTTGCCCCAAATAAACCAGGTGTCTTGCCTGTCCTCCACACAGTTGCTAAAATATTTTACTTCTTTACATATCAGACTGTCAGGGCAAAATAAATAGAGGCCATGTAACAAAGTCATAACAAGGTTTAACGACACCTCCTGATGGCCAAGCTCACCAGACAGTGACATACAGCAGTCATAAACTGGGCCAAGATTATACTTGTTTGAGACTGAGCTGTGTCCCGTCTCACAAACTGCACCTGGGATCACCTACTACAGTACATAGAAATCAATGGAATAATTGATGTAAAGGGTTATACAGAGCCGTTAATAAAACTTGGAAATTAAGGAATTGCAATATTCATTATAAAAGATTATGTTAATAAATATTTGTATAGCTAAAATAAATGTATACATCAGATTAAGCTTTTTACATAGTTCTCCCTTAAATCTGTGTTTAAATGTTATTTCATGTACAAAGCATTCAGGGAAATCACACTGGGACAGACAGCTTCTTATGTCTGGCCGTAAGCCATTTTTGTTCCCAGTCCACAGCATGATGAATGAACAGAAATTAGTAAAAAATCATAAGTAAGATTCCAAAAGATTATATTACCATATTCAGCATATTTTAACCCACTTAACAGGCATCTTGACAAAATAAGAATTGGAAAACAATCAACTGTGACAAAGCAAGAGCCTTTTATATATACTTTACCCAACAGGAGTCGTGGTCATTAGGTGACATTAGGGGTCAGTAGAATTGGCAGTAGGAACACTCTATTAGCTCTGAAGGAAACTGCCCTGGCCATCTGTAACTAAAATAATAAAAACTAAAAGCTTAAGAATATTTTAAACATGTATGTATATATATTTATATTTATATTTCTTTTTTCTTTTTTCTTTTTTTTCTTTTTTCCACAAAACCCATTATAGTTTTAGAAAATGGTGCTGAAACTAAAAGAAAAAGAAATATGTTATATTTAAAATCTTGGTAATGCCAGTGTTAATTTAAAAATGTACTGACATTAAGCTATGCTACCAAACAATGACTTTTCCATTACTTGAAAAATTACTTTCTCGCAAAAACACTTAAAACACCAAAAACACTTGTCTGTCAAGAGAATCTTGGATCTATCAAGAGAATCCTGATGATTGTAATAATGAGCTTGTTGCGAAAGAACATGGTAATTCTCTTGTTGTTGCAAAAAAATAAAAAATAAAATAAAAAATACCTTTTACATTTACAAGCATCAATTCAAGATACTATTAAAGGTTTTCATGTACCATGTGATGAAAACATTGCAAGTTCTTTTTCCAACGTACATGCAAATCCAAAAATGTTCTGTCTCCATGCTGTTCTGTCTCCCTGCAGCTACTAACATTTACAATGTGTGCCATCAGCTGTGAGTTCTAATAAAAAAAAATCTGGCAACCATTACATGAGTGTAATTAATCATATCACGATCAGTTTAGGCTGCAAGTGCCCTTCTATAAGGTCAATCAATACTTTATCCTTACCTTTCTCCCATATGCTACAGGCTGTGGCCGTTTAATGTCTCAATGCACTCTGAAGGTAAAACATATAATGAATAAACAATTAGACATAAAAAAAGAAATGAGAAAGGAATTGATTTGTTTAACAAAAATTTAACTTTTTACTCATCAAAGAAGCCAAAACACATTCATGGCATTCTTTCTACAATGGAAATCAAATATTGTCCGGAACGTTCTTCAAAAAACTGTTGCAGAAGTTCCAACAAATGTGTTGCACTTGGAGTTCGTTCTGCTTTCACCCTACTGTCCAGTTTATTCCAAACCAGCTTAATGGGGGGTTCTAAAACATTGACCAGTAGTGTGCATGAAATACAAAAAAATACAATAATAATTTAACGTATATTTCGCGTAGCGTGGGTGTTTTACATATATATATATATATATATAT
>MU551577.1:1835253-1885200 GCA_024362625.1 Silurus asotus | reverse complement strand
CTTTCAGATACAGAATAAAATCCTTATCCTCATCCTCTTCATCCAAAGACAGCCATTTACCAGTCTTGCCAAACTGTGCATTAACTTTTTCTGTCAGGATCTTCCGGGCTCACGGCACTCACTTTCAGTTTCACTGCACTTTCTTTCTGGGTTTGTGGTGTGGGCTTCCTGGTGGGTGGCCGTCTTGCTGTTTTTCCTGCGCCACTCAATATTTAAGGACACCTAAGACATTTGCTCCCAGCCAGATTATCTCACTGGCTTCCTAATTTCCTGTGAGTTCTCTTGCTACCCAGCCTGTTCTGGTTCATGTTCCTATTCCTCTTCCTGACCCTGACCCCTGTTCTGCTCTGTCTCCCTAGTACCCGGTTTGAACTCTGGTGAGTTTTCTTTTTTTGTGTATTTGCTCTGCCCTTTGTTGCCCTGTTTGTCTGAAGTTTGGACTGTTTTTGGATTTGTTTTTGTTTCTACCTACATTGCCCTGTTTGACCCTGGACTGTTTTTTTGCCTTACCCCCATTGTTCTGTCTGTCGGCTGTGACCATAGAATTTTTTTGACCTGTGTTTTCCTCCCTGCCTGATTCTTTATTAAATAGTGTTTTCATCATACCCCTGTTGCGTCCTGCACTTGGGTCCTTCCACTCAATCACACATCTCTCACACTTTTCCCTTGCTGTGGAAGCTCACAGCTTTGGAAGGGTACTAATGAATTCCATATCACTAACTTCAGTCAGCTGACATTGAAGTTACAAGGTAACACAGAAGGAAGTGCTGTCTGTTTCGGTTTTCAGAGACTTTCATCACTGGTCTGACAGCTCATACTGGGACAGAATGAGGGGAAGTTGCTAATTTAGCTTAAAAGCTGAGGAAAACAAGCTAGAAATCTACTCAAACTTGTCATAAAGTAACCTAAGTTTTTCCAAAATGGAAAGCTGAGATCAGTTTTACTTCAGGGTTGATATAGTTTGAAACATGACTTATAAAGCACGGATTCTTTTTTCATGTTAATAAATCATTTATACAATGCCTGTGTCAGAGTCAGAAGAGAATCCGGATGATATTAAATCTGCTGTAAACTCAAAATTATTAAGGGGCTCTGTTTTGCATCTGAGAGATATAGACTCTCAGTGCGCCAGCACAATTATCAACTGAATGATTGTAAAAGGCTCCAGCCTCCACCTGCACATGCCAGTAAATGGCTCTGGAGGCTACAGCTGGTCCTCCTCACTGATTGCAATATAAATATAAAAATAATTTGACTATGCACTGTGTCTGTGAATATTGGTTGTAATTGTATTACAGTTTTTAAGTGCAGCACTTCAAAATAATGAAAATAAATATGGGTCTGTCTCATACATGCACTCTGAAGACTTTCAATTACACGAGATTCTGAATTATTAGAAAATCAAACCATGTGCTGCGTATATAATTAATTCTAGTGCTACTATTTAGACCTTGTTAATTTTGTGTCTTGATATGTGCAGCAAATTGTTGCATAGAGCAGGTCGTGAAGAAAACAAAGTGCAGAAAAGGTGCTGAAGTTCATCTTTTGTAAATGCTTAAGAAGCTCAGGGTCATGGTTGATTTGGAGCTTTGCTAAATGTAAAAGCGATGTGCTGTAAATATGCATGGTAATTTATTGTTTCTCTGTATGCATAGTGTTAATTTTTTATTTGCCCAAACATTCTTAAAATAAACTTTCTTTCGGCTTCTCCCATCCGTATTCATGGTCCGCATGTTCGATTTGGCACATGTTTTTACGCTGGATGCCCTTCCTAATGCAACCCTCCCCATTTATCCGGGCTTGGGACCAGCACTTAAGGTGCACTGGCTTGTGCAACCATAATGGCTGGGGTCGGTTCCCTTATCAAGAATCGAACCTGGGCCGCAGCGGTGAAAGCGCTGCATCCTAACAACTATATACAATATAAGTACTACAAAAACTCTCCTCCAATCAACACCACTGTTTAATAGTATAAACGTAAGACATGATAGCACAGCAAGTAACACTTAAAACAGGTAGCAGTATGTCCCACAATTTAATCCTGCACTTCATATCTAATAAGTTAACATCTTCCGAACTCCTTTAGCTGAACAGACTGCTAGCAAAAAGGTTGTGTTCTGAGACATTTTAAGTCAAATTCAGGCAGAAACTCATGAAAAGGCTTATTAATAAATGTAGATGAAAGAGGAAGGTCACACACCAGACACTAAGACTAGGTACATGGGAACTTTAAAAACAATTGGCCATTGAAGGCAGAAAAGTACATGCAGATATGCCAGATATACAATATCATGTGTTTTCATTAAGACATGGATATTACCAAAAATAACCTACAAATGATTCATCATATTAGCCAGGTCATGAGCTGGGATATACTTGAATTACCATGAAAGCTGTAAATAAAGATCTTTCTCGATGGCAGTAGAGGATGGAATTTGGTGTTGAAGGTCATGCTGTAACGTACAACCATACAACATCTTTAGGACAGCTGTTTAGGACAGCAGCTAATTTAGGGCTTTTTTACAATATGACCTTCCACAGGCATACATGTGCTAGCAGAAGTGAAATCAGTGTCCTCCCCAGACCAGTGCCAGAAGAGGGGTTAAAATTTTGTCAGTCAGCTGGTAGGTCTTTATGATCCTGAAATAACCTTTTAGACACTAATGTAGACACAGCATCCTTGCATTCATCTGCAAAAAATGACCTCTAAGGTGCATGTAGGATAAACCTTGAAGAGGTTTATCCTACATGTAATTAAATGGCTTCCCTGAAGTCCTACAGTCCTCCTCAAAATGTATATGTACAGAATATCAGCTGAAACTGATAATTAGCATGTATCCAGCTAAACTAGCTCGGTTAGAAATTAAGGGTGTACCAGTGTAGAATGCTAGCAAGTAATTGCCACAGGCTTCATAAGCCAGATAATTGGTGGAGAATGCAGAACATTCATAAACAAATACATAAATATTAATGAAGACACTGGTTGAAGGGTAAGGAACATCTTTTCCTAGTAGTTGCTGCTCATACTGACTACTGACTTTCTCCAACCTGATATTTTCCCTAATATTAAGGACAGTACCCAGAATGCACAGCAGATGGCAATTCTACCCTTCAGTTCTTTTATGTCCTCTGTTTGCTTGTAAATTATAATGAAGATGGAGGAGCCTAACAAGAACTACTACCAATAAACTCCTCAGCAAAGTACAAGTTCCCCTTAAAAGTACAAGTGTTTAACTACCTGCTTTGCAATGATCTGTAGCACCCTCTGAAATACCACCAGTCAATCAAGGCAAGTGGACAAACATGGCTAAAGGTTCATGTATAACTGGAAAAGGTCAGTCGAAGAAAGCAGTTTCATGCAGACCAGCAGCAAAGATTCCATACACAGCACAATCTTTCATCGAATAAACGATGACCCAATATATGCATCAGCAATGTTTAAAAATTATTGGGATTATTAAAATAATCCCAATCCTAAATTAAGATTGTTCACTACAAATGCTTGACATGCGGCAACATCTGCATATGACTACATATTCAAATACACTGAAAACAACACAGTCAGTAATTATCAGTGTTTTAAGGCAAGAAGCAATTTAGAGCTGTGTTTTTATGCTGGTGTGTATTAAATATGAATGGGACAAAAATACAAGTAAAAAGAACCATCACAAATAATGAGCAAATACTCTCAGCCCAAATGCAATCGTTATTTTATTTTATTATTATTATCCTGGACTTGTAACTAATCACCTTACTGAAGCTGCTTGAGATTCCACGGTCAATATGCTGTAAATGCAGAGGCATTAATACTTAACCAACAAAAAGAAACAAATGCATAATTGATGTAAACAACATTATCCGCATTTCTATCAGCAAGATTTTTGCTGAATATTGATAAGAAAACACCCTCAGCTCAGTGCGTGTCTCAGTGTTTTCTTCCGAAGTGATAAAAAACCTTTTGCTTCTTGCATTTATATTATTAGCACTGCAGTTAGCTACATATATTACTACTGCAAATTCAGCTTTTTTTATATGTGTTGTATTATTTATAGTTTGTCTGCTTTGTCACCAGTATTTGTACCATCTTTAGGAATATTAAATTCAAAATCTCTTTTTAGCCATGAAAATCTCTCTATATCATTCCTTCATTTTCTGTGTGGTATTAAATAAGTCTTGTATCTTTTCTATCACTGGCTGACCCTTTGACACATCTGTGTGGAAAGTGTAGTCTGCAGGTTGTAGTCTACATTTAATAAAAATCGAAACTTTCTAATGTACAGTCTTTTCTTTGCTTCTTGGACATGGCCCTTGTTTCTTCATGTTTGATCTCCACTAGTTATATCCTGTCAGCCCAAGGGCAAGCTTTCATTATACATACATAAAATATCAGTAATCAAAGCAGTAATTAAAGTGCACCTTTTGAACTGGTCTGAAGTAGAGCCTGAACAATTGCAATACTTCCTCTTACATAAATTTCATGAATATATGAATATTTCATCCCATTTAAGGGCAGCATGCATATAAAGCAATTGCTTATACTACTCAAGGGTAGTTCAGATTGTGCTTATACAAAGCAGAGGGTCACCCATTTTTTTCCCCAATATTTGGGATGACTCTCATATTGACAGCACTTCTGTCTTACTTGTTGACTGATGATAAGCAGAACCAGACATTGTCTTCAGAAAAAGGGCACTGACTGCACATACATTTATCATACGGTGTAAAATCTGTATGAGCTGGAATATAAGAAGAACCTATAAAAAACTGTTTTAACTGCAAGTGTCAATGCCACAACTGCAAAAACAATATGGGAACTTACATTTACTATTATTATTATTATTATTATTATTATTATTATTATTATTTTTATTATTATTATTATTATTATTTAGCAAGCCCACATCTCTAAGGTCCTGGGTTTAATCCTGAGACGGATTACTACCAGTGTGAATTTTTACATGTTCTTCCCACGTTTTTTTTCTAGGTTTCCTTCCACTGTCCCATTGTCCAAATTTGTTTAGCAAAATTGCATTTGGGTGTGAATAAATGTGTGAACTGTAAGTGCACAGTGCCCTGTGATTACCTAATGTCTTATCAATATCATACATGATCCTGGCCAGGACACAGCATTTACTGAATATAAACAAATAAATCATTTATACGAATCAGAAGTAAACACCATTATTTGGGCTTATAAATACATTATATGGATAAACGTTTGTGGACACCTGGTCACAAGATTCATATGTGCTTTTTCAACAACCCATTCCACATTTTGTCTCCATTTGCTGTTATTATAAGCTCTTTTTTTATCTTAGGGAAAGATGTTGTGCTCATTGAGCCACTAGAGCATTAGTAAACTCTGGTAATGATGTAGGTTAAAGAGGCCTGGGGTGCAGACAGCTATATGGTTGAGGTCAGAGTCCACTCCAACCGATGTAAACCATATCTTCATAGACCTGCCACGGAGGCACTGTCATGCTGGAGCATAATAACAAGTTGAAGTAAAGGAAAAATGTAATGCTACAGCATCCGAAGACATTCTATACAATTATGTGTCTTAAATTTTGTGGTAACAGTTTGGGGTAAAACTACATTTGGCTGGAAAAGTCAGGTGTCCCATTACATTGCAGAGTAGATTCTAAAAGATTAGATTGAGGAAGATCTGGTTCAGGATGTCCAAAGTGTAAAGTAATACTTAATTTTAGTGCTGTCAATCGATTTAAATATTTAATCTTAACTTAATCGCACATTTTTATCTGTTTTAAATTTTACAAATTAATATTTTAAATTTTTTCATACTCTAATCAACATGGGCATGGACAAATGTGGATGCTTTATGCAAATGTATGTTTATTATAAGCGAAACCAAACTCAACATGAAGACAAAATATTCTTGTAAACGTTGTTTTAAATTACGTGAATCATCAGGACACCAAACTGAACTTTTGCTATGTTTCCAAACGGACGTTATTAATTGCCGGATGTGTGCATCATGGCAGATTTTGGTGCTTGATTTGAGACTTGGCATTATTAAAACAAATGTTTAGTGTTAATTTATCAGTGGAGTTATATATATATATATATATATATATATATATATATATCGCACATATATTTGAGTAAAGACAGACGTTGTGAATAAATGTGTGGTACGTTAAAGGTTTTAATTTAGCTTTTTTATATGTATTTATTCATTTATATTAGTTATGAATTATTAACTGCATTATTCGCGTGTTAATAAAATGTGTACCGTTAAAATGAATTTGCGTTAACCGGTTATGAACGCGTTGATTTTGACAGCCCTACTTATTTTACATGAAAAAAGCTTCTTTTAGAAAAACACTTAAATCTTATAACACAATTTGTGCTTTTTTTTAAACGTAATTTTTGGGGGGTTTAATCTGCATATGTATGGTCAGGTCAGGTTTGACTTGGGTTTGCAGGGGACTGTCTGATTTATCACATTGCAACAAGGTGCTTTATTGCCATCTAGTGGATAACCTGTGGGCTACAATTCCTAAAGTAATAACACCAAATATGTATAGGATTTTGAAAAGACCACTTTTCACCAGTACTGCTGTTACAAGGCTATTTAAATAAAGTCTTTAAGGTAATTGTTAATTATTATTATGTTCTGTGTGTGTGTTTGGGATGGTGATAAGTATTATTATCATGAAGATTATTATCACAATGGCATTTATTTATATATATATATATATATATATATATAGCTCATGACAACACTTTTAATTGCATTGTGTATTTGTGGATTTAGAGAAAGTGTACGACAGAGTGCCAAGAGAGGAGTTGTGGTATTGTATAAGGAAGTCAGGTGTGTCAGAGAAGTATGTGTGGGTGGTGCAGAACATGTATGAGGACAGTATGACAGCGGTGAAGTGTGCAGTAGGAATGACAGACTGGTTTAAGGTGGAGGTTGGACTGCTTCAAGGATCGGCCCTGAGCCCTTTCCTGTTTGTAGTGGTGATGGACAGATTGACGGACGAGGTCAGACTGGAGTTTCCCTGGACTATGATGTTTGCGAATGATATTGTGATTTGTGGTGAGAGTAGTGAGCAGGTTAAGAAGAGCCTGGAGAGGTGGAGATATGCGCTGGAGAAAAAGGAAATAAAAGTTGGTAGGAGTAAGACAGAGTACATGTGTGTGAATGAGAGGGAGGGCAGTGGAGTGGTGCGGTTGAAAAGGGAGAAAAGGTGGAGGAGTTCAGGTATCTGGGGTCAACAGTGCAAAGTAATGGAAAGTGTGTTGGACAAGTGAAGAAAAGAGTGCAGGCAGGGGGGAGTGGGTGGAGAAGAGTGACAGGAGTGATTTGTGATAGAAGAGTATCTGCAAGAATGAAAGGGAAAGTTTATAGGACTGTGGTGAGACCTGCGATGTTGTATGGATTAGAGACAGTGACATTGAGTAAAAGACAGGAGGTGGAGCTGGAGGTAGCAGAGCTGAAGATGTTAAGGTTTTCGTTGGGAGTGATGAGGATGGACAAGATTAGGAATGAGTTTATTAGAGGGACAGCGCATGTAGGAAGTTTTGGTGACAAGGTGAGGGAGGCGAGATTGAGATGGTTTGGACATGTGCAGAGGAGGGACATGAGTTATATTGGTAGGAGAATGCTGAGGATGGAGCCACCAGGTAGGAGGAAAAGAGGAAGACCAAGGAGGAGGTTCATGGATGTGGTGAGGGAAGACATGCAGGTAGTTGGTGTGAAAGAGGCAGATGTAGAGGACAGGGGGTATGGAGACGGATGATCCGCTGTCGCGACCCCTAATGGGAGCAGCCGAAAGAAGAAGAAGATTAATACAATTGCATTGTTAAATATTTATATCTTTTCTTCTATCCTGTTGCTAAAAAAAAAATTATGACAACACTTTTAATGGTTATTGTCTTGGTTTTAAAATAATACACTCTATGGCTAAAAGTACATGGACATCTGCCCCGGCACATCCATATGTACTTCTTAAACCTTGTGCTAACTTTTCCGGATGGACAGATCCTATTTTCTGGAGAAAAGTCTGCAGAACAGTTTAGTGAGAATGCGGTTGCCTGTGTAAGGGCGATACAGGGACATGACATTCTCTTATTCTTTGCCCCTGGAGTGATGCTCTGGTGCACAAACAATTGGTTAAAATGGGTAAAAACCTGAAGGAAACACATGATCTTCTGGTGGTCATAAGCTGTTTAGCATGGCTCCAAAAGTGTAAATCAGTCTGGCATGTGCACAAAAGCAAGAATGAAAAGGGGAAACGTTGACTTTATTTGCTGAGGGTGCATAGGTCAGGTTTTAGATCCTGCTTCTGCAGGTTTAAAAAAAAAAATAAATAAAAAAAGCTGAGATAAAGCTTTTGTTTTAATTCGAGCAGGCAGAAGATGCTACTGGGCATGTGCAGAAGAAACGCCCCTGTTGTATATCTTTTTGGTGGGAACAACTCTCAAAATGACCACTAACCATATGTTTCCATACAACCTTCTAAAGAAAAAAAACCTTAGTACTGCAGCTCAGTGTTTTTCCTGACAACAGTTTGAGACACCACTAAGGCCATCTTAAAGAGCGTTTCCTCCTGGAAACTTGGTCAATGTTATAATATTAGTAACGTATCAGTAATTAAGTATATGATATTATGAAGTATTCTCCCAATATTAACCAGTATGAGTTGCATTGATCATTTTTAAAGATCATAAGCAGCATAGAAGTGGCGGTTACAAATCTACACAGAATCTAGATTGTGTTGTAATTTATCGAATTTATTACGGCATTATAGTGTGAACAAAATGTTTTGTTTTTTTGGGTCATGATACCAAAATCCACAACCTTACAAATATCCAATTGAAGATTGTACAAGTAAGTAAGAAATAAAACACATAAAGGCATGCAGTTTTAGAAAAAAACCTCAGCGAGAGGGTTGAGTGATGCAGCCCATTCTGAAGTGAAGTTTCTGTTCCCACCTCACAAGGTGATTTTTTTTTTTTTTCTTTGACAGTGTCAAAAAAAATCTAACAGTCACTCAGAAGAACTGAAATGACTGCAGAAAGTGGACAATGAGTCGAAAGGCTCACTTAAATCACTTCCGTCCACACATACTACTGCCCACAACATAGTACTATCATCACCATACAGTTACCTACTGTAACACCCACACATTCACACAGAGATAACCAGAAAAAACTAATTTTAGGAACTTGGCACACACACACACATGAATGCAACAATAGGGCTGTTGTGGGTCTCGAAATTGTATTTTCTTTTTCATCCAAATTATAAAAAGGAGCATTTAACCAACTAGATATTGTTTTAGGAGAAACATCCAAATCACAGTAGGGTTTTTTTGTTTGTTTTTTAAGCTAGTTTTATTTTATTTTTTTATTTTTTTATCATGACCTGAAAATTATTATAATTATTATAACAGTCTGACTGACTAATCCTTGGTTGTGGTTTATTACTTCATTTCATTCACACATACGACTACAGCTTAAGTTTAGAACGTAAATGGCGTCAAACAAAATTAACAGTATTTCAAATAGCATGGAAGGAGAGCCTCTTAAATTATAGAAAATCTCTAAGTGCTGCAAGATCAGCATATTTCTCCACCCTCATAGAAAATAACAAGCATAATCCTAGGAACTTGGCACACACACACACATGAATGCAACAATAGGGCTGTTGTGGGTCTCGAAATTGTATTTTCTTTTTCATCCAAATTATAAAAACCATGAAATTTAAAACTAGATATTGTTTTAGGAGAAACATCCAAATCACAGTAGGTTTTTTTTGTTTGTTTTTTAAGCTAGTTTTATTTTATTTTTTTATTTTTTTATCATGACCTGAAAAGGGAATCATTATAACAGTCTGACTGACTAATCCTTGGTTGTGGTTTATGACTTAATTTCATTCACACATACGACTACAGCTTAAGTTTAGAACGTAAATGGCGTCAAATAAAATTAACAGTATTTCAAATAGCATGGAAGGAGAGCCTCTTAAATTATAGAAAATCTCTAAGTGCTGCAAGATCAGCATATTTCTCCACCCTCATAGAAAATAACAAGCATAATCCTAGATCTTTATTTAGCACGGTAGCAAAATTAACAGGGAATAAAAGCACTGCACTAACATGCACACCATCATTAGATAGTAATGATTTCATGAACTTTTTTAATAATAAAATTGAAAACAGCAGGCAAGAAATCCAGACGGTTAATATAAATCCAAATTATTTTACAAGTATCTCTGTAGAAGCAGTGTAATTATAACGGACAATCAACTACAAAGCTTCACTCCTATTCATGAGAATGACTTAATTTCATTAATCTCCTCATCAAAATCATCAACCTGCATTCTCGATCCCTTGCCTACAAGTTTCTTTAAACAGATAACTCCAGAGGTAACTAAACCTGTTTTAAAAATAATTAACTCTTCCATTAGCACTGGTTATGTACCAAAATCGTTCAAACTGGCAGTTATCCACCCCCTTATTAAGAAACCTGACCTTGACCCATGTCAGTTGTCCAACTACAGACCGATATCAAATCTCCCCTTTATATCCAAAATTTTAGAAAAGGTTGTAGCACAGCAGTTATGCTGACACCTACTTATAAATAACATTTTTTAAATGTATCAGTCAGGATTTCGGCCTCATCATAGCACAGAGACGGCGCTAGTTAAGGTGGTAAATGACCTGTTATTGGCCTCTGATCAGGGTTTTGTCTCCTTACTTGTTTTGCTCGACCTTAGTGCAGCTTTTGACACCATTGATCACACTATACTGCTTGCTAGACTTGAGAACGTTGTAGGAATAAAGGGAACAGCTCTCTCTTGGCTCAGGTCTTATTTGACTGATCGCTATCAGTTTGTGGATGTAAATGGTGAGTTTTCCACACTATATGAGGTAAAGTTTGGTGTTCCTCAAGGATCTGTCTTAGGCCCATTGCTTTTCTCTGTATATATGCTGCCTCTTGGTGAAATCATTCATAAACATGGGATTCGCTTCCATTGCTTTGCTGATGACACACAGCTGTATATTTCAGCAAAGCCAGATGAGCGAGATCAGCTAAACAGTGTTGAGAAGTGTGTAAAGGACATTAGACAGTGGATGCTTAATAACTTTTTTCTGCTCAACCCAGATAAGACAGAAGTACTTTTACTAGGACCACATGCAGCTAGAAGCAAACTTTCCGATTACGTAGCATCTCTAGATGGTGTTTCTGTTTCAGCGTGTACGGCTGTCAAAGACCTTAGTGGGATTACTGACCCGAGTCTTTCCTTTGAGTCTCACATAAATAATATTACCAGGATCGCTTCATTTCATCTTAGAAATATTGCTAAAATTAGAAACATGATGTCGTTACAGGATGCAGAAAAACTAGTTCATGCTTTTGTTACTTCTAGATTAGACTACTGTAACGCTTTACTGTCTGGGTGTAAGAGTAAGTGCATAAATAAGCTTCAGTTAGTCCAGAATGCAGCAGCAAGAGTCCTCACTAGATCTAGGAAATACGACCACATCACCCCT
Source organism: Silurus asotus (assembly GCA_024362625.1). Lineage (NCBI taxonomy): Eukaryota > Metazoa > Chordata > Actinopteri > Siluriformes > Siluridae > Silurus > Silurus asotus. The sequence goes on along the minus strand of MU551577.1, from coordinate 1,873,675 downwards.
GTTTTAATCAGTCTACACTGGCTCCCAATCAAATCTCGCATTGATTATAAAATATTACTACTGACGTATAAAGCACTTAACGGTCTCGCACCGCAGTATCTAAGTGAACTTCTGTACCAGTATGATCCTTCACGCCTTCTTAGATCAAAAGCTGTTGGCTATCTGTTGGTTCCTCAAATATTGAAGACTACAGCAGGGGGCAGATCTTTCTCTTATAAAGCCCCACAGTTATGGAACTGCCTTCCAACCAGTGTTCCGGACTCGGACACAGTCTTAGTGTTCAAGTCGAGGTTGAAAACGTATTTATTTAGTTAAGCCTTTTATCAGTAGATTTTTTCTTAGGTAAAGGCTCAGATGTGGAGGGAGAATGGATATAGAGTGTTTGGTAAACTGGTATATTTGTATGCTGTCGTCCCCTCACAATCACACATTCACTCGGGTTTGTTGACGGTGGTGTGGTGGGTCGTCTCCTATCCCATATGAGATCCCTCATGTCTGTGTTACCTTCTGGTTCTCCCTTTTAGTTATGCTGCCATAGCGAGTCTTGCCGGAGTCCAAACTGCACAGTGACATTAACTTTCATACACCAATAGGGACACTTAATAATCCATATCCTTTTCTCTCTCTCTCTCTCTCTCTCTCTCTCTCTCTCTCTCTCTCTCTCTCTCTCGGTCGAGTTAAACATGCTCCTGAGGCTCCAGTGACCACTGTTCCTGCCCCTCTCCCCTCCATGGATCTTCACACTTCTGTGCAGCTTGGGACGGTATCTCATCAACACCTTGGGTGGTTCCATGTAATTCCGGAGTAGAACGGGTGCTTTGAGGACGGATTGGACTGTAGTTGGTGTCGGCGGTCTGCTGCACTGACTCGGGAGTGCAGTTTGCTTCTGATCGTCATCACTGTACAGCGCAACTTTGTATATCTGCTTCAAATGGACATCTGGTGCAACCCAGATGAGGATGGGTTCCCTCCTGAGTCTGGTTCCTCTCAAGGTTTCTCCCTTTTGCCATCTCAGGGAGTTTTTCCTTGCCACAGTTGCGCATCAGGGACAAACATACTTACAAAGAACATATTTACGTTTAATCACCACATTATCTGTGTAAAGCTGCTTTGAGACAATGTTCATTGTTAAAAGTGCTATACAAATAAAAATGAATTAAATTGAATTGAATTGAAGTGTCATAAACCAGACCTGTTCTAATTCCTACCATATTTTCTCTTAAATATATTTTATGTTATTAAACCATCTAATGACAGTGCAGGAGTGTCAGATAGAGCAGCCACAGCATGCCGTGTGTTTTAGTGACGTTAACTCTTTACCTGCCTGCTACTTGACTCCTGCATGGCTTCTCAAAGTATCTTTAGATTTCACTAGATTAGATTAAACTTTATTGTCATTACACATGAACAAGTACAAGGCAACGAAATGCAGTTTGGGTCTAACGAGAGTGCAATAACAGCAAGTGCAGGATATATAGTTTTTACATGAATTTACAGTTAAATAAAATGAAATATAGACTATAAACACTAATTTAAAGATGTATATGTACTATAAATGTAGTATTCAGATGAATATATATGTAATAAAAACATAATATACAGACTAATATATATATGTACTATGAATATAATAAATATAATTCCAGTGTGCTTGTGGAGATTTGTGCTTATTCAGTCACAGGGGTGTGAGTAAAGTCATGTACTGAGGTAGGGAAAGGAGGCGTGGGAGGCGAGCAGCGTTCCAATTCATACCAAAAGTGTTAGATTTAATGTCAGAACTCAGAGCAGGCAGGAATTTTCCATTCCAACTCATGTAAACCATGTCATCATGGAGCTGGCTTTGTACACAGGGGTAGTGTCATGCTGAAACAGTTTTAGATCTCTTGGTTCAAGTGAAGTGAAAATGTAATGCTACTGCATCCAAGTGCATCCTATACAATTGTGCCTTCAACTTTGCCTTAATAGTTTGGAGAGTATGGGGGGAAAAAAAGCAGGTGTCCCAACACTTTTATCTATAGAGTGAATATGATTTTATCCATTTATAGTTTCATTTAATATCCAAAAGACAATTTACAATAAAAAGGTTCTTCACTCACCAGCCTGTTTTTGTTGCAGTTGAAAATTCAAATGCACTATCATCTATAATGATTTTCTCAAGCTATTCAATAAGATTTTATTATATACATTTCATAGATCGTCTGCTGTATATTTACATGGAAGAGCCGCTACAATAGAAAGTATAATGTATAAAAAAACATATATAAACCTTATAAACATTTCGGGAATTAAAAACCAATGTAATTGGAGAAAAATAAGATCTAGTGTTACTTAAACAAATAAATACGTGTAAATGATCACGGATCAGTATTATATACATTTCATAGATCGTCTGCTGTATATTTACATGGAAGAGCCGCTACAATAGAAAGTATAATGTATAAAAAAACATATATAAACCTTATAAACATTTCGGGAATTAAAAACCAATGTAATTGGAGAAAAATAAGATCTAGCGTTACTTAAACAAATAAATACGTGTAAATAATTACGGATCAGAACATTTGGCATCAACAAATTTATTTAATTTATTTATATATATATATATATATTCGATCATTATTACAGTTTCAGTTACAATAATAAAGTACAAAAACCGGATTGCTTCCTTTAAGCTACAAGGCTGCGCCTGCAGAAGAACTACAGTGAGGTGTGGATATTGTTATGCTGCAGTAGCTGATGTACGTCAGTAGCTTTGATGTGGCTTTTTTTGCATGAGAGCAGCGGAAACCTGTTTAAATAACGACGCAAGCTTGTGCAAAAAATGTACAAAAAAAAAAAAAAAAAAAAAAAAAAAAAAAAAAAAAAAAAAAAAAAAAAAAGCATGCTAGCCATCTTACTGATCAGTTTCCTATTTCTGTTTTTTGTAGCCAATCTTTTCCATTCGGACTAAATAGTGACTCTGCATTTTTCCCGTACACTCTAAGAAAACAGAACACACAGTGGAAATGTGGAGGGGAAGAAAAGCCACAATTAAATGTAAATTATAGTTTTATTTAGCATAATTTAAAATCATTACACTGTTAGTTCATTTATACAAATGTCTGTTATAAAAATGACCATTTTGACCAAAAAAAAAAAAAAAAAGTCAAAAATCAAGTTCCCAGTGTATAAATGCAGTACCATACACCAAAGCAGGCAGACGAGACGCACTGTGTGGCCCTGTCTGCTCAATTTCAACAGCGTTACAGCGAGAGAAAGGGAAAAGAGGGAGGGAATGAAAAGAACAGTACACTAAACAGATGGCAATCCATTCTCACGTTTATCCTTCTGCAATGACTAATTAGACACCGACATACACTTGCTTACGCAGTATTTGGAGAACTTTTTTAATTGGACGCACTGATAAATGAATAACCAACCGTTCAATGGATTCGTTGTGGAATTACATGTTTTCCATAAAGATAAGAAATGTGAATATGAAATGTATGGTTATGACTCTTAAAAACTTTTATAGAACAGTTTAGCTTTTTCAATGTGCTCAAAGTCTGATATCTTTGTATCCAAAGGCACTCTTTGGCTAAGTATTGTAGGCAAAAAGAAATCAAATAAAAAAATATAGATGAAAATTAAAAGCTATTAACATTTGAGAAGCCTGACTAACTGCAAATAAGCCTTGATACGTACAGAAATGTGCAACATTTTGAGCACGCACACACACAAAAAAAATAAATCTAAGTACCACTTCACTTTTGAAACCACACTACTGTTCAGCGATGTCAGTTTTTGCATCAGCCACAAACCAAGATGGCGAATACTTGTGCAGGCGCTGAAAAGTGATAAAAAGTTGCAACCACATGGCATTTAGAACTGCTGCTAACATACAAAACGGAAAGTAGGGAGCCTCACTCATGCATAGGGTTTGTAATGCAATTTGTCCAATAGGGTCAACTGCTGATTTAATTGAATAGGCACATACATTATTGAAGTGAAACGAATAATCTGAACTATTTACCAGGTACAAATGAGTAATCAGCGATTTCTGTCTTGTTACAGCAGTCTCGCTGAAGCACCTCTTTATAGAGCACACATATCAAGTACTTCCGAGTATCAGAACCACTACAGTCTTCTACTTGTACATATTTCCTGTGCTAGGCGTAAAACTGATCCGAGCAGTTTGTATTGTATACGTGAACACATCTAGCATTGCACAAACAGCACCGGGTGCTCGGCTTCGTTGACAGGCAGATCATTAAATGTGTAGGTGAACCGAAAAACGTCACTTATGTATTGAATGTGAATTTTTAAATCCAGGGGTATAAAAAATTTACAATTGGTATTAGTCTTGTATGTCCGAGAGTGAAAAATATTGGGAAAAATTTGTTTTGCTCCCAATTTTAGTGTGTGTGAAATGATTTTGGCGTATGGAACTAATGTCTGTGGAAAGAAACACATGCTCACATCAATACCTGCCAGGGCTAAGCACTGACTCACTGTGAAAAGCTGTGAAATCTTGTGATTAAGAATGAATCACTGAGACTTAAGAATAAAGCAGCCACACACACACACACACACACACACACACACACACACACACACACACAAACGCCTGGCACTAAACCTTCGAGTACAAAGGACAAATGCTCCATTTACTTTTATGGCTTCGTTCTGTCTCTCTGTAGATAGCCCTGATATGTGTGCTCGCTTGTTCAAGGGACTCAAAGAGTCAGTTCCTGAATCAATTGACTTTTTCGAGTCGGTTCTCCTCGACTCAATTCGAGAAAAGGCACGATCAAGTCCAAAAACGAGTCAGGCACTTTGGGAGATCTAAACTGATTATATGTAAAGGAAGACAACAAGGAAGTCTAAGCTTTAGGCATAATAGGTTCTGATCACAGTACAGCCATTTGTACAAGACAAGACATGTCTGGATCACCGACACCATTCGTTACGTACTGTCACGTAGCCAATGTTTTACGTCACAGGCTTTTGTTCCATCCAAAAATGGTTGTATGAAAAGGCATATACTTGTCAATATGGCACATCATTCACACCTCATTTCACAGACACAAAGGGAAAAAAGGAATATTGAGATTTTGGGTAATAGTTAAATACAAGGAATATCTGAAAGAGGTTTTGCAGGAAAGCTTTTCATTCTCAGGTGTTAAGCTCTTTGCATGTGTAGAAATATTTACTACAGTTCCTCACATTGTCAGGAGAGGATTTGAGTTAACCTGCTAGGAACAAAAAGGAAAAACAGCTGCTTCTCCCCAATGCTTGAGTAAACAATGCCATTATCCTACACCAATGGGCGAGTAACTTCTTTTTTTGTATTGCTTTGATTCATTACTAAAAAATATTGCCATGTATCTTGTGATTCCATTTTTAACCATGAGGTAAGTGCGAGCGATTTCGACAATCGTATCAGTTCCAAGGAGACCAAAAGGGAAAGTGGTTTTGAAATTAAAAGGAAATTTCTTCAGTTCTAGTAAAGAGTGCATACTTTGGTGACTGTAGAGGAAAAAATTTCAGGGAGCCAGAAAAAACAAAATACCTAAAGTGGTTTAAAAACATGAGTGAGGAAGAAGAAATGGCTATCAACACCAGGATCATTCATCTGTCCTCTAAACTCTCTAAGTCCATTTCCATCAGTGTTCTTGGGCAAACTACAAGAGAACGCATTTTTTGGAATTCTTTTTGGTGACGGGATAGAGAACTGCGCGCACAGCCTCGGCAAAAACTTCCCTGACGCCTTCTTGTAGCAGAGCGGAGCACTCCAAATACTTTACGGCGTTGATCTGCTTCGCCAGTGCCGTGCCCTGCTGCTGTGTGGTGGGCGCCAAATTCTGCTCCTTTAACTTCTTGACGGTCTCGGAGTCGTTGCGCAGATCACGCTTGGTTCCCACGAGCAGTACGGGCACGCTGGGACAGTGGTGCGACACCTCGGGGAACCACTTGTGCCGGACGTTGGCGTACGACGACGGACTGCCAATGGAAAAGCAGATGATGAAGACGTTGGTCTGAGGGTAGGAGAGTGTGCGCAGACGGTCGTACTCCTCCTGGCCTGCCGTGTCCCACAGGTTCAAGCTCACCGTGCGTCCGTCAACGCTCATCTGGGCGCTGTAATTGTCGAACACGGTGGGGATGTACTCCTCGGGGAAGGCATTGGTGGTGTACGAGATGAGAAGGCACGTTTTCCCCACTGCTCCGTCGCCAACCACGACGCACTTTATCGTCTGCATCCTTCTACAGGCCACACAGGCAGGGACACCTACAAGTGCAGAAGATCCGAGTTAGTCAGTGCACTGGTCGGAATTATACTATACTATTATATATGACATTATATTGTATGATACTTTTGCATGGCTTGCAATACAACAATCCACACAAAACTACTGAACACAACTCCTAGTGCACTTAAAGCATACAATTATTTCAATACGTGTTGATGCCATTCTCATAATCTCAGTATAAAGGCCGAGTTCTTCTTTTTCTCTCAGGTGTACAATAAAAACCCCATTGATCAGTTCCGTTGTGGGAAAGTGAAATCAATACACACATCACAGGGAAGTTAGCAAACATTTCACCTAAACGTTTACCAACAACGTTTACCTGAATATCTACGCACAAATTAAAATTATTTATATATTTATATTTATATATTTAAATTGGCTCTGGTTGAAGAAAATCAAATATTCAAGCACCGGGATTGTTTTCATAGCCGTCGGCGGAAGCGACTTCAGCCAGCTAGTAGCCACTGCATCCAGGAAGCTATGCTAACTTTGCCCCGGCTATTAGCAGCAACGCTACACAGCTAGTTACACAGCTAACAACTAACTAACATAAATGAGAGGCTATAAAGAGCAAACCGAGAGCCAAATACAACCACAACAGCTCAATACAATAATACGTCTGGGAAGAATAAGCTATAAATAAAGCCGAATTATAGTAGCCTGGGCCGGAGTTAGCGCACAGCGTTAGCCCTGCCCTGCTAATTCATTTCCTCTTTCCTTGCCATTCAAAGCTGTTCAGCTTTTCACAACAACATATCAAACTACTGTAACTGAGAGACATCCCTGTCACTACATCTCATCACTGAGATTCATCCGAACCTTGACCGAACCTCTTTCCAAACCGGGTCACAAAACAGGAGGTGTATTAGCGCTGTGTAGCTAATTACCGAGCTATGTTTTTAGTAATATAGACACGACATCAAGCAGATTTGTACTGAAAAAAATAAGCACTCTATTTACCAGTAGAACTGGATTAATTCTAGGTGAAGCTCCGGGACGCTGTGTTGGAGCAACCATAAAGGCTGAAGTGAAATCTCTTACCGCCTCAGAGATCCTCCCGCGCCCAACGTTACCGCCACTCCGAACTCAGCACAGGAACACAGCAGCGCGCGCGCGCACACGCACGCGCACATTCGCGCGCACGCGCACATACCGGAGTCCTCAGCCGAGCCGACCGGACCGGACCGAGCCGCACAGAAAAATAAATACATTTACAGTTTTATTTTATGTGCATTTTAATGACTTTCGCGGTCATCAGGGTGTTTTAATAAATATAAAAAAGACAATTCTCCCAATGCGAATTCTATGCATCGATAAATGAAGCTCCCACTGATTCTGCATCATGATGAGTTGGGTTACATTTGCATTATTTATTTCATAATTATTTTAAAAACTAAATCATATAATACGTTTAATAGTAATATAATAAAGTGCATCCGGAAAGTATTCACAACGGTTCACTTTTTCCACATCTTGTTGTTAGAGCCTTATTCCATTATGAATTAAATTCATTATTTTCCTCAGAATTTTGCTAACAATACCCTATAATGACAACGTGAAAGAAGTTTGTTTAAAATCTTCACAAATGTATTATACATTTTTATATATATGTATAATATATATATATATATATAATTTCACAACCCAAGTATTCAGAGCATTTTGGTCAATACTTTGTTAAAGCACCTTTGGCATCAATTACAGCCTCAAGACTTATTGAGCATGATGCTACACACTTGGCACACCTATTTGTTGGCAGTTTCTTCCATTCTTCTTTCTCTCAAGTTCAATCAGGTTGGCTGGGGTGCACAGCCATTTTCAGATCTCTCCAGAGATGTTCACTCTGGTTTAAGACTGGGCTCTGACTGGGTCACTCAAGGACATCGACAGAGTTGTCCAGTAGCCACTCCTTTGTTATCTTGGCTGTGTGCTTTGGGTCACTGTCCTGTTGGAAGATGAACCCTCGCCCCAGTCTAAATTCCAGAGCGCTCTGGAGCAGGTTTTCATCAAGAGTGTCTCTGTACATTGCTGCATTCATCTTTTCCTTGATTCTGACAAGTCTCCCAGTTTCTGCCACTGAAAAACAACAACCACAGCATGATGCTGCAATCACCATACTTCACTGTAGGGATGGTATTGGGGAGGTGATGAGAAGTGCCTGGTTTCCTCCAGACATGACGCTTGGCATGCAGGCCATGGAGTTCAATCTTTGTTTCTCATTGTCTGAGAGTCCTTCAGGTGCCTTCTGGCAAACTCAAGGCAGGCTGTCATGTGCCTTTTACTGAGGAGTGACTCTGTCTGGCCACTCTACCATACAGGCCTGATTCATGGAGTGCTACAGAGATGGTTGTTCTCCTGGAAGGTTTAACTCTTTGCACAGAGAAACACTGTAGCTCTTTCAGAGTGACCATCGGGTTCTTGGTCACCTAACTGACTAAGGCCTTTCTTCACCTGTTTGCTCAGTTTGGTCGGGCAGCCTGCTCTAGGAAGAGTCCTGGTGGTTTCAAACCTCTTCCATTTAAGAATGATGGAGGCCACTGTGCTCATTAGGACCTTAAATGCTGCAGAAATTTTTCTATACCCATCCCAAGATCTGTGCCTCGATACAATCCTGTCTCTGAGGTCTATAGACAATTCCTTGGACTTTATGGCTTGGGTTGTGCTCTGACATGCACTGTTAACTGTGAAACCTTCTATACACAGGTGTGTGCCTTTCCGCATCATGTACAATCAACTGAATTTACCACAGGTTAACTCCAGTCGGAGTTAAGAAACATCTCAAGGATAATCAGTGGAAACAGGATGCACCTGAGCTTAAGTTTAAGTGTCATGGCAAAGGCTGTGAATACTTATGTACATGTGATTTTTTTCATTTTTTATTTTTAATACATTTGCAAAGATTTGAAACAACATTATTTGTTGTATAGTGTTTAAATAATTTTGAGGAAAATAATTAATTTAATCCATTTTAGATTTAGATTTTTAAGTTTGTAGCATTACAATATGGAGCTCAGTGAAAACTTTCTCCAGGCGCTGTATGCACGGTATCATGTTTTATTGATGCACGTGGTGCACAAAGTCTGTGCACCGTGCATATAATATTATTATACATATTATCTGATTTAATTATTAGTTGAATTATTACACATATAATAAAAATGTAACTTAACTCACCATAATGCAGTATTAGTGAAAGATTCATTTACTGTATCAATGCACCCTTCAGACTGCTGGTCAAAAAAACTAAACTAAAATATAAAAAAAAACTATTTAAATATATTTTTTGTTAGTTATACATTTATTTATTAGTTTTGCACTAATCTCAATGTTGATTTCAATCCCCACAGAGACAGTAGTCCAAGTTTACTGTGGTGACAAGTCAGAAAGTATAAATGCACTTGAGTACAAACGTCAAGTACATTTTATGTTTATATTAATACATTTCAATGAATATTATCACTACATTTCTAAAAAAATACATGGTAACATTTACTTAAATAGAAATGAAAAAAGAGTAATTTTTTTTTACATTTACCGGAGTCATCTTGAAGTACTTTGACTCTAATACAGAAATTTTGCCAATGATTATGGATAGATTCGCTGCCACACAGAAAAGTTATTATGCTGGAGGGAGACTATGGCAGTATTACAGTGCATTATGCTAGAGGCAGTACACAGGCAGTATTACATCGCATTCCACTTATGAAACTGCATTGAACTTGTGCTTAGTACTAAACTGTGTTCAGAGCATGGTTGCAACTAGAAATGAAGAGGCGTGTCTGCAAACTTCATCTTCCAGGAGGTGCTGCTGTCTGCATTGACCTAATTATTTTTTACAACTATACCATATTAAAAGCCATTATTTGTATGTATTGTGCCTGCTGTTCTTTGAAGGGAGCAGAATGCATCACAGGAATGGAACAATATAAATAAAGCAGCAAATCATTTCATGACATATGATGACATGACATATATTTCACTGATACTTCAAAATGACTGATTAGTAATGTCAAAAACAATACCACCAGGCAGCAGCTGATCAGAAACAAGTTCAAAATAGCTGTTGGAAGAACAGAGAGAAATACAGAGAAAGAGAGAGAGAGAGAGAGAGAGAGAGAGAGAGAGAGAGTGTGAGAGCGCTAAGCAAACACAACCAAACCACACACATTCATGCATAAAGCACTACAACAGTGTAAGTGGCTAAATAAAAGAAAGATGACATGTTTACACAGAAATAACCAGAACTAAACATGACAGAACAAGAGAAAAATCTAAAGGTCACAAATTACAGTTGACACTGGACTTGATGTTGCCAAATATAACTTTAATAAAGTCACAAAAACTAATAAATGTACTGAAAGACACTATTTAAAAAAGGAATTTTTTGTATTTGTAATGGATCTTCAAAGGATTAATTCCTGCATTGAAATTACAATAGATGCATTGTTGCTTAGAGAATTGGTCACATTTACTTTTCTGTTACATTTGCTGAGTAATTGTTCAACATCTGGCAGGCCACAGAATGCTGACTGGTTTCAAAATAGGTTTGAGTGCCAAAATTAGAATAGCAGTAAAGAGCGTTGGCCTCAGCTACTCAACTCACACCAGTGAAAGTGATCTTTGACTCACCGGTCTTCAGAGTTTTCTTCAGGATAAGGATGCTTATTTGACAAAATTCCAGCAGCCACCTGTCATACACTGAAGTTCATTAATGAGAGCCTTGGTTAACTTAGATTGTGTTTTAGGTAAACATTAAACATTAATGTAGGTAGACATTAATGTATAAGTGACTGATCCTTAATTAATGTTTTAGAGAGCAGAAAGTGTGTTTTTTTTTTTTACTTTATGGAGGAAACACAATTTTTTCCTATTTTTGAAGGATATGAGAACAGAACAGTATGTAGTAGGAGTCAGTCAGTAGAAGTAAGACAGGGTACATGTGTGTGAATGAGAGAGTGAGGTCAGTGGAGTGGTGAGGTTGCAGGGAGAAGAGGTGGAGAAGGTGGAGGAGTTCAGGTACCTGGGGTCAACAGTGCAAATTGTTAGAGAAGTGAAGAAAAGGTGGAGCGGGTGGAGAAGAGTGGCAGGAGTGATTTGTGATAAAAGGGTATCTGCAAAAGTGAAAGGGAAAGTTTATAGGACTGTGGTGAGACCTGCAATGTTGTATGGATTAGAGACAGTGGCATTGAGTAAAAGACAGGAGGTGAAGCTGGAGGTAGCAGAGCTGAAGATGTTGAGGTTTTCATTGGGAGTGATGAGGATGAACAGTAGTAGAAATTAGTTTATTAGAGGGACAGCGCATGTAGGACGTTTTGGAGACAAAGTGAGAGAGGCAGTTTGGACATGTGCAGAGGAGGGACATGGGGTATATCTGTAGGAGAATGCTGAGGATGGAGCTGCCATGCAGAAGGAAAAGAGGAAGACCAAGGAGGAGGTTTATAGAGGTGATATGGTACAAAAATATATTCAGGGATTTGTGTAAATATGTTTTGAAAAGCTCAGCTCCACACCTCTACATACCAGCCTGTATTAAAAGTTCCATGTAGTCATGTATGTCAGTTATATCCAAGGTCTTTAATTTTTGGCTATACTATTTAATTCCCTTTATGTTTTTCATTTCAGTGACAATCTTTCCAGTGGTTTTTCCAGTGGGAAGTTGTTTGAATGATGTTTTGTGCTGCTGTTCTGCCTGTAATCTGATGTGGAAATAAGGACTAAATGCACATACATTTCTTAAATTTCCTTTGCTGCCTGTTTATACAATGATCAGTGACATTTTGGATAGTAAGCCTTTGCTGCCATAAACTCACTGAAATGGCAGCTAAGGTATCTTTATGGTCTAGTGATTTCCCCAAGCCTTCTTTTGATCTCTGGTGATTATCTGGGAATTTGTGAGTTTAATTTAGTTATTTGTAAGTTAATTTGTGACTGTTGCATGCTCTGGCAAACTGCAATTTCAGTCTACAAAAATGTATATAAGGTTGTCAAAACTAATCATATTTGGTCATATACCAGTATGTATGTATGTCACGGAGAAAGTATTATGTTTTTTAGGTTAGTAAGTGCAGACCCCCTGACAGCCGGGCACATGCCATTGGCTGAGGTATTGGGATACAACATCAGGTGTGGCTGGCGCACACACACTGCCTGAAGCATGCAAAAAGATGTGCCCTATCCATATAGGTCATGAACTGTTTTTTGTCCTGAGAAAGACGAGTAAACAACCTCGATTTGTAATCGCAAAGTGAGGCCTGCAGGTCTTTAGATGTTGTTCTGGGTATAAAGCACCTAAATGAGTCGTTGTGCTCCTGCCACTACTGGGAAGGTTTACCACTGATAAATATTTGTTTATATTTAAGACAATCAAGTGATGTTTGAAACACTGAATGGGTTGGTGTTTTATTCACAGGTCTGTAAATGGTTTAACACTGGTCAAAGTTCACTCTAGATAACTGGCAGCATTCAGGAAACTTCTCCTCCTCACGATTGCAGTGTGACAGAGACCTCGTTCGTTGTCCTTTCATTTGGCTCTTTTTCTGCTAGTAACTAAATCGAACAAAAACCAAGGCGAACACAGGATTATATTACAATAGAACAACTGATCAGGAGGTTGATGTATATGTGGAAAACTCGACCATGCTCATTAGACAGGGGGCGCTTATTGCTTTCTGTTTCTGTTCAACTCTGACCGTGAGTAGGGAGGAGCAGGTCAGTTAATAATAATAATAATAATAATAATAATAATAATAATAATAATAATAATAACCAATAGTCATTTTATGATGATGATGATGATTATTATTTTTTTGTTGTTGTTGCTCTTGTTTTATTTGTATAATTGTGTAAACAATGCACTGACAATTATTGAAAATGTTGTTGTTACTGCGCAGGTAATACATATATTGATGCTTACTTGTACTTTTAGTGTTATTCATAATCTATTAGTTACTTTTACATGCACTGTATGAAAAAGGATTGGGTTGATAACAACAACTACAAAGTAATAATAATAATAATAATAACAAACAATTGTGAATGACTATATTTTCTTCTTTTTATTTTTAATTTTTACTTTTTTTACTGCAAGAGCATTCACAGACCTGACACCAGTCCAAACCAAGCATATTTTGCAGAAACATTTGACACAAGTCCATTAGATAGGTACTGTTCTTTTAATTCTTATATTACCCCTATAAATACTGTACACTGTAACATTTTTAAAAGCATGCATGTTAGTTTCAGTAATAAGTCACTGTTGTTGTCAGAGCTAGTTAATTGTTTTATCTCACCCCATTTCTGTTTATGCTGAAGAAAATGGGTCCTTTCCCAATCACTGAAAGAAGCAGAGTTCAACATTTATAAATATGATGGTAAGAACAAGCTTGTTTTACACAGTGACTTATAAATATAGTTGGAAAGCATGAACTACATTTTATTACCCATAGTTTTTTTTAGTTATTGTGCTAATTTTATTTCACAGACATTCAATGTCAGTGTGAATCATTTTTACTCTGCAAGGTTTACTGTTGAATATCTATGTGTAGAGTGACCAGGTCTTAAATATCTTACTAAGAGATAAGTGCTGATACCCTGTGGATAATAGCTAACTATCCATACTATGATATTGGTGGCAGAAGGGGGCAGGGCATCAGCATATATACACCATTAGCTGCTCAGCAAATGTTAACCATTATTTAGAATCCTCATACACATATGCATACATTTAAGTTCAAATGCTAATTATTTTCTTAAAACATGTTAGCTAAATAAAAATTACATAGATTTGTTCTAGATATCATACCAACATGTGGTAGCATGATTAACAATCGACAGAATTATATATTGCAACAAGTGATCCAAAATATGAATTTCAGCAAATAATTATTAGAGGTCCATTAGGCCAGGAAATAAAGGGGTTGCCAGATTGGGTTAATTTAATAAAACTCTGCAGCTACCATAGCAGATAATCAAATAAAGTGCATACAGTCTTTCCATAATGTATAAACTATTTCTATTGTAAGAATTTTGATATAATGTTTTGGAACAGTTTAGAGATAGGAAAGAAAAAATGTTTTGTCCAAATTTACTGGATCAGCCAGAACACCTCAATCCACCCTGTATTGTAAAAAAAGAGGACCACCCAAATAAAACTCCGACTACAGTATATAGTATACGTATTTCTAAAGGGTTATTGTTAAGGTTCACTGAAAACAAGTGGGAATCCCTCTCAGCTTTATCTTTACCCTGTAATTATTATTGTTGCCCTGCTGCCATCAAACTCAGTTGTCATGAGCCCCTGTTCTTAATACATCTGATGATTTATACATGATACATCTATAATCTATTCAAGCAAAAATAAGTCAAAATGATTTTAATTATAAAGAAGCAACATCAAATAAAACTTAAGTGATACATTGGACACCTTGAAATTTGAACATTTTCTTTTTTTTTTATCTTTTTTTTCCCTTACACATAAAGGTGCAATAGTCAGTTGCATAATAGTTAAAATAATGTTGAAGATTATGTAGAAATAATTTTGATTTTGAAGTTTTAAGCAAATGTCAACAAATTTGGGAGAAAATGACACAGGAGGTCACACAATTTCTGTTAGAATTTGGAATAGCCTCTTGTCATTCATAAAGAGACACACTACTAAATGCCCCTCCTTTTACATTAATGGTCTTATACAGAGAGACAATTATACAACTAAGAAGTAGAGGGTTAAGGGCTTTGACCTCATGATAGAGATGTAACTCAGGTTCAGTGAATACAAATATTGCCAATGCACATTTAAAGTTTACAATATTTTCAAGTTTTCTTTTAACAGGGTTCTGAGATAAGTCCCTTGTAGTAAAAAGCACAATTTATTTATCTAGTCTCTATATATTGAACTTAAAAATTTAAATTAAAAATGCTGCTGTTTTATTTTTTATTTTAGGAGAATGGCTTTTAGAGGAGTCCAAGAATCGAGCATCACCAGGAAATAAAGGCCTTGTCCTTAAGTCTCCTGGCCGGCACCATGCAATTTCTGCTTACCTAAGCACAGTGTACCACTTCAATGAAAAACCTCTGTGTCTACAGTAAGCATTTTAATTCATTTAGCTTCGTTATATTTACATTTTTAATTTATTCAAAAAATGATTTGATCAAGTTGTAATGCTAGAACATATACCTGTGATGTGGCTGAAATTAAAATCAGGTTTGTATTAAAGCTTTTCTTTTCTTATTTAAAGCTTAACATAAGATACATTATTATTATCATCATTAATTTTTGTATGTTTATATATATACACTATATTGGCAAGTTAAGTTATAGGACCACATCCTATTTGTATAGAATGTCTTTGAACATCTTTGCCCTTAATTTTTGCAAAATGTCCACAACAATCAGAATCTGGTGGAATCTTGGAGTTGAGGTTGAGGAGTGAAGGTTGTTATAACAGCAAAGCAAATGGGGACTAAATGTGGAATGGAATGTTTAATAAGCACATATGAATCTTATAGTCTGTTGGTGTGCATAAGCATAATGTATCATTTGTTAAATGATTATAAATTAGAAGATTTGTGAAATTGTGTAAAAAAAAAAAAAACCTAACAATAAAATGCCTTAGAATTTATTTGAGGACACTATTTTGTTGTTTTAGAAATATTTAGCACTTCATGCCAGGGCCACAGCACACTGTTTCATTATTGATAATTTACCTTTGACACGTTGGTTTATTTCTTAATTGGTTATGTTGCTTGATCTATACAGGTATGAAGTTTTCTTCCAAAATGGGATTGAGTGTGGAGGAGGCTACATAAAGTTGCTGTCTCATTCAGATGACCTACAATTGGTGCGAATGTTACTAATATCTCTAAGTGTTTCTTTTATTACATAGGCTTAATGTGTTTTGGTATTTTTTTAGAGTCAGTTTAATGATGCCACACCATACAGCATTATGTTTGGTCCAGACAAATGTGGAAGTATGTACAAAGTGCATTTCATTTTCAACCACCGGAACCCCCTGACAGGGAGCTATGAGGAGAAACATGCTCGGCAGCCTAAGACTGACCTGAGCGACTATTTCACTGACCACAGCCCTCATCTTTACACTCTCAGTGAGTATTAACAAGAGCACATCAATATCACAAATGAGAGGAGTAGATTGAGATGTTCCAGAACCTTACACAGATAATGTAAAACAAGTATGCGCAACAACAATTTCATCATAAAATAGCGAAAAATACTTACAATACGTCAAATAAATACATAAAATAATGACCTTATAAGTATAAATTGAAGTATTGAAAGCAAGAATATGATATATTCTGTATTATCCTGTTACATACAGTATGCAGCTGTGGTGTATTTCCATCTGACAGAAGACCAGTTATAAATAATGCAGCCTTATTTTTCAGATTTGTACCCTGACAACACATTTGAAATTCTAATCGACCAAACATTGATCAATAACGGCAGTCTCCTAGAGGACATGGATCCACCAGTGATGCCTCCTCATGAGATAGAGGACCCCAGTGATACTAAACCCTTAAACTGGGATGACAGGCGTTATATTCCAGATCCTACCATCACAAAACCCCATGATTGGTGTGTTTTATTTTTGTTTAGTTTTTTTCTTTTTCATTATTCTGCTTCATTTGTTGATTGGCTAAGACCAAATCTACTGACTTTACAGCAATATAAGTATTACATTACTACTAATAATTTACAATACCCAATACATATTTTACCTCAGTTTTTTGAAATATAAACAGTATTGAGAGAAAATGAAAGTGCAAAATCTCGCTTGCACTTTTTTAAATATGAAAATGGTTGTGTGCATAAAAATCTCGGTTTTCAAAATGCTCAGTCCAGACCATCTGGTATCAACAACCATGCTTCGATCAAAGATAACACAGTCTTATGTCTCATTCTTCTCAGTCTTATGCCTCAGTCTTATGTCTGATGCAGACATTATCTGAAGCTCTTGACCTACTTTTTGTACTGAATTGTGCTGCTGCCACGTAATTGGTGTTCATGTTACCAATACAGTAAACAGTGAGTTTATATTTGTTTAAGCAATTATGTCTCAACCTGTTGTTACACTCCATGTATTAACCATACCATTAGATTAGGATCAGGATTAGAAATAGGACCCCAATTTAACAAAGTCTGCATCAAACAAAATGTTTTTTGAGTGCAAAAAGAAGAGAGTTTCTATTCTCTACTGTTATGTTAATAAGGTGTATTTAGTAATATAGTGATTTACCATTGAAATTTAAATTTTAAAAAAACACAAGCAGTAGTTTAAAATATTTTATTTTAGAGATTTAAATACACATTCACAGTAACTGCACTAGTAAATGATGGCAGATTTAGTCTTTCTGTGTTCTCTGTGAAGGGATGAAGAAGCTCCTCCACATATTGCTGACCCCACTGTGCAGAAACCTATTGGCTGGATAGAAGATGAAGAGCCCTTTGTCCCAGACCCAGAGGCTCAGGCTCCAAATGACTGGTGTGTAATGCAGCTACATCGCACACATGTGTTTATATCTATACTACACACTTCACGCATGATGTGAGTATACTCTATGTTACATTATGATTTTTTTCGTGTAAAAAATACTGACTTCTAAAATGACTACACCACATTGCACTTCACCATATGTGTGGGTGTGTATTGTGTCCAGCTGGTGGACTGGTGCGTTTCTGCCTCATGTTCTATCAGGATTATGGACCGGGGACTATGTACACTGACAAATTCTTGTGCTAATACAAGTCACATCACATGACCTGATTCACATTCATGAAAATTAGTACTTGTGTGTGTATGTGTGTGTGTGTGTGTGTGTGTGTGTGTGTGTGTGTGTGTGTGTGTGTGTGTGTGTGTGTGTGTGTAAAAAAAACACACACACACACACACACACACATACATACATACATACATACATACATACATACATACATACATACATGACCATCACTGGACCATCTTGCTTGTAATTCATGCTTGTCTTTCTTTAGTTGTTCCTAGGCATTGTTAGTTGAAGTCCATGTACAGGTTATGGTCCATGGTCAGTTATTTCTCTGTTCGTTTTTTTGTTGTACATTTGCACTACAAATTACATTTTCTGCACTTTCATAGATCCTCATATTACATCAGTGAAACTGATATTCTGATCAGGATAAAGTGCTTAGTGAAGAAGATTTATTACTTGTATCAATGTTAGTTATAAACAGTATTCATTGAAATACTGAAACTAAACTCGCTAAACGCTTCTGTCCTGCATGTAACTGATCGACCCCCAGAAGCAGCTACTCAGGTGCTGACGCCCTCGCATCAGTCCGAGCCAGCACGTTGATCTTGAGCCAGTGTACCACTTTCCAGGCGTTAAGTACAAAGACAACAAGCGTTGTTGGAAATGTGGGCGACTACACATCCTTTGTGATTGCATTTCCTTTAGAGTATGCTCTATATCGCAGCCCCAATGGAGCTACCAGATAAAGAATGCCTTTACCTCTGAACACTTAGGCTTGGCTGAGCACTTTTATTCCATTGCAACGCTCCAGCAGAAGTACAACCCCTCCTGTTGATACCAGCAGACCATACTCACCTTATAACACCTATTGAGCCTGTACACCTAGGGCCCCCTGGAGGTCCAGTGATGTAAATGTGATAATGAATTGAATAACTGCTATATATCTGTTGGATAAACAGGTCAGTGGAGATGGATGGAGAGTGGGAAGCTCCTCTCATTGCTAACCCTGCCTGCTCCCATGCTGTCGGCTGTGGGCCGTGGAAGCCTCCTATGGTGGCGAACCCAGCATACAAAGGGAAATGGAAGTCACCTAAGATAGAAAACCCAAATTATCAGGTAAACGTGCAGCTCAATTTGTACCACAGATATTGTAACTTGTAAACTTGTAATTCGTGTTTCACTAGGAAAGAAATGACCATTTGAAAGTAGAAATTAATTGTTTTGTTTGTCTAAATTTCACTAATAAATATGAAATAAATAGTTTACTTATACAAACAAGATGAACAATTTAGTCAAGGGAAAAAGTTCCAGTTCATGTTAACAAGTTGAAATTTTCAGTTCCCTTTAGCAACACATTACACACACGCACATATGCACATAAACGCACACACGCACACACACACACACACACACACACACACACACACACACACACACACACACACCACAATCAAAACTGCAGGATTTCCTGAACTAAAATATCTTACAATCAAAAACTGTTTTGATTGTCAGTCTGACTTAAATATACAGTATGCACAGGAAGTATAATACACACACAAAAGAAGGAATTGACAGAATGATTATTTCCCCTTATTTATATTCTGCTTCTACTTATTTCCCCTTTAAATTATATATCTTTATTAAATTTATATTTTATAATTAAATAAAAAAAATATATATTATATTATTATATATTATTATATTTATATTTAATATAAAGTAGAGTATAATTATTTTTTAAGTGATGAGGAATATCTATCCGAGTTACAAGATTATGAGAGTTAAACTGAATCCTATTTGATCAAAATGATTCCTGTTTGTTTCTGGTCTCTCCCTTAGGGGAAATGGAAGCCAAGAATGATCCCTAACCCAGATTACTTTGAGGACACTCAACCATTCAGAATGAGTCCTGTGTCTGCAGTAGGCTTTGAGCTTTGGTCCCTTACTGGTGATGTGCTGTTTGACAACATCTTGCTTTGTGATGACCCTGTGATCACCAGACATTGGACAGAGGAAACCTGGGGACAAAGGCAAACAGTAAGCTGTTTTATATTCCATAGATACGTAAACACTGTTGGAGGTAAAAGGTCAACAAAATACATCATGCATTTGAAATGAAAAAAAGGCTGCCCATAAAAATGTATTAATTTATACATCTTCACTAATTACTTTAGACTTGTCAGGGTTGCAGTCCAAATGGAAAACACTACAACCTGAATAGGATTCAGTGGCATCAAAGTGCAGCATCAGCACACATATTTACACACTCATTTACACTTATGCATAAATATAATTTCGATTTACCCTGAACCATAATCATTAGGGCTCATGTCTTTTTTTGAACTATAATCACAATACTAAAAAATAATATCAAACGATAGCAAATGAATATGTTAGCTGCTTTTACTAATTACAAGCTTTAAACATTCGACTGCCAGATGTCTTTCACTAAACGGATAAGTGATAATAATTATTTATAGTGCACACTTAGAAATGCAAAATAAAACAAAACTCGAATTAACAAGAAAAAGGAAAGTGGATGGCAATAATGAACAATATAAAACCATGCACGACAAACATAAGACACACTGTGAAGTCCAAGACGAGACTTAAAGACATTTGCTAATTGAAATAAAATGTGGAAACATGGATTTATATATATATATATATATATATATATATACGGTTTATTATTAAAATCTTACATATTAAAGATATTTCTACTTGCTAAGGTATCACTGTTTGCAGTGTATGTGTCTGTACAGCTTTGGCACACTCACTAAGCTTGTATGACTCTTCTAGCATGGAGTTGTGGAGCGGTTACTGTTTGCCACAGGAAAGCGTCCCTGGCTCTGGGGTGTGTACATCTTCACAGTGGGTCTTCCCATCATCCTTTTTGTCAGTTTCATGTGGCCTGATAAGGTAGAACCTGCTAGATATTTTGTATATTATGTGACAAACATTTCACCAAATGAAATTATATTCCTAGTCTATATATTTAGAGTCTATATATAAAGTAACATTTTACAATTGTATATATTTTGATTAAATTTGGGTGAATATTTTTTTATTATTTTACATGTCTGTCAATAAAAAAGTTGTATACTTAACATTTTAATTTGTGTGCCAGCGATTTGGCCCCTCGGATCAGGATTATTACTACAAGAAAAGTGATGAGCCTCAGCCAGATGGTTCAGAGGATCCAGAGGACCACATGAGCTTCTCTGAGCATGGTAGGAACAACAACTTGAACTGCAGTAATAAATTACAGATTTTTCTGAATTGAATATTGATTTGCTATATCTTGACCAAGGAGCCAACAACTCTACTGATCTGAGAAAACGGGAGGTCAACAAAGCACAGAAAAAGTCAGATCTGGAGTTAAAGGTAAAGCTGAATTTCAGTATAATTTAAATTTCTAATTGTCCAAAAAATGATATATTTAAAACTTCCTGTCTCCAGGAAGCAAACTAATGTCGCAAACTTTCTTTGTGGTTTAGTGAAACCTAGTATGGATACAACAATGAAAGAATGGAAACGTGTGGTTTCTGAATATATGGGGCCCTAGGTGACATCCTGCTACGAATATTCTAATCTTGAAAACAATTCACCAGACACTCCAGAGAGAAAAAATACATTTATTATATTTTTTTAAGTGATGATGTAGGTGATAAGATCTTTTAACCTGTAACAAAAGCATATTTTGTTTTGTAAAGTCTGAGTTTTGAATAAAGGTAACTTTCACTTCCAGAGTCCCATGCTATTACTTCTGTTAGCATTCAACCAATGTGTTAGTATAAAAGGTACGATTTTGGAGTAAGGATACATGAACCTTTTATTAATATATGAATTAATAGTAAGTTCACCATTAATAATGGTAAGTTATAATACTATGACATCAAAAGCCACTTTAACTACATTAGACATAACATCAGCTGCAGCAGTGGTGGTGGTGGATCAATGGTGGTCCTGATTTACATAGATACTGTGGCCTACAGATCGATGATCACAGTTCATTTTTAGGAAGAGTGGCGCAATGACCTAGAAATGGAGTGTGTGATGGATAACATGCTTTACTGCTCACCGGTGCTGCTTTGTCTCAGAATGTGCCATATGGGGTGAGGTTGCTTCCCAGAACCTCCCTATAAATAGCAAATGCTGTTGACACCATTTGGGGGAGCATATGCTATTTCTGGGCAATTTTAAGTAGGAGTGCCCACTACCAGTGGTACATACATTCAATTAATCTTGCCCCAATAATGGAAATGGCAAACAAACTAAAATGTGAATGTACTAATGCCCTACCCCAACCCTTATACATATAAGAGCCTTTTTATCTCCTCATAAATAACTAGAAGAGCTTGGCAGGGCCAGGAGGAACAGGTGGAGCACTGCCACAATCTTACAAAATAACCTCTAGTAGGCTACTGGTGTGGATGTTTCTGACCAAAGTGTCACACTTACAGCACCATGCAGCTGGATTAATATTTACCAGAGGGAATCAGAATTGGCAGGTCTACCATTGGCTCCCCATTCTTTTCACGGATGAGGGCAATCTCAGTGTGAGCACATGAAAGACTTAAAAAGACTCTGGGACTTCGGATTGTTATGCTGCCCTCACATGCTAGCCTACAGTACACTTATTAGAGCCACTGTCAGACCTCACACTAGTGCAGTGGCCCCTGGGTTCTTCCTGGTGCATGACAGTGCCTGGCCTCATGTGTGAAGGTGTATAAATTGTTTCTAGATGCTAGTCTCACATTTAAAAGCCCTCAATCCGATTGTGAACCTCTGGGATGTGATGTACTCTGGTGCTACCCAGCATCTAATGCCACTGAGTAGCATCAAAGATTGCCCTGGAGCTCACTGATACCCTAATCAGGACACCATCTGCCATCTTACCAAGGGCATGCCTCAAACATTGTTGGGAGTGCATACAGGCATGTTGGGGCCACTGACTTACATTGCCTTGATAACATTTATGCAAGTTGGATCACCCTGTACTCTGAATTTACTTTGATTTTTGATGTGAATCTAAAATAAAAGCATGCACTTTTATTTCAGCCAAGGCCATTTATGTGGCGGAGGCATGCCTGCCACCATGCTACATTGGGTCACTCTCCCCAAACAGGGCCCACACTAAGATGGATCCTTTGCATAAAGATGTTCCCACATAGCAACCACTTTAGAAGAGAGCATCTCTGTAGCACTGGTGAACAGTAAACAGTGTTGGCACCTTGCAGCACCCTCGCACCTACGCCTTCTCTTAAACAGCCTTGAAAGTAAGTTGTGCCAATCAAGAAATAAAACAAAATGGTCAAAAGTACTTACTTCTTAGGTAGCTCACCAGTGCTTAGGGGTCGATCTCACCATGGGTGAAGGTTTCTAATGCAGGGTTGCCTGACACCGTATATATTTTTTGGATTATGGGAACCTTGCAGATGCTCTGCCTCACTGTGGTCACAATTAATTTAGGCTTTTGCAGTTAGTAGATTAGTTTCAGCTAATAACTGCTTTATCCAGAGTTATACAAATTAATTGGGACATCTATTCCGGAATTGCACTAAGTACACATTACAATTTATCTCGCAAATTTATTTGGCTATGTGTCACTAAGACCAAACAAAAAGAACATAAAAAACTTCATGAAGACAGTCACCTGATGTAAGGATCAAACCAATGATCCTGGAGCAGTGAGGCGAGATGCTACCCACACACAAACTTGTGTATAAACAGCACACACAACCTTCGCAAACAGTCTGTTCATGGTCAAGGTCTGTATGCCACTGCAGTATGCACACAATTACACATTCATCTTAAACAATCAACATAC
Source organism: Silurus asotus (assembly GCA_024362625.1). Classification (NCBI taxonomy): domain Eukaryota; kingdom Metazoa; phylum Chordata; class Actinopteri; order Siluriformes; family Siluridae; genus Silurus; species Silurus asotus. The sequence continues at coordinate 1,849,810 of MU551577.1, read as the reverse complement.
TGACTAAAAGAAAACTCCTATAGACATCCAAACATAGAGTAACAGTAGTTGTGGGAATAGATGCAAATACAGATAATTTATTAAATAAAGTGCAACCAAGCAAACAAAACCACAAGGAACATATACAGGGGGTAATTTTCATGAGAATTTATTTAGATAAATGTGGCAGTTTATTATTATTACTTTGAGTTCTGTAAAAAATGCACATAGGCAGTGAGTGAATATGTACACTTTTAGGACAAAAGTAATGGGACACCTGACTTTTCCAGCCATATGTGATTCTTAAATAAGCTGTTACTCCAGTAAGTTGGAGGCACACAATTGTGTCGGTGTCTCTGGATGCAGTAGCATTACATTTTCCATTCACGTAAACTAGGAGACGTGAACATGTTTCAGTATGACAATGGCCCTGTGCAAAAAGCAAGCTCCATGAAGATATGCAGGTTGAAATGGAAGATCTTGAGCTGCCTGTTATAGAGAGTAAAAGCTCTAACCTCAACCATACTGGACACCTTTGGATTAAATTGGCACAAATCTCCAAAAGATCTATTGAAACATGGATTAAATGTGATCAAATAAAGATAATGAGTGCACAGTGTAAATGTGCAGACAGGAAAAATAGTAAACTGAAACTGGAAAATCAATACACAATCTCACCTGATTGGTGTCCAGTTTTGATAGCCATTTGCAGAAAAGTCATTCTTAGTTAAAATCCCCTGGCAATGTGGCAATGTGATGAAATGATGGAAGTCTGAGAGAAGGACAACACTGCTAATAAACAATGCTGCCTCGTGAATATATTTGTTAGGGGCCCTTAATAATTACACATGCAACTCTACACAAAGTACCCAAACCCTTTAAAGAAGTTGAGACTGAAGGTAAAGATTAGGATTAATATATTCGTATTAAATTAGATAGAATGGATACTTTTTTGTACTATTTGTAATATACTGCATTTTTGCAAAGATGCCAAGCAGAAACATTGTGCAATTAATGATCATGAAATAGAAGTAATACATGCTGGAATAAGTGACAGACAGCTTTATTTATCCCAGAGGGAAATTCACACATGATATAAACACATAACACGTAAGTCAGGACAAACAATGGTCTATGACCATCACAGATCCCATGGCAAATAAACATGCTAAGCATGCTAATTCAGATTAAGGTCATTCTTTAATAAAGTCTGAGGTAAAGTCTTTTTCATTTCAAGTTTACTTGTAGTGGTTGCTTAATACATTAACCTCCAACTTACATAGTCAACACAAGAAAACTCATGACTACAGTCCATGCTTTCATTCACCATTAACTCAGATACTAGTATAAGATTAATCATGTACACGTTTTGTGAATTGTGGACAGTTATGGTTTAGATCTGGTCATGGCTACAAGTAAATTGTATCACTTTCACATCTCCATGAATTTAAACCTTTCGAATAAAAATAATAATAGACTATGTCAAAAATGCTTCATATCCGATTTAATGTAGGAGGAATACAATCCTAGCTGAAATAGTCGCATTGTCTAATTTTTGTCCGATAGCACTAGTTTATAAATGTTTCAAAATAGACAAATTTAGGCAAAAAAAAAAGAGGAGTACAAATCCAGGTCCATGAATGCTCTGTGGCAAACATTGGTGCATGGCCAGAAGCATCAATTTGAAAACACCATCAAAAGATTGCACACTTTCATTATTATATTTTCCCTTCGAAAGAAATACAATACAAGCAATTAAGATAAAACTTTATTCTTTTCAATTTGATGAAGAATTAAATAATTACAAGATTCGTAATAATTACAATTATTATGGCAAAAAGCAAACTAAAAAGTGCATTGCGGATAAAAATGAAAAATAAAAAATTAATTGACACATATGTAACAATCGAGGGAGACAAGAGAAAGTCTCTTCACACTCACCAGTGTATACTAATCCTTTGTAGCTCTTAAAATACTACTATTGTATACTAATTGTATACATAGAATTACACACAGTTTTATTGTATTCGAGCTCAATATGAGTCGAGGCATGTACGTAATAGAACTTTAGGCTGTCTGATCTGTTTGTCTGTACTGAAGTGGTGTGTAGTTACCGTGATACAATGCACATCACATTGATCAGAAGTAGAAAACATAATCCATGTTATTACACATAATCTATAGATTAAGTGAAACTATAAACTTTGAGATAAAACTGTTTAGAGAAATCATTAAGCCAGCATTACTGTGGTTCAGATAGATGTCTATATACACGTGTTAAAAAAAAAAAAAAAAAAGGAAAAAAGAAATAAAATATACAATGGCCTGTACAGGGTTACTCTATTTTGGGTTCTTATAGATCAGTAAAAGTCTATAATCTAAATTAGATTATAATTTTCTCTTAAAAAACATGAACAAGTGGCACTTATACCATTCCACCATGTTAGAACTGTGCATTGGTTATTTATCTCCTAAGAGGGAAGAACTGAAAAATCTGTATCTGTGAGCTTTACACACACTTTCCTACACACGGACACTGCTTGTTTTCTCACTTTTTTCCTTCAGATATTAAACACTAATATCTCTAATATTTGGAATTTCAATATTTCAATCACTTTATATATCAGCGATATAATAGTGTATAATACAATGTATAAACTCTCGATTTATTAATACATAACATTTCATGAATATTTCTTTTTATTCGGCAGGATGAAGTGTATGTTCTAGGCATTAGGCTGATGAGTAGTTCTTAACTGGGGGTTGTGATTAAAGAGCTTTGTGTGCTGCACTCAAAAATCACCTCGCACACAAACAGTGTGCTGAACGTGCACAAATGCGTACGCATAAAACTGTGCCATGCTTACCTACATGTTCATTACCAACAGAACTGTTACACAACATGGGATAAGAGAAAACAGTCCAGGAAGAAATCGCACTCACAAACATTGGCTGGATTGAATCCTGGATTAAGACGAAGGGATTTGGAAAGAGTGTGTGGCTCTCCTGGGAGTCCTGGGTGTGTGTAAAGCTGCAAAGTCATTATGATGAGGGTTAAACAGAAGACAGTTCAGGAATACCTGATAAATTTAATGATGGCATAATGGTTTTGAGTGAGTGGTTTGTTTCCCCTCCGGGTCAGTTAGCGTGAAGGATGAAGCTACTTGCTCCGGCAGTTGGGCCAATTCACGCCTCCGCATGCAGCCGTCACTATGATCAACAGGATCACCTGAAAATGCACAGATTCAAATATTGAAAAAAAATTATATTTGCAAACACACATTACATGCATACTATCTGGTCAAAAATATGTGGACACCTGCCCATCACACCCATATGTGGGTCTTATCTGATTCTTATTATACACTTATTGGGAACAATGTCTTTGTATGCTGTACAAAGCTTCCTTCACTGCCCAAAAATAGTCCATCAAGGTTGGACTGGAAAAACCTGCACAGAACCCTGACCTCAGTCAGTTTGGAATTGGAAAACTGCACCAAGGCTTCCTCACCTGGTATTAGTACCAGACTGCACTAATATTTAAGACTAAAACGATCCTTAGAGAAACTCAAGTAATTAGACTACAATAAAATTCATTGAGGTTAATGATTTGCTTAGATGCTTTGCTAAGTGCATTTAACTACACACGGAGCATTGTGTTTCATCGTGGACCATATTACCGATGCACCGCCTGCTAAAACCTGGAGATGGAGGAACGGGGAGAAAACAGCCAGGGGCGAAGAGAAGATTCATATCGAAGCCCGTTTCCACCACAATAAATAAAGTTTGCCTAATTATCCTTGCAATTACAAAACATTATGTTTATGAGAAAAAAAGTCAGAATTAGTTAAACTTTTTTTCATGTGGCAGAAACAGGTTTTTATAGATTCAGGTCAATGAAAACGACAGAAAGTTTCCAAAGTTTGGGATCATTTTAAACTAAAACAAAGTAAAGGCCGTACAGTGCGTTTCCTTTTTTTTATTTTTTTATTTTTTATAATTAAGAGTAATCTGATTTATTTTTATATTTTTATTTAGGAATCGATCATTTATATTATTTGTATTTGCATTTTGATGTAGCTTATTTCCCAGACTATAAGCCGCTTACTTTTACCCACACTTTGAACTTAAACAACGAAGCGGCTAATTTATGGATTTTTCCATGGTTTTTCCCAGTTTCACAAGCTTCAAGCCAAAAAACTGAGCCCCATAACATTAGACCAATAAAATTGCCGAACGGGTTCAGGTGAACCAATAAAACTCTTTATATTAAATCAGATGCGCTCCCACTGAATCGGGCCGCACCACATAAAAAATATGGATGATGTTCCTCTGACGTTTGACCTGCCGAACACTCGGACTGACTACAGGAAATGCGAATCATTGATCATGCTGAAAACAACCGGGCATTAAAACACGCACTTCACCTGTGTTCTGAGCTGCACAGCATCGGGAGAAAAGCTTCACCAATGATGATTTTTAAACGCACGACAATGGCAAAAGATAAACACTTTAGAGAAATTGTTGTGAAAGGAAGGAGGAAGACAGTAAACAATTACTTTCTTGGTAGGCTACTGTTTAGATACAAGCTGTGTAACAGGCACTGTCTTTCGTTAAAGCCTGTGTAAAGTTCATTAGTTTCAATGTAATGTAATAATCGGCATATAGACAGGTGCGGCTTATTTATGTTCAAAATAAAAATCTTTGTAAAATTCAGTGGGTGCGGCTTATATTTGGCTTATTTGGCTAATTTCCGCTTAATAGTCAGGAAATTACGGTAATATGGCAATTAAATGCACTAAATGGGTTTAGTTTTCACAGATATACTTGTATGCAATTTCAGCAATTAAAATGTAATTTTTTCTAAAAAGGAAACAAGTTGCAAACAAGTTTCCCCTTGTACTGTATATTTTAACATTGCTCATTAAAAAAAGAAAAAGTACTTCTTATCCGATTACTCGTTAGAATAATCGGTAGAATACATGATTACTAAAATAATCGATAGATACAGCTCTACTAATATTCCAATGGCTTAATGGAAAAATTACCACAGTCACACTCTAAAATCTAGTAAAAAGTCTTTTCAGAAGACTGGAGCTATTTAGAACAGCAAACAAACAAATACAAAACCTTGAATGGGAAACTCAAAGAGCATATGTGGGTATGATGGTGAGGTGTCGACAAAACTTTGGCGTTACAGTATACATAAAATTCAATGTTACCGAGGTTTACAAAGAAGTCACATTTTTTTAAATACAAAAAGGAATATTTGCTGCTAAATTGTAATCGGGGCAGTTTTGATGTATGACATGCTTTAAAACTACAATACTACATAAAATTTTCATATTTATCACTATTATTATGAAGCTTTCTGCATGGACATGTTTATTTAGAGATTTCAGTGTTGGTATATCAGCAGAAAGGTAAAGCTGTGATGATGTTTGGGCTGACAGGATGAAGGGTCTATAATAGTTTTGGTAAAGTGATCACAGAAATTTGGTTTCTACAAATAAATTACAATTATCAATGGCTATGAAAGATGTAAATCATGTCAATTATTAATACATTAATCATTGTAATATTTGGCTAAATGCTGTGGTATAAAGAATAAAACATATTAGGAGGTGTTGTGTTTTGTTCTTTTTTTTATAGAACAGACACAACGCCTCATTAGTTTACATAATTAAATATTTTAAAAGCCTATATGATTTATCTGCATACCCACACCTGTAACCCACAGCAAATTTGGTGTAATTGACCGTAACAGCTGGTGAGCTGAACTTTGTATTTTGCAGCGATTCTGGACTGAATGTTTTACTCACGATTACTACAATTACGATGATGATCGTCATTTTTAGGTTCTTCATACACATGGCGCGAGCCAGGTTGCGACTCGTTGTTTTGAAGGTGACAGACTGTATTGAAAAAGGAACAAGAAGCAAAGGAAAATATTATTGCCGTCGATTTTTTGCTAAATGCTAAAATGCAGAATCCGGCAGACACTGACCGAGTCCACCAAGTTTTCGGTCTTGTCAATGAGAAGTTCCAGCTTCTCTCCTCTTTGTGCCACGAGATCTAAAACAAGAACATTGCATTTTGAGATAAGTTAATGCTTGCCATGGCTGTGAAGGTTAGTTATTTAAGTAGCTTTTGAGCTTTCCTGTCAGCACAAAACAATGTGACCATCTAAGTGCCTCGAGGTGGATGTTGTTTGTCTTTCACACTATAATGTGTGAATTCTAGACTGTTGTGTGTGAAACCCCCAAGATCTACAGTTGCCAAACCAGCCTGTATGGAACCAACAATATTCACAATTTAAACTAGATATTTAAATCTGAATATATACAGGAACAGCAAGACCAATTCTTTATTTATTTTCATATACACTGAAGATATTTCCTTTTTATATCAAAGGATGAGCATTAGATGCTACTTTTTCCTTATTTCTCAAACGTATAAGTTTTACTTCCATACACTGCTCTTTGGTCTTCAGACTGGTTTACTCTTTTTTAACAAAAATATCAAACTAGAAATAGACATTTAGGACTATTTATTATTTAGCACTCCGACAGGACCCAAATGGGCAAAAAGCAACACCAGTCAATCACACCTTCAAATATTTTTTTATTACATAAATAATGGGTGGGTTTGATCTGTTTAACACATCTAGATGTAAAGATGATTAAATCAAAGCTAAGAATCGATCATCTTTATTCTAAGATCATATTCATCTTTTGATCCCAACCCCACCTTCAGTGTATATCAAAAATAATAACATTGATTTGTCATTTCAATACATTGAACTGTTTTCCTTTAAAAAAAAAAAAAAAAAAAAAAAGGTAAGAAGTCATCTCACCTATATTCCGGACCATAATGCCTTTCAAGTCATCCACCTGCACCTGTGTCTCTACCAGTCGATCCCCGCCTCTTGGATCTGAGTGATGTTTCTGTGATAAGTTAAAAAATAAAAATAAATAAAAGAATACATGCCAATACCTACAGTAATTGTGTAAAGAACAATAAAATTGTTGATGTCAGCAGCAATCTCAATTGGGTTGTCTTGATCTCAGCAATGGTCAAGACAATTCGCAGGCAACTGAGCTAAATTTCAAGTTCGAGCAAAGGGTCTGAATACTTATGTACATGTGATTTACAAAATATTTACAGACATTTCTGTTTTTTTAAACAAGTCATTATATAGTACTGAGTGTAGATTAATGAGGGGGAAAAATCTTATTTGAAGTCAAGTCAAGAGGCTTCTATTGTCATTTCTACTATACACATGGGTGCACAGTACACAGTTAAAACGAGACAACGTTCCTCCGGAACCCTGGTGCTACACTAAACAACAACATAGAGCTAGAACACAACACAAGCTACATAAAGTGCATTGAGTGCAACCTAGTGCAAACAGTGCAGACGAAAAACAGTACAGACAGACAACACAAGACAAGACACTAAACCCAATAGCCAATGAATGATTGTAGTATCAGTCTGCAACAACAAAATAATGAATGGGGTCTGAATACGTTCTGAAAGCACTGTAGCAAAAATGGTACATTCCGACACCAATCACATGACTGGTCCTAAAATATTCACAGGTTTATGCACAGATTCATGTGTTTATGAATACTTGTGCATATAAAAGTGCTTGGTAATCCTGTAAGTCACAAAACAAATATGCAACAGACTAGGCACACTGCACTCTAGGCACCTAATGTACCAAATGTTATAATTCTAATCAATTATGTACCAGACTTTGTCTTAAATGAGCTAAAATGGTGTTAGCAAACTTTAGGGCCACTGAGGAATGTGTGTCATTTCTTCATGACTACAGTTTATACACACTACAATATCCAGTGATAATGCACTCTTGAAACATTTTCTCTGCGTCCACAATTCTACCAACAACAACTTCATAAACACTTTGATGTGGATTTGTTTCTTATGTAACACATAGATATTGTGTTCTCAAATGCAGCTTTAGGGTGAATTGTTTTTTGTATACATGCATTCTGACGCTGATAGAACTTGATTGTTGGTTCTTTTTGTTTGCAAATGTAAAAAACATGTCAGTATACATGTCATAATAATAATACAGTACAAAAACAGTGATATTAACGCAAGATAATGGAATTCACTCAGGGTTAGTAACCGTGTCAGCGAAAGACTTATAGTGCTACAATATCTGGTGAAAAGCAGCTTTTTTGTGTGGAAATGCAACAGAAACCCATCAGGACTGCTGGAAGCTACCTTTTGAGGTGATTATGTGCGAATTCTTTTTAAAACAAGAAAAGAAAAAACAAAACAAAGGAATTCCAAATGGATACGTAGTGTAAATGTGTTTTTCTTCGCTGTGTGTGTGTGTGTGTGTGTGTGTGTGTGTGTGTGTGTGGTGTTGGTGTGTCAGAGCACGAGAAAGAGAAAATGAATGCAAAACGAAAGCTTGAATAGGGAAAATGTTGTGTAAAAGTTCACGCACCATTTGCGCAGCAAGCGTGCTGGAGAACTCGCTGTTCATGGCGTAGGGTAACGCCGTCTGAGCCCGAGATCCATAGGTGGTCTGGAAACGTTTCTTGATTTCATTCAGAAAACCGAATGCACGCGACCGCTCAAAGTCCTGCACACAAATCCACACAACTGTTATCCATCATTAACAGAAAGAAATGTACAAATTGCAGCAGTTGAAACACAGAACAACGGCGTTTTTCCACTGTACATTTCAAAAGAGGTTTCAACAGAGTTTAGGGATCGAGTTCAATTCGCAAGGCTCAAGGTTCCAGATCACAACAACCAACAAATGTTTATTATACAGAAATGACAATTAAAATAGGTTCTTCAGTAGCTTTCAAATGACAACAGCTCAGTGCTTCTGCAATGTGCAGTGCTTGAGAAAGAAGCGGTGGAAATCGGTCATCTTAGCCGACTTTGTTACTCTGTTTCCTAATGTGCGACTTTAGAAATTAAATCATCTTCCCCAATTCAGAGACTTTGTTCAAACTTTTGAGAGAATTTACTAATGTATATATTTTTAAGATCTGGTGCCTTTTCCCTACAATATTTGTTGGTTGGGACCACAACTTTCACTTCTCAGACCACACTGTTGCCTTCAAACATGACTGCTGAAGACAAGTTCATGAACCCAATCAGCTGACTTTTTACACGTTTTTAATCAAACACACTATTTCTTTGACTTATCTAGTTTTTCAATGTTTGCCTAACACATTATCCTTGTGTGTGTTTTGGCCTTGCCTATGCCTGACATTTCTGGTTTGATCTTCTTAAAAGAAAAAAGCTAAACAACACATCTGTCTCTATTCATCGTCTGTGACCCTGTTTATAGCCCATTATGATTCATTTGGTTCAATCCAGAGAAAATGCACATTGCTTTGCATTGATTCTGGTTCAGAAATAAAAAGCAGTCTTTCAGCCCTAAACTTTCCTTATTCAAAATCTGGATATATATACCACACTGTTGCCTTCAAACATGACTGCTGAAGACAAGTTCATGAACCCAATCAGCTGACTTTTTACACGTTTTTAATCAAATTGACTTATTTAGTTTTCCATGTTTGCCTAACACATTATCCTTGTGTGTGTTTTGGCCTTGCCTATGCCTGACATTTTATATATTTCTGGTTTGATCTTCTTAAAAAAAAAAAAGCTAAACAACACGTCTGTCTCTATTCATCGTCTGTGACCCTGTTCATAGCCCTTTATGATTCATTTGGTTCAATCCAGAGAAAAGGCACATTGCTTTGCATTGATTCTGGTTCAGAAATAAAAAGCAGTCTTTTAGCCCTAAACTTTCCTTATTCAAAATCTGGATATATATATATATATATATATATATATATACGTATACATACGTATATATATATATACATACATATATATACATATACACACACATATGTTGTATACACACACATAACTTGTGAATTGAACTAAATCGTAACTAGAGTGTAAAGCCCTATTCGAACGGGACTAGTTTTCCAAACGACGTTTAAGTAAGAATTTTTTTTCAGCTGATGTCTGTCATTTCACGTATGGATTCGGACGGGACAAACATTTCCGTGTCTATTACGGAGGTAGGAGTGTCTGTGTTTTACATGTGGGCGTTGCACAAGACCAGGATGCGTGGATTGCGTATGGTCATATGACCGAGCAGAAACTTGTATTCGGGCGCGCTAGGGTTAGTACGGTAGTTCACGTTTACCAAAACACACAAGAAAACGCGTTTTTGAAAAAACATTTTTGGCAATCACAGACATTCGCATTCGGACGGGATTAGATTTTTTTAGAGGACCACCGAGGAATCTTTACAGAGGTCGTATGAGAGAAAGACATACATGGCAGATTTGGACGGGCTGTGAAACAGAAATTTCTCTAACGACCCCCTGTAAAACTAGTCCCGTCCAAAAATAGGGCTTAAGAAGGTAGCAGATGTTGGCAAGACATGTGACCGAGGCACCATGACATGAGTGAGTCATAGACAGATGTGGTGGAGAGAATCTGGTAATTTTCCAAAATAAAAAATAGTTCAGAATCAGATAATAAATAAAACGGAAATAAAGTAACTAATGTATTCTTTCTGTGCAGCCCAGTGCCAATTGACTCAAAGACTGGTGCCGGTCTGCGGGGGTTGGGGACCACTGCTCTATCTGAGTGCTGAATGCTCTATCTGAATCCTGTGTTTGGTCACAAACAAACAAAAAAGGTGCATGAAATGCAATGCAGTGTATTTTATTAAGTGATCGGCTACACTCAATTCATTTAAAGTGTAATAATCAAATAATTTTTAAAAAATTATAAAGCTGGCTAAAGTCACAAAATGCAAATACTGTTTTTTTTTTTGTATTATTGGCATAAATTAAATCATTTGAAAAAAAAAGGTTTAACATCTACAGATAAAAGCTATTAATTCAGAAACAAACAAAAAAATTCTAAAAATAATACAGAGAATGGGTCAGTCTGTCATAGGATAGCCATGAACTGTAAACAAATGTCTCATCCAATGAAAGAATTAGTGCAGACCACATTTTAAAGCCATCATTAAATGTAAATGAGTTGTGTCAGGAACCAACGTTTCACTTTAGAGTTAATCATGTGATTAAGACATTAGTGTTTCTGAAACGTTTGTAAACCAGGAAGTAAATGTTAGTCCAGTGGGGCTAAGGCAAGCACTTACATCTTTACTGCAAGACAGACAAGAGAAGCCATTGTGTGCATTAATACCATTTTGACAATGAAACATTTGTACAGGTTGACAGGAAGTGAAAAAGCGCTCTATGCCAACCTGTGGCCCAACGTTTCCGATCATTTTTGCAGTGGAAAAAGGCCTGAGATATCAGAGAAATTTAACAGATAGAGAACTATCCGATACTCACGTCATCGGTGATGCATAAATAAATAATTCGGTCATGACAGATGTAGTGGAAGAGGTAGCTAAAAACAAGAGCGATAACATCAGGTGTTACATAAAAATGAGAAAAAAAACAAACAATATAAAAACGTAGATTCAGCAGACATTCCTGTTTTCCTACCTGCCATGCGAGTAGGTTAATTTGTTGTTTTCGGATGGAATCTTTGCCAAAATTTGCTCCGTCACCTCGAGAAAGTTTCCTCCACACCAGGCATGTTTGGCAAGTATAGTGGTTCCACGAGCTACCACAGCAAAAAGGATCGCCATAACACCGAGCTGGAAATGGAAAAACAAATGTTAAACACACTGAGAGAACATGTATCGGGTGAGTGTACTCTCACACAGTGTGGCCAACTGACCTGGTTGCTTAACTGATGGGATTACAACAGTGACACAGATCCAATCTTACACCAGTAGACCATATCTGTGTCACAATGGAGATTTAAATGATTGTTTTTTTACGTTTGTAAATCTTTAAAAGAATTCATCACTGAATTAAAAACTAACAAAAAAAACTTTAAAGTTTTCTTGATTTCCCTCAGATACTGATGCAGGGGATCGAATTTGCACTTCGATCGCGTATTATAAAAAGAAGGAGTTGAAATGTTACAATGATTCATCTAACATATGTGGCACATGTGCCTTTAAATGTTTTGAAGGTACTGTTGATATTTCATTAGGAAAGTTTTATATGAGTTTCACTCGTGTGTGGTTTTCTTTTAATAAAAATCTTTGCATACTGAGAGCTTTCATTCATTTGTCCACAGTAACTGTTTGGTTAAGGATGTGGGTATTAAAATTGCGCAACCATTTTGTTTCTTTTTTCTTGTGAAAAACTATACCCAATAAATTTGTTAAATTGCCAGGAATTATCAGATTTTTCCAAACACAGGTAAATATGTGCAGCACCAAGCAGACGTTGTGTTAAACTACAACTAAACACCTATTATTACCATGTAAACAAAACATATCCATATCTATGTGGCACAAATACTTTTCTATCCACTAAACAGTTAAAAATGTATCGCAGCTCTTTTAACCATGTCGATTTGGTTAACAACAGTGTCAGCTGTAAAGCAATGTTCATTTTAATAATATAGGTTATGGTTTCTGTAGTCACAACTCCGTTCATGTTCTTATGGTAAAAATAAACAGATTAAAGAGCAGCAAGGGCTAAAAAAAATATAAGAGACGCTAAAAAAAGTATGTCTTTAGGAGTCTATGTATTTGTAGTGCTCATGGAAATAAAAAAAAAAATGATGAGCAAACACGTGCTATGATAAGAGGAACTAACCGGTTTGCTGACTACAGCTAGAAAGGGTTAAAAGGGCACAACATATCAGTAAAACTTTATTGAGGCAATAGAAACACTGTATTTTATTAAAAAAAAAAAAAAAACTAAACTAAAAAAAATAATAAAAAATCTTATACCTTATCCAGGTGTGTATTATTATCTGTTTGAGACGGAGTGAAGATTTATCGGATGCCTACAATTACTCCTTTAGCGGAAAAGTCGGTCCTCAGCGTGGATGATGTTTATAATGTGTTTGGTGAAGGGTTGGAGCGTCACGCGCTGTTATGTTGCTATGGTAACCGGGGTAAATATTAGTAAGCGTTGCACTTACACGTCTGGGTAAATCGGTATGGCTATGCTAATAAGAACTCACATTGATATCTGAATTCAATTACAGGTCAGGGAGTGAAATTAAAAGTTATACATGATGCACTACTTAAAATGAAAAGTGGTGATAACGGGGGGGGGGGAGCGCGAGAGAGAGCGCGAGATAGAGCGCGCGCGCAAGAGAGAGAGCGCGAGAGAGAGCGCGAGATAGAGCGCGCGCGAGAGAGAGAGCGAGAGAGAGAGAAAGCTAGAAAGAGCGAGAGAGCGAGAGAGAGAGAGCGCGCGAGCGATATGAGTGAATGCTCTTTTAGAGTTCCCCCAATTTTTTTTGCGCCACGGACTGGTTTAATGTCAGACAATATTTTCACAGACCGGCCTTTAAAGTGTGGCGGATCAATACAATAAAATAAAATAATACAACGGCATAAAAACTGGTATTTTCTAAATAGATTATTAAACGTGAATCCACTGTTTTGTTTTTTGTTCATTTTGCTCGGTTGGGGGTTTGAATTTGACTGAAGACATGCATCAAGAGTGTGAGTCATAGACAGATGTGACAGAGCGGAAATGATGTAAGTAATGTATTCTTTCTGTGCGGCCCGGTACCAATTGTCCCGTGGACCAGTGCCGGGGGTTAAGGACTACTGCTCTATCCGAGTGCTGAATGCTCTATCTGAGTGCTGAATGCTCTATCTGAGTGCTGAATGCTCTAACTGAGCCCTGTGTTTGGTCACAAACAAACAACAAGGTGCATAAAATGCAATGCAGTGGATTTTATTAAACAATTCATATTTAATTTGAATTGATCACGTGTTGTTTGTTGTTAGATTAAAGTAGATCCAGTCCAGTATCCAGTCTTCTCTCTTCTCTGCTGCAATCCAAGAGTCACGTTTTTTGTTTTTCGGAAACCTGAACACTAGAATTTCCGACAGCAATTTAGTTCCTAGTTTTCATGTGGAGTAAATAAAATGTTGCAACATCACTGTGTATGAATCTCTCCCACCGATGCTTTAAATGAAAGCCGATTAATTAAAACAAACGTTCAAGGGCCAAAAATAAATAAATAAATAATAAAGAAAGAATTTTTGGAATTGCAATGGAAAAAACAAAACTCTGTGTGGCGGAAACAGGCTTTTATATGAATCTTCTCTTTTTCATTTTTAGTTAATTCGACTAAACGAAGCATCGAGGCAAATAATTTGCCTTGCTGATTTGTTGTATTCGAATTACTCGATTTACTTAAAGACAACATATCAGTCTTTAATAAATGATCATTTCATTGGAGCACTACTGAGGTGTCAGTAATAAAACTCTGCTCTAAATTATTAAAAACATCCAACATCTGGGCACATCACACCAAATCCAGGTGTTTCTCTCCTTGTTTTTTTTATTTCTATTATTATTATTATTATTATTATTATTATTATATGTATTAGTTTTTTTTTAAATGAGAGTACACTAATACATTCATTTTCAGCATCCCATTTAAAAGTTATATACAATGTTATATATATATTGTGGCATAACAGGGC
>MU551577.1:1813808-1834534 GCA_024362625.1 Silurus asotus | reverse complement strand
TAAATAAATAAATAAATAAATAAATAAATAAATAAAATAAAAAATAAAAATATATATATATTATTATTAATTTATTTATTTATTTATTTATTTAAAACCCTCCAAAACTGTGTAGTACAAAAAAAGGGGATACAAAAGCAAAAACTGTAAAAAAAAAAATACATAAAAATAAATAAATAAAAACCGTGCTGTCTGTTTTTAGGAATAAAAAAGTGCATTTATAGCACATTTCTCATACTGTGATTTAAAACATGGACATTGACCTGATTTGTCCATTTTAACAAATACGTCAATTTCACTGGTTTCGTCCACTCGCTACCACTGCTTTATCTGAAGCCCAGCGATTTGAGGACGAATAAAAAAAATAAATAAATAAATAATAAAACTGATACTATTAATGAATAATATGTATTCTTTTAGATGTCAATTTAAATGGAAATAAGAGGATAAAAGAGGCAGCTTATTTCCCAATCAATTTTTTTGCAAATCAGAATCAAGTTAATTGGCCAAGTGTGTTGACACACACAATGAATTTGGTTCCAGCTGTTACATATAACATATCCATTTATACATTTAGCTTAGGCTATACAAGACAAAACATACTAAACGATGCAGTACAGACAATATGAGATGGTACAGACAGTAGGCTATTAAAAAGAACACCATATACCCTGTGTATTGTGTTCTTTTTAATACCCTACTGTCTGTACCATCTCATATTGTCTGTACCATCTCATATAACTTTAAAAACTTTGTACAATATAGAGCAGCAATAGTGTGTGTAACATATGTGGATGATGTGATGACTGACTGTTCTGATAATGGAGTACTTATAGTTATGAAGCAGGGCATATACTAAGTCTCAGTTGTTAATGAAAGAAACTGTTCCTGTGTATGGCACTTTTGGTGAACAAAGTCATGTAGCACCTGCCAGAAGGGAGGCGATGAAAGAGGATGTGTCCAGGGGGGCAAAGGGTCAGTAGTAATTTTCCTGCTCGTTTTTTTTATTTATTTAATTTTTTTTTGTATGGTACAAGTTTTGGAGAGTGGGCAGGGGAGCACCAATTAATTGTTTGCTGCAGTCTGTCCCTGCTCCCAAACAGATGGACGTGCACAGGACAGATTCAAAGACTGAAGTGTAGAACTGTATCATCACTTCCTACTTTCATAATTGGCATATAATGTACATCCTCTTCTGGGCCTTTTTTTAAAATAGAGTTTATGTTGGGCTTTCATTTCAAGTTTTGGATAATGGTAGTTCACAGAAACTTGAAGGTCATCACAGATGACACAGGGCTGTTGGATATTGTAAGGGGGGTAGTGTTGAGGGGTGTTATATCAATATTTATCAGAATCAAAAATAGCTTTATTACCAAGTATGTTTACACATACAAAGAATTTGACTTGGCGACAGAAGCTTCCAGTGCAGGAGAAAGTACAGACATAATATATCAAAATATAGGTAAAGTATAAGTATAACATACTATATATATATATATACACAGAAGTAGAAACATTGTTTAAATTAATGTACAGATGTTATTTACAAGTGGCCAGTTTACAAATGTAGTCTTTGGATTCTATATAAAATCTGTTTATGTGCCTGGCTATTCTGGTGGACGGGGATTCTGGAGGAGTGAAGATCTTTAAGGTTGGGCAGTGGGACACTTGTAATCCTCTCTGCAGTCATGAACGTCTTGATGTTTGATTTAGTAGCTGAACCAAACCAGACAGTTATGGATGTTTGTAGAACTGTTATATGAAGTAACACTCTAAATAAATGTTGTGTTTTCATTTTTTCATTTAACCAGTACAGGGACTATTTGGGACTTTCCTGGGAGGCTCAGGCAAAGGAAAAACAAATAACGTCATGTGTCTGCGTCGCGGGTGAAACGTCATCACTGAGCGACAGCTTCAGCGTTACAAGCATGGCTGGGATTGATATTGAAAAGAAACCGGTTTTGGAGATGGTAAGTTAAAATATATTTATATAAATACGGAATTAACCTGGAAACTGGTTTAATGTGTTGTTTTCCCTTATCATTTCAAATGCGAGAAAGATACAACACCACACTGCGAATTTTAGCAGAATAAGAGCACGTTGGACAGTTCCTGATTAGTTGCATTAACCTTATAATGTCATACGAGCTCTCAAATAATGCAGCTTGCAGAAAAACAAATTGGAAGAAAAAAACTCCGAAAGCTCTTTTTTGGTGTGGACAACGTCCGCTGATCTATCTGGTCTGATTCTATAGAAAGCTACAGTATCACATATTACTGAAAGAGAAATCACCGCTTTTGTTGCGTTTTTCTACACGATTCTGCGCCCTGACTTACTTACTTTTAAATTTAGTCAAAGACACTTCTGATTTAATACTAGGTGGATGAAAATGAGACGATTATTTCTGACCACTAGGTGGCACTGTTAGTTTAGCCCAAACCCGGCTGTATTAGCTACAGATATATTAGTGCTTTGTGAAACTTTTAATTCTACTGTAGAAACCATGTCTCAGACTTAAAATCTTTTTTTTATGTTAGAAAATAGAACAAGTAGTGTTTTTCCCATTAGTATATAATCGTCTTTGCTGTAGCTCAAAAAATCGTATCTTGGCATTCAAAGCTCTGAGTTTTAAAACAAAAATAATTCAATAGCTTATTTTTCAGTAAGTATCTAAATGTACAATAATCACCTCCTTATTATATTTCCTTATTTATTTGTTCATTAGTACCTCTTTGAGAAGTGGTAGCTCGGTGGATAAGATGTTCTCATTGGAGGTTCATGCTTTCAAATCCCAGCACCAAGCTGCTCCTGCTGGGCCCTTAAAAAAGGCCCTTAAGGCCTTAACTCACTAATAACTGTATAACTGAGGTAACACTTGATAAGGGCGTCTACCAAATACCATAAATATGTAAGTATCAAAATATCAATGTATTTCCATAGGTCATCCTGTACAAAAGTATCAGCCAAATTGGCTTCCAATGCTTTATTGATACCATAGAAAGCTGCGTTGTAAAAACAAACTCAATCGCTTTACCAAGCTCTTTAACTTATTGTTCTGATCATCCAGATGAATCTCCATTTGTTTCTGATGACACAGACCTTGCATGTAAGCATAGGACAAAAAAGCCAATATATATTCCTTCTTCTAAAGATCAGGGGGCCAGCTCAGATCGCATAACATAGAAATCTTTGTGTATAACAAGAAACAAAGTGGGAGTGGTGCATTACTACTGACCACAGGTATAAGTCCAGAGGTATATTTTACCGAATTATTACCGGATTTAAAATGTTGTTCTGTTTTTATGGATTATGTGCTGCACGATTAATTGTACGCAATCGCGATGTCTGCATGTGCGATTATATAACGGCAAATGTTGCGATTTAATTAGAAAAAAAAAGTGAGCCATCACCTGTCGTCTTTGTTTCATCCCAGAAACAGTAAAACGTTACACATTTGTCATATTATTGACATCATGTTATTTGATTTTGTAAAAAAAAATAATCATTTTAAAAACTGTCGTTTTTTCAAATACACATTTCAGCTCTATCACTAATCTGTGTGCAATTTCCTTGATAACTAATCAGGTAGACTAATGATGCCATTTATTATATAACAACATGTATCACAATAATCGCAACATGACGACATTCCCAAATCGAGCAGCCCTACTCCAGGTTTTTGAGGTTGCTTGGGTGTTGCTTGTAGACTCCAATTTTCATAGTTTCCAATTTCAATAGTTTCAATGATTCTCAATCAGATTGAGGCCAATAGTTGGACTGGGCTATTGTAAGAAATGTACTATTTTGTTCCTGAGCAATTCTAGTGTTGTTTTTAGCCTAGCATTGTTGCCTGCTGAAAGCTACATTTCTTTTAAAGCTTCAGTTTTTAAGCAAACCAAAGTGTGAAACCAGTGAACATCCTCACAGTGCAATGCTGCCACCACCATACTTCACTGTAGGGATGGTGTGTTTTGGGCAATAGGAAGTTTTAGATTTACAATAAATCTACTATTCAACAAGTTCTAATGATCATCTGACTATAAGACCTTTTTCCACGTTGTAACTGGTTCGCTCTTATACGTTCATAATACTCGTACCATAACGGCTTCTTCTGGCCACCTTGCTTCCCCATTGCACCATTACTCCACTCCCAGCAACTGAACTCTAACAGCTTGATTGTTGTTCTTCTTCTCACAAGTGTCCTTTTTTTAGTGCTGAGTTTTGAGGGACTGCTTCCACTTCCTGATTACTGTGCCAACTGAGATAGCCTAGCACTTGTATCATATTTTTTACTCTTTTCATACTCTATGCATTTGCATGTACTCTATCTTCTTTAATGAGGACCAATTGTTGATTGGTCTTCAATATTTCTTTACACTCATCCTAACTAATTAGCTTTTAACAATGGGGGGTTTTATTCAGAGAATTTGAGAAATTTTAATGATTCGCAGGTGGATGCCAAAGTGCCAAAGTAGTAAGGTAATTGTGTCCTTATTAGAGTAATTTCTTTCATCAGTGGGAGCGATCACAACACAGGGGTTGAAAACTTATACCAGAGTTTCCTTGTCTACAGAAAAATATAAAGCAGAATAACATTTTGAAGGATAATTTGTAATTCAGTAATAGAGTAGGCCAGAGTTCTGCACAGCACTGTAAATATGAGAGAGAGAAAGAGAGAGAGAGAGAGAGAGAGAGATAACAATCAGAAAAGTTGAACAAAACGTGCAGTGTTGATATTTGTACCAAACCGTCTGAATTTGCTCTGATCTTCTGTTGATCTGATAAACAGAAGTTAAAGCTTAGCACGATGCGAATGTAGCTTTAATCTGTCAGCCCCTTATTCTTTATCTTCTTGTAGTTTTGCCTCCAACTGCCCCTCCTGTCCTGTGTCAACAGAGCTTTCCGTCCCAAAACAAAATATGACCTCTCCACCTTTCCGGTCTTGTATTAACAGCTGATTCTCTTCAGTGTTTAGGTGACCAAATTAGCTTTTATTAGTCATTAATTATTGGGATTTTTTTTGGCTTACAGTCTCAATAAATAGCAGGTCCTTAATATATGGTGAGCATGTCATGAAATATTCATATGATAAGATTAATTTTAAATGAATTCCTGATGACACCATTGAGTGTTGCGTGTTTAATGTTCTAAATGTGTTTTTAGTTTTAGTTTGGTTTGGATTAGTTTTTTTATTTTTATAAAATTTTTGAAGCTTAAAATATTAGTTTTTAATTTTGCCTCAGTGCACCACCACAGTGGACAATAAAGCAATCAGGAAATAAAGTATATGTAAATAAATGAGTAATATGTAATTAGAGTGGAGCTTTAAATCATTAAATAGATTCTTTCATTTAAAATCCGTTGTCACACTCAAGGCAGAATTACAAAAATTGCCACTGTCCGAATACTTAGGACTGATTTGTGTATATGTGGCTTCCTAAATATGAAATCTTCTGGGTTGGCTTTCTGCTAGATTGTTTAGAGCATAGCTGTGTGGATTTTATTTTATTGATTTACATGCGCATTAGTGATGCTGGATAAGGAAGGCAGTGAGTGTTCCAGTTCATCCCAAACTTGATTATTGTGGTAGAGGTCAGGGGGACGGCCACATGACATCTGCAACTCCAGTTTTGAGAAACATTGGCTTCATAGAGATTAAAATTCTTCTGCATACAAAGATGTCTTATGTTAGTGGTATTCTAGCTTCACTTAATAATCCCACATGCATCCACAAAAAGTTATTAAACAGTGCACTAATTATCCTGAAAACAGGTAGTTCCATTTCCAACTAACAAGCCAGGTTTTTTATTTTCTTCAAATAGATTGTTGGCTAATTAGCAAAGTATTAGCTAATATAACAAATCTGCACACCGCTGTCAGCATTGCATTTCTGTGATGTAAAAAATACCACTAAGAGAAACCATGTTATACATTTTTTTATAAAAAAAAAATCACAAAGACAACAAGGACTTTCTTTTAGCTTTCTTCGTATTTCCTCCTCAAGAGAAATTCGTCAGATTTCCTCAAAGCTGCTGCTTTTGTGTTCCATATTTGTGCAGGTGCAAGCGGATGGTGCAGATGAAGGATGTGTGACATTTGTCTTGCATGAAGAGGACCACACACTGGGCAATTCTCTCAGATACATGGTCATGAAGAAGTAAGAAATTGTTCCCATCTGTAATTGGTCAGGGTCTAAAAAATGATCAATAATGGCATTTTGAGATCTAAGAATGTAGAAATTCAAGATTAGTATATGACAAGAAAAAAAAAAATCTTTTTTTAAAATAAATTATTATTGTGATGATGGATGATGTAACTATATCACCTACCAGACCTATATATATATATATATATATATATATACAAGAAAATAGGCCTCACAAAACACTCATATGTTTAGTGCTAATAGTAAGGAGCAAATTATATATTGATCAGTATTTCAATTCCCAAACCTTATGTACAGCATCTCACAAAAGTGAGTGCACCCCTCACATTTGGTAGCCGTTTTAGCATCTCAAGGGTCAATACTATAGAAATGAAACTTGGATATTTTTCTGAGTAGTCAATGTGCAGCTTGTATTGCAATGCAAATTTAATGTGGTCTAAAAATAACTCAACAAATAGTCAGTGTTCTCTAAATTGTCTAAAAATTCCCTAAGTGAACATGTTAAATTGGGTCGAAAGTGTCTATTTTGTGTGAGCACCATTGTTATCCAGCACTGCCTTAATCCTCCTGGGGATGGAATTCACCAGAGCTGCACAGGTTGTTGTTGGGATCCTTTTCCATTCCTCCATAATGACATCACCGAGCTGCTGGATGCTACACACATGGCGCTTCTCCACCTTTTGCTTGAGGATGCCCCACAGGTGCTCAATAGGGGTCAGGGGTAGTACTCACTTTTGTGAGACACTGTATGTAAATGTAGTTCTTTGACTAAGTATATTTGCCAGAACTTTTTAAGTTTATTTTTGAGCTATTTATTTTGTACTGAAGATCCCTTTTCTGTTCCCCTTTATTTTTTTACACTATAACTTTGTCCCATACAACTGCTCTGTTGTCTAAATGCTAAAAGCTGTATCAGCACTTGAATGCGGATTGAACGTGATTGACCTTTTAATCTCAAGGTGAAAATGCTACTGATAAAAAGAAAAAACAAAGAAACAGCAATTTAGGAAAACTCATATGTCTTTCTGTTTGTCCAATTGCATTTCGACACAAAATGAGGACGCATTTTTGCAGAGGTTTTATTTTCTTATTTCTGTTTCTACATCAGAGATTTCCCACCACAGATTTCTCTGTTTGGGGGATTGTTTTGAAATAATTATTGGGTTATATTTCTCGCAACACTTTTAATCATAACAAACTTCAGTTTTGATACTGACATATACACTGCAGTAAACTTTCTGGACTGGCTGAACTAAATTATTTCTAGTACCAAGTAAATGGATGTAGTGAGTGCACAGTCAGCACAAATAGGGTTTACGACAAGCATAAAGGAACCTGTAATAATTTCTTTCTTTCTTTCATTCATTCATTCTTTCATTCATTCAGCTTCACCCATTAGGGGTCGCCACAGTGGATCATGCCTATTCATGATCTGCATGTTCATGGCAATTGTCAATTTGGCAAATGTTTTTACTAATGTCACAAAATTGTTTAGCATTTATCCATTGAACAGCTGCATGGGACTTGACATGTTTCATTTCCACAGTACTGAAGTGGAGTTTTGTGGCTACAGCATTACACACCCATCAGAGAGCAAGATCAACTTCCGCATACAGACTCGAGGTGAGAATCGGAACTATTCTAAAAAAAACTGCATCGACTACATTTTACACAGCTGTAATACGGTTTTACCAAAAAAGTAATAATAAATAAGTTACATGGTCACATTTATATAACCAGGCTAAAGCTCAATCAGGAGTACAATCAAGAGTGATCTGGCAAAAGACACATAAAAAAAACAACAATGTTTTAAAAATAGAACAATGCTTGATAATACTATGAAATATTACAGAAGCCACTTCCAGTATAATAATAATAAAAATAAGTAATACATTTAACCAGTGAAAGAAACACATGTTTAAGTCTTCTTGTATCTTGTTCTACATTCTTCAGGCTTTCAAATTTTGCGGTTGAAATTATGTAATGAATTTTATTTCTTGAAGGATGGCAGTCAGAGGCACTTTCTTGAACCTTGAAGCACATTCTTTTCTCATTAACAGTGACTGCCAGTGGCAAGAGATGAGGGTATTCCATGTTAATTAGATTATTCTTGTCCTGAATGAAGCAGGACACGGAACAAAAGCAGCTCTTCAGTTACACTCGAGCAGACTCCACAAAAAGAGACTTTCTTTTTCTTTAGACTTCTGTGTAGTGTCTCCCAATCCAGTGCAGTTTTGCTTGCTACAAACACCTCATGCAAAACACACCTAAAATCTAAGTAAAAAAAAAAAAAAAAAAGATTATAACTCAAAGATCACTTAATGTCATTATCTCCAGGCAGAATTCAACAAGACATATCAGTAGGGTCAGTTACTTCACTGTTATTCCTCTTGGCACGGCAACTTGGAACGCATGACAAGAATCTTAGACTTTTATGGTGTTTTTCGCTCCAGAAACTAATTGGAGTCCGGTGGTTTGTGTATACAGCTGTTGGAGGAGCTCTGCTGCCTCTGTCTGATTTTATTGTTTAACAATTGATTCCAAAACTCAATTTCATAATAATATATCTATAAATCAATTCTAGTGCATAGGAATTCTTTGTTATAAGTTTGTTAATTCTTTGTTAGCAGTATTTATTGCTTTTATAATATGACAAAATGGATATTTTTGGGGGAAAAAGAATGTTAATTAAAATCTGTAAAGGATAAGTTAATATCGGCACCTTCAGTTCCATTTTGTTTGTTTGGTAGTTTCACCAATGGGATTTGTCACAAAGCAGCTTTATTGCAATAATAAGGTTAAAATAGAAATTAAGATTGGAATATAAATTTCAAAAATGAGCCCCAAATAAGCATGCAAAAACATAAGCATTCCTCACCTAAAAGTTGCACAAGATCCTCCCGGATTTCATTTTTTTAGGTGTATAACAGTTTTGATACCAAAGTTTTTCTGTATGTTTTGTTTTGTCTGCCTTGATTGAAGCCGTGCCAGTAGTTAAATGTAGGATTAAAATCGGTATACTTCACCAGCACTGTTTTCCCGAGCAAATTTCAGAAAGCCCAAAGCTTTGTCTGTTAGAACAGAAGGAGGATCTTCGTGCAGAAATCATGACATTTTACATTCGTTTACATTTTACGGATTCAAACACATGGTTTATTCTAAATAAAGTGCAGCACTTTGGCCAAGAAAGAGGATCTTTCTGTTTTTTTGCTGTGGGTTCTCTGAAGGAATGTTATGCAGAATTGCCTAGTTTAATGAATTCATTTGAAGGCATGGCTCCAGACTTTTGAACAATTTTCAGAATTCACATGACTCCATCTTGCATTTATTGATACATTTCAATTGTAGCCTAAACACTGTCCCTTGAGTGTGCCAGTGTTGCTGCACTGTTCATCTGCCCATTAGTGGTAGCAGTGGGCCTGAGACATGTTGTCAAAGTTCACAACTGTTTCCACCCCACATTCATTCACTTGCTTATACTAACAAAAAAGTGCTTGAAGTGCATGCTCCAAATTTATATTCTCAAGGTTATAGTCAGGTCATTTTAGCAATAAACGTTCACAAACAGTTGTGTACACGATTGTCTCCAGCTGCAGTTTACAAATCAGTGACCAAACTAGACACACCTGCTGGTGGGAGTATCCCGAATCACGAGAAGTGCTTTGGTATATTTTTTACTGTATATCTTGTTCTCAAAATTCTGCATAGAAGTATTTAGGGTTGAATACAAGGCCTGTGCTGCTTAAAATGGATATGACCCATGACCGTCTATTGCAAAAAATATATAGATAAAGCAGGCTAGTGTTGTGATTGTACTTTGTGAAGTCATAATTTTTGCTGTCAAAGTACAAAGCCAGCTGTACAGCAAGACACTCAGAAGCAGAGATACATTAAGGAGGACACACAGTACATGTGTACACTTTGTTGTTGTTGTTACTTGTCCTCCTGTGTGTTTTTAGCATATATATATTTTCTGTGATATTCCCAGGAGGCCTCCCAGCAACCGAACCCTTACGCAAGGGCTTGAACGACCTTACTGATGTCTGTAAACACGTCCTGCACACATTTGAGGTGAGACAACCCCAAAACACACACTCCCACAAATTCCCATCCCACCTCTTCCTCAGCTCTCCACCTGCTGTTTGCTCAGATAAACTCTTCAGCCTCATTTCCTGGATTTCCTGTTAGTAGTGGCAAGCATTACACACACTGTGTGATCAGAGGTGTGTAGTTTTGGTAGTGGCCCAAAGAGAGTTTGATAGCTATAATATAAAATGTCTTCCTCTTTATCTAGAAATATTCATTACTTCCGCAAGTAACAAAGTAAATTTGCAAATATATTCTCAGCAGTAGTATACTATTTATATTTGGTCATGCAATATTTGACAACGGTTTGCATGTTTTTGTGTAATGAGTCGAGCTCATAAATGTTCTTAGTGCCACAATCATTTCCAAGAATTAGGCAATTTTGCTAACTGCTGAATTCTTGATTCGACAGGCACAAATTAAAGACTTCAGACAACAGCAAGGAGAAGCGATGGAATAACCCGGACCAAGATAATTGCCATATGAGCTACATCTGATCCTGGACTCATTTTAAAGCTCTCTTTGCCAACAAGGACTTTTGTACAGAAAACCTGTAATATATCATAAAGATACAGTGTATAATAACTGTATCATGTGATTGCAGCAATTATGCAAATTAATTGGTATTGGACATTTAGTTTCTTACAACAAGCTCTTTCAAACAACCACCGGCAACATCAGTGTGATAAAATAGCATTTATTGCAGCCTATTTGCTAAGCTGGTACAATATAAAAGCATTGTTAATAATGAAACATAGAATCCTTTGAGGATAAATGAATGTACATTTTTTTTTCTTTTTTTTTGGGGTGGGGGTAAATACACCAAATATTTAAAACGGGTATAGAACAGTTTAACATTGAAGCCATGTCAATGGCTAAATGTCACATTAAATCAGATTAGTGTTAGTAGTTCAGTAAAAAGATGTATGGAACAAAAAATATGCATTCATCACCAAGTTTAAAAAATGAAATAAATGACAATTATGAAGTACATAATGAAAGATGCAATACTCATTACAATCAATACAGAAATGCAAACAAATTTACACCTTTTGGCATCCAGTGAATACATTTTGATTTTCTGTGTGGCACAGCATAAACCATACCAGAGCCCATCCAATCACAAGCATTAGTTCTATGTTGGTTCTGATGTGTGTGGACACTGCCACCCCTCCCACCTTAATTACTATTATGTAATAAAAAATGCAGAGGCACCCTTTTTATTTGACCAACCAGCTCACAGTTCACCTAGGTAAAATCGTCACGAACAAAATTAACTAGTAGCTACTACACTTTTCCTTTCCTGGTGCATTTCCTATTCAGGGATTTGTCTTTTCTGTTGGCTGAATTTTAATGGCTTTTGTTCTGACTTCTACTTTTGCTGTTGAAAGCAGGTGTCTTCCCCATCACCATAGAAACTGTTCAAAAATTGTAAACGTTACGGCTAGACCAGGTGTTAGCATCAAAAACAAAAAAAAAAAACAAGTATATTTTCAAATTGAAGACTGAACTGGGTCTCGACTTATTTACCACCATTACTACATCTACAGGCAATATTGGCGCTCCATTATATACACAATAAAGAATGCACTAAAATATAATATTTCTTTATTTTTAACAGAGGTGAATCAAGATAATAATAATATGGTGGTTTCACAATTCAATAAAAAAAAAAAAGCAAACATGGAAAAGTTTGCCTTGCTTATATCCAGTAGTTTACACATTTCCTTTAGTAGCAGGCAAATCAGTTACACTGTATTGTACTTGAAATATGGATCTCATGCAGCTGATCACTGCAGTGATAAAACAACATTCAATTTCATCACCTCCTAAAATACTATAATAATACAGCTTGCACAGTTTACCTCAATGTAACAAAATGTTTTACACAGTCATTTCATTCATGACTCATTATTGGTCAGATTACTACAGATTGCAAAGTACAATGCATATCATCAGTGCTGTTTTACCAGCAATACTTCAGTTGTTTTATGGAAGTTCTTAAGCTTTGTCTAAGGTAAAGCAGAACACCAGAAGCACAAGGTGATTTACCTTACATGGTGCTTCACTCCAGTGCAGTCTCAGTATTTCAGTCTTATCATGAACCCCTAAAGTCCCCTAAAGTGGAGCCATCCAGTGGCAGTACTATATTTAGATCTCCAGCATGGACCACCAGGATCCAGCCTGCATGGGCTACATGCGACTTAAATATCTTACAACAAACAGCTAGTCTGTGAATAAAACCTGTAAATGTGTTCTTTGTGTTGTAAATCTTCTTGATCAGAAGTGGTGAATCTGTTCAGCCATCCAAGTCAAATACTAGCCTTGAAGTGGACGTCTGATGAGAATCAGTGGCAGTTTGAGTCCTCAGGAATCATTGATGTGGTACTAAGAGCAAAACTAGTTGCTTCTAAACCCAGGAACCTGAGGCATCATGGAGTATTTAGGAGGAACTGTACTTCTGACTAGACCGCGAGCTGGACCGATCCAGACCATTACCATGACTTGACCCTTTCCAGCGGACTCCTGAGCCCTGCTCAATTGCTGGAGAGTTCCTCTGGCACCAGCAACAGAGACATGACTACGGGATTAAAAGAAAAATAAAATTAGAGCTGTGTTAACTGCTCAGGGATGTCAAATGCAATGCAAGTTTAAGTTCCATACCTTGAAGCAATTTTTGAACTTCTGACTGACAAAGTAGAGAGCCACGGGGTTGATGCACGAGTTGAGGGAAGCCATATTGATGCCGATGTAGTCCATCACAAGAAGAAAGCTAGAAATGCAGACAAGGTCAAAAAGGGAAAGGTGAGGGATACGTAAACAGGAAGTGAGATATGGGACTGCACTGAAATTTCCTCGTGTGAAGATCTGCTGATTTAAATACTAGCAAAAGTCACAGCTGATGACGTGTTCAGTGTGCTATTCGTGGTAAAAAATTTGGGTTGTCAGTTGGTAGATGATCAAATATGGAGAAATGAACTACCTTAAGAGCTCACAGCGGTTAGGGTCAGTCGGATTGTAGATAGTCTTTTTCAGGATGCGGCTGAGGTGCAGAGGCAACCAGCAGAGAGCAAAGATGACCACAAGGCAGAATATAGTTTTCGCCACTTCCCGTCGCTTGAAGAAGAGTCAAAACACAAAGCATTAAAGGTCATATTAAAATATGATTTGAAAGACTAAATTGTGTTTTATATTAAATACCAAAAGCCTGAAAAGGTGCCAGTACCTGCTTCATATGATCATTAAGGGCGATGCGCATTCCTTTCTTCCTTTTCAGCATCTCGCATGACATAAGGGTATAGAAGACACCAGTGCAAGCCAGCGGTAAACAGAAGTAAAAGCCAAACAGCCACCAGTCCTTTACATCCTGATAAAACTTGAAGGACAGAGATTCAAAATATTTAGTAAATTTGAAGAATCTGGTAAAATGCATTCTCATGTTTCAGATTCTTTTGAAGATCTGAAATCTTCTGTAAAGTTCATCTATGAAGATAATCTAAATAATTATGGCTCAATTGAATACAGAAAAAATCTACCCTTAGAATCTGTCTGTGGTTAAACATATAAAGTCTCATATGTGATTGAATGCAAGGGGAATGTAATAATACCTGCAGGAATGGTGTGGTCTGTACAGGATGAAGCAAGCACACCCGCAGTTTCTGGCCTCTGTAAACTGTCTCCATTATGTCAAAGGCCAAAGCCTCAGGCACTGCTAGGATCACTGACAGTACCCAGATGAGTGTTACTTCCACAGCTTTCCATAAGGGAATCCCCATCCCCTTCACTCGGCTCCATGAAGTAACAGCGTGGTATCTGATTGGAAAGCGACGCATGGTTTGATCAATTGTTTTTTGTTTTTTTTTAGAAATAATTATCTGTTTTGTGATTTTCATACTGTAACCACTCACATTTTAAGACCTTAAGCTAATGTTTACATCAGACATCAGCATGATAGAAATGTGATCAAGGTGGTTTGGTTTAACAATGGACAGTTTAATTATTTTAGAAAAAAATATTAAAAAGAAACTGACCTGGGATTTTCACATACAGCAGTCTCAATAGAGTGGTGCATAAAACAAAAAATATTTATTAAATGGCCAAAGTGGACCAAAATGCTGGCAGCTCAAATAACCGCTGTGTGCAAACCTGATCAACAACATGTCTAACCTTGAGGCAGATTGGCTACAGCAGCAGAAGAAAATGGGTTTCCTCCTGAACAAAATCTTATACTACACTGTACCATGCTTTGTTAACTGGCCATTTTAATCTTAACATCTTGATCTGTCCAGTTCCAGTGAACTGTTGTGTTTGAAGATACTAGTGCAGTAGTTCATGAAATCCGCAAACCAGCCCATCTGGTACCAACAACCGTTCCACATTAGAAGTCAATGTGATCACACTTTCCCCCATTCTGATATTTGATGTGGAAATTAACTGAAGCTGGTAGTTATTTGAATGCATGTGTGAACACTAATGATTAATGCTGTAATTATTCCCAGTTGTAAGTTTTAGTTGTTGCCATTTGGTTCTCTTTATGTTTACTATCTTGTCCTTGACCAACATGTCATGAATGTCTGATTAAAATCCTATGCTTATTCTTTTAAATCTTTGGTATTTTCTTAATCTTGTTTGGCATTTAAATATTTAGACAAAATATTTTTTAATTCCATAGCCTGTATGTACATTTGTAGCCACACTTTCTTACTAACCTGTCAATGCTGAGGGCACATAAGCTGAGAACTGTGATGCCCACTGAGGCTTTTTGGATGAATGGCATTAGCTTGCAGATGTACACACCAAATGGCCAATCTTCTGCCAGCAGCTGAGAAGAAAAACAATGATTATTATAATTTAAAAAAAAAAATTCAAAGACCACCACATATCAGTAAAATATGTATTTGACATCAGACAGATTAAAGAATAAATTTATTTCTCTATTTCCTTCAAAGCATCGTCTGAAGTTGTTTGTATTCTTATCCTTGGCTTATAAACCTACCTACAGATTTCTAAGTATAAGGAAAAAGTACTGTCTTTATTGTAATTTATATATATATATATATATATATATATAAAACAAAAGTTATTTTTGGTGTCCTGCTCATTTACAGAATTTAAAACACCATAATTACTTTAAAACATTTACAAGAATATTTTGTGTTCCTGCTCTATTTTAAGTACGATTTCCCTATTAATAGACATACATTTGCATAAAGTATCAATATTTGTCCATGCTTATGTTGATTAGAGTACAAAAAAGTTGAAAAGTATTATTTTAAGGTACATTTAGAACAGATAAAAAAATATTTTTTTTCACAATTAATCATAAGTTAACTCATGACAATCATGCGATTACTGATGATTAAATATTTTAATCGAATGACAGCCAATATATACTTTTTTATATAATTTTTTTTGCAGGTTGTCACACTTTATTGTTTCAGATCCTCAAACTAATTCAAATATTAGTAAAAGATAACACAAGTGAAAACAACATGCAGCTTTTAAATTAAGGATTTTATTATTGAGGGAAAACAAAATCCAAAACTACATGGCCCTGTGTGAAAAACTGTTTGCCCCCTGAACCTAATAACTGGTTGGAACAACCTTAGCAGCAACAACTGCAATCAAGCATTTGCGATAACTTGCAATGAGTCTGTTACAACTTTGCTCCACTCATCTATGCAGAATTGTTGTAATTCAGCCACATTGGGGGGTTTTCGAGCATGAACCCCTTTTTAAGGTCATGCCACAGCATCTCAATAGGATTCAGGTCAGGTCACTTTGACTAGGCCACTCCAAAGTCTTCATTTTGTTATTCTTCAGCCATTCAGATGTGGACTTGTTAGTGTGTTTTGGATCATTGTCCTGCTGCAGAACCCAAGTTCGCGTTAGTTCGAGGTCACGAACAGATGGAATCTTCTTCTTCTTCAGGAATTTTGGTAAACAGCAGAATTCATGGTTCCATTTATCACAGCAAGTCTTCCAGGTCCTATAGCAGCAAAACAGCCCCAGATCATCACACTACCACCACCATATCTTACTGTTGGTATGATGTTCTTCTGAAATGCGGTGTTATTTTTACGGCAGACGTAATAGGACACACACCTTTCAAAGAAGTTCAACTTTTGTCTCGTCAGTCCACAGAGTATTTTCCCAAATGTCTTGGGGATCATCAAGATGTTTTCTGGCAAAACTGAGACAAGCCTTTATGTTCTTTTTGCTTAGCAGCAGTTTTCGTCTTGGAACTCTGCCATGCAGAACATTTTTACCCAGTGTCTTTCTTATGGTGGAGTCATGAACACTACCTAAACTGAGGCAAGTGAGACCTGCAGTTCTTTAGATGTTGTTGTGGGGTCTTTTATGTCGTCGCTGTGCTCTTGGGGTAATTTTGGTCGGCCAGACACTCCTGGGAAGGTTCTCCACTGTTCCATGTTTTTGCCATTTTTGAATAATGGCTCTCACTGTGGTTTGCTGGAGTCCCAAAACTTAAAAAATGTCTTTATAACCTTTTCCAGACTGATAGATCTCATTTGTTTCTGAATATATATATATTATATATATATATATATATATACATAATTTTCCAAATGGTGTCAGTAATTTTCGGTTCCCATTTCCTTTAAAAGCTCACTATTTGGCTGAGCTCTAAACTCCATTACTGTCAAAGTTAAGTATACACAATGAAGCAATTTATCGTTCCAGATCTAAAACTACTATGAGATCTGCAACCATTTATATCCAACCAACCTCAAACTATAAGCGTAATAATTGACTGTGTAACTGCCCTAGAATAAGAGGTATTTTATGTATTTTACAGCTGGGTCCAACCAAAAAAAATAAGAAAAAGGCTGCAGCCTATGCTAACAAATCTTAGTTTAATATTGGCTTCTTCACATGCAACTGCAATTAATTACACACTGGATGTCATGTGACCCAACTTGTTTTTTCTTACAATGCGTACAAAATGTGTATCCTACCTTAAACACATTGATAGGAATGGCGATGAGGATGTAGAGGAGATCTCCTAAAGCTAAGCTGCCAATGAGCACGTTCGGCCCGTTCCTCATGCACTTGTTCTTGTAGATGATACGCAGTAGTGTTGAGTTTCCAATGATGCCCACCACAAAAATCATGCAGGATATGACAGTGTTGATGTACTTAAATGTGTGCTTGATCTCACTGGGTCTGGCACACATAGGTGGGAACGGGATGCGTGGCGAGTTCCTTGACCCAGGCTGCTCTGTGTTGGAGTCATTCCAGGCC
Organism: Silurus asotus; assembly: GCA_024362625.1. NCBI lineage: Eukaryota > Metazoa > Chordata > Actinopteri > Siluriformes > Siluridae > Silurus > Silurus asotus. The sequence goes on along the minus strand of MU551577.1, from coordinate 1,817,018 downwards.
GTGCTCTCTACCTCGTCACTGGGAACACGGCTGAGTGCAACTCGAGTTGAGTCACGACTGAAACGGGAAGCCCAACAGCAGCCTGTCAGAAGTAGAATCACCAGCCACACGGGCTTCATTCTCAGTTGAAACACTGCACGAGATGTGGACACAGGTTTATAAGGTTCTTTTGGTGCACCTGTGGCAAAAAAGTACATTTGTGTTAGACAATCCAAAAGAACATCTTACACATGCAGTGTAGCATGCTGAAGACATAAGACAAGATCATTGCTGAGAGAAGTCACGATGTTGTTTGTATTTTAGCCAGATCTCTCTGAGTCATAGTACATCCTACTGTGTAAAATGGAAGCATGCCAAGAGAAGTCTTTTAGTCTTATCAAAATAGACCACCACCTTCACATTTTCCTTCACTTTTTTATCTTATCTGTACAAATGCACACAGCAGACAGCTTACAGACATGATAAATGACTCGTCATGTCTGTTCAGAATAATATTGCCCAATGATACTGAGAGGGATATATTTTTTCCTTTGGCATTTGCTTGTTAACAAAGATTTCTAAAGTCCAAATGAGGTGGCTATGGTGTGACAACTTTTATACTATGCTCTTTCATTTCCCATAAAATCCCCCCCTCCAGCTACTATATATTATTATATTAGTTGCTGAGAGCTGGGAAAGCTGGGGCGGGTCTATAGACAGAAAGGTCCTTTCAATTTCTAGACTTAGGGGCATTAGAAGTCATGTGCGCCTTCCCAGTATGAATAGCTTGATTGATCAACCACTAAAGCATATGTGAGACAACTTGAATACTGGCAAGCCAGATTAGTAATTGAGGAATAATGCTGAAAAGAGTGCAAAAGACTTTGGGTGCAATTTTGCAATTTTTCTGAAAACAGAATTGGTTAAGAATTTAACAAAAGAAATTGCTCAGGTCCAGTTAAAGACTCTGTACGTTTCAGTACCAGCTGAATAGAAATTCTTGCAAGTTATCTCTAACATTATGGCAAGCAATTCCACTGAATTAAATGAAATTCACAAATTTTATAAACAGCCAAAAACACATAAATAACAACACAATACAATGGAGTCAATGTAAAGCCCCACAATGGCACTCAGCAATAGAGGTGGAGGGCAAGGGCCATAACCTTCAGCAGACATTACACAGATTAGTACGGACACCAAAACTCAAGATGTTTTCGGGGAAGAAAACATAGTACAACGGCTGCATTGCTCACATGTACCATTTCATCAAGTCATCCCATAGCACCCTCAGGGCAATAATGGGGTTTTAAATCCTTCTTTTGTATCACCACATGTGAACTTTCAGAGACAGCGTGCACACACATGACTAGAACAGCTCAATGAAAGTAATCATTAAAAAAAAAAAAAAAGTGCATCAGTCTTGCAGCAGACAAAACAAGTAAGTATGGATCTCATTAATAGAAGTTAAATATTCCCCTATATTTTATTGCACAAGCAAGTGGAAATATCCTGAATATAATCAAACTGATCTAGTATTTCCTATTATACGATTACAACAAACCACATTTTTTGCAAGGGATAATAAAACAATCTACATCACTACTACAAATAATAACAATAAAAAAAATAATTATTATTAATAATAATAGGTTATATATAAGATCAAAGTTAATACACATATTACTAAATTACTAAATATAGTTATTGGCCAGTTGAATTGTTTATGTATAAAAAAAAGAAACAAGTAATAATATTATTGATTGGTGTATATATAATGTATTTATTGTCTATTGTTCTATGAACCCCTCATTAAATGTATGTTAAAAAATTAATAATATTTTATTAATAATAAAGTAAATAATAAAAAGTCATAATATTTTATTCATAATATTTTTTTCATATTTTTTTAAAATGAAGAAATAAATAAATAAAAATGAACATTTTACTAAATCTGGATGATCAGTTAGTTTCCTCCATCCAAATAGTCCAAAGACTATAAATAATGCAACAAATCTGAACATCTCATAAACATGTAGAAGTGCAATAAAAAGAACAGATCTCTGTGCAAAAAGTATTAAACCCATTCGAACCTCATGCCACTGTCACACTGCTGTTGTATTTATTCTATCAGCCTCAATTCCAATCCCTTCTGAATAGAGAGAAACACACATTTGCACACATTTGCGAATCTCACCTGCTCTTTAAGCTGCTTCTGGTCTCCTCCTGAACTCTGAGCTCGTCTGTTTATCCACAAATATGTCCGCGGTGTAACAGTTATCTCAGGGATTTGTCGCGTTTCTCATCCATCGAGTGTTTCTTGACGTGACCGATCTGATCCTCTGAGATCACCGGGTTTCAGTGTGTGTGAGCTTCAGTGTGTGTGTGAGCTTCAGTGTGTGTGTGTGTGTGTGTGTGCTGCAGTGTGTGTGCTGCAGTTATATACGCGCTCAGCGCTTCATCCCCTCCCGCCACACTGATCACATCTATTCACATCTTCACCCTCATTTCCATATCCATTCCTCTAGAGCAGGATTCTCACACTTTCTGCAGCAAAGAAGAAAAAAAAAAGCTTTCTAGCACCTGATTACAGGGAAAAAATGTTATTTATTTGAATTAACACAATAAATGCACTCATGTTTTAAATTAAATTAAATGCATAAGGATTTAGTGGTCAGGAAATCTGCAAGAATAAAGTAAGTGAGTATAGGAGAGATTTTTTTCTTTTGAATAGTTGAATTTTGCATAAAACATTTAAATCATTATCCTGAAATTATCTTTGCATTAGGGAACACTATTCACAAGTTTTGGTAAACTTTGGTTTTACTTTTCTAGGTTTTTCCCCAAACACTATACTGTAAAAAAAAAAAAAAAAAAAGAAGAAGAATAAAAAATAATAAATAAATTGCAACACATGAGATTCTCATGTGTACATTTGTTTTATTGTTTCTCATTTTCTGACCAGGGATGTGTTTCTTTTTAAATCTGGCGCATTTTTTTTTAACAACGAATGTAAATTGCTTACTCTTATTAACTTTTTCACACCATTAGAGTGAAAAAAAAATAATAAAGAATATGTATAACCTTTATAATAACTGCAGGGTGAGTTCAGATTTCCTTTAATAATATACTATTACTATTTACATATGCAACATTAGCTCACCTCCTATTGAGTTCCAGAGCTTTACTCACTCTCTCTCTCTCTCTCTCTCTCTCTCTCTCTCTCTCTCT
>MU551577.1:1749628-1813797 GCA_024362625.1 Silurus asotus | reverse complement strand
CTCTCTCTCTCTCTCTCTATCTCTCTATCTCTCTCTCTCTCACACACACACACACACACACACACACACACACACACACACACACACACACACACACACACTTACTTAGCAAGAAAACAGTCAATACTCCTAGTAAACATTATAGACAAACAGCTAAAATCTCCTGCAGTGATCTGACTCTCAGGCAAGCTTTAAAAAATTTTGCAGACATAAAATAATCATTGTTTTTATTAATTAATTTAATTTCTTTTTGAATATTCATCAAAGCTGTTTAAATCCAAAAGATGTCATTATATAACTCTATATAAACTGTAATATATAGCTGTGAAACTTGGACTGAGAGTATTCCTGACAATGACACTGCTGCCTGCTGTGGATGTAACAACTCCATGACAATTTGGGAAAAGAAAACAGCACCCAATGACAGCACATGACTCCTAAATAGCTTTAAATTGAGCATGGGCTGTTTCCAACAAAGGCAGCCTGTCTTTGGGCTGGATTGCGGGTGTAAAATGCACAGAAAGTGCCTCAAAATAGCTTGACGACTTGCTAAATATAGTGAGATGAAGCCTTAGGCAAGACAGGCTTTAGGGTTTATCTTTAATTCTGCACGTGGACAGCTAGGAGAAAGGAACCCTGGTTACCTCAATGTCCTTTGCTACTTTGACCTCAAAGGCATCAACATGACATAACAATGCACATTGTCAGAAGCATTAGTAGTGTTATGCTATTAATAGAAAACACGCATCAGAACTCTGGTCCTCACAGGCAGGCACGTGCACAGGTAGGGCTCAACCTGTGCAGAGCACATGCCCGTTTGCCCTTACACTCCGAAGTGCCCTTTTTTTGGTTGGTGTTACTAAATAATCTTGATATAAAAAAGGGAGGGGGTGCCCTTTTTCAGTTTCAGCACATGCCCCTCAAAAGGTCTGTGCACGGCCCTGCTCACAGGCTATGAATTTTATCAGTTTACAACTGCAGAAACTGCAGTTTACTTTCAGGACATTTTAGTATGTAAACATAATATGAAACTCATTAATTATTTAGCTTTACCTCAAATAGTATAAACATATGAACATCTTTCCATATTCAAGGCTCTTAATCATAAATACATTTTCATTTTAGTTCAATAAAGGTGTGAAATTTTATCAGTGGAAGTTTAACAATATACAATGCATCCAGAGGTGAAGTTTTTTTGAGAAGTTTTATTTTCCACTTTTATTCACATTTTATGTTACAGCCTTATTCCAAACTTCTTCCATTTACAGATGATGGAAGCCACTGTGCTCATTGGGACCTTCAATGCTGCAGAAACCTTTCTGTACCCTTCCCCAGAGCTGTGCCTCGATTCAATCCTGTCTCTGAGGTCTACAGATAATTCTTTGGATTTCATGGCTTGGTTTGTGCTCTGACACACACTGTTAACTGTGAAACCTTCGATAGACAGATGTGTGGTTTTCCACATCATGTCCAATCAACTGAACATCTCAATTATGGTCAGTGGAACCAGGATGCACCTGAGATCAATTTTGAGTGTCATGGAAAAAGCTGTGAATACTTATGTACCTCATTTTTTATTTTTATTTATTTTTTTAACACATTTGCAAAACTTTCAAACAAACTTCTTTTACATTGTAATTATGGGGTATTGTTTGTAGAATTTTTTGGAAAATCATGAATTTAATCCTTTTTGGAATAAGGTTGTAAAATAAAATGTAGAAAAAGTTAAAACCCTGTGAACACTTTCTGGAGGTACTGTATGTTAACTGATAGACAGGTAAATGCTCACAAAGCTGTCGTTTGACCATCCTGCATGTTTTCCACAGGTGGTATAAGACTGGATAATTGGATTTAGGGTCCCTGGTGGTCTAGTGGTTAGGATGCGGTGCTCACACCGTTGCGGCCTGGGTTCGATCCCCGGTCATGGAACCAACCCCAGCCACTCTTAGTGGCAGTCCCAAGCCCGGATAAATTGAAAGGGCTGTGTTAGGAAAGGCATCCAGCATAAAAAACATGCAGATGATCCGCTGTGGTGAGCTTTTTTATGAGCTGAACTCAACGTTCTAAGACTTTTTCTATGTACACAAAACGCCTATTTCTCTTACATATTGTTCACAAGTCTGTGTAAATCTGTGCTAGTAAGCACTTCTTCGTTGCAGAAATAATCCATCCACCTCACAGGTGTGGCATATTAAGATGCTGATTAGACAGCATGATTATTGCACTGGTGTGCTTTAGGCTGGACACAATAAAAGGCCACTCTAAAATGTGCAGTTTTATCACGCAGCACAATGCCACAGATTTTGCCAAGTTTTGAGGAAGCATGCAGTTGGCATGTTGACTGCAGGAATGTTCACCAGAGCTGGTGCCTGTGAATTGAATGTTGATTTCTTCACCATAAGCCGTCTAGAAAGGTGTTTCAGAGAATTTGGCAGTACATCCAACCGGCCTCACAACTGCAGACCACGTGTAACCACACCAGCTCAGGACTTCCACATCCAGCATCTTCACCTCCAAGATTGTCTGAGACCAGCCAACCAAAGAATTTCTGCTCAAACTGTATGGAATTGTCTTAGAGAAGCTCATCTGCATGCTCATCGTCCTCATCGGGGTGTCGGCCTGACTGCAGTTCATCGTCACAAACAACTTGAGTGGGCAAATGCTTACATTTGATGGCGTCTGGCACTTTAGAGAGGTGTTCTCTCTTGTTCTCTTCACTGTACAGTGAAGAGAACAAGAGAACAAAATGGGTGTGGCAAATGGTGGTCACACCAGATACTGGTTTCCCCCTCGCCCGGACCCCAAATACAGTAAAAATGCACATTTTAGAGTGGCCTTTTACTGTGGCCAGCCTAAGACACACCTGTGCAATAATCATGCTGTCCAATCAGCATCTTGATGCTACACCTGTGAGGTGAATAAATTATCTCGGTAAAGGAAAAGTGCTCACTAACACAGAGTTAGACAGATTTGTGAAAGATATTTGAGAGAAATAGGCCTTTTGTGTACAGACAAAAAGTCTTAGAGCTTTGAGTTCAGCTCCTTAAAAAAAAAGGGGGCAAAAAAAAGTGTTGCATTTCTAATTTTGTTCAGTATATTTTATGTACAATTGTACGGGTATGGGTATTTGGATTGGTTAGCATAAACATTTTCTCTTCACTTGAAGTAGAAGACTCAAACCTGTTTCAGCATGACAATGTCCCTGTGCACAAAGCTCTAGCTCCATGAAGATATGCTTTACATTGGTAGGAGTTCAACCCTATTAAACAACTTTGGAATGAATTGAAACACTGACTGCACCCCAGGCCTCCTCATCATATATCAGTACCTGATTTACTAACACTATTGTTTCTAAATGAGCACAAATCTCCACAAGCACAAGCCAAAATCTAGTGAAACTAGTGCAATGGGATGTTTAAAAAGCACATACAAATCCTATGGTCAGGTGTTCACAAACATAAGTCTATATAGTGTATATATATTCTTTGGTTTCCACCTCCAAAATTAAGTAAGTAGTAGAGTATTGTTTCGTATCGACTAATAAAACTTTACCTTAGGTGTGAATGTGTGTGTGTGTGTCCTGTGATGAAACCGGGTACCACGTGATGACATCTGCTTCTGGCTGACAGCTACAGTTACATAAATGAGTGCCTGAGGAAAGCACCTAACGTTTATTCTGTAAATATTGACTAATAGAACTTGGCCCTAGGTGTGAATGTGTGTGTATCCTGTGATGAAACAGCCTTTACCCCCGAGCCCAGTTTTTACAGGACACACTTCAGATCCACTGCTATCCAGTCCATGATAAAGCTGTTACTGTAGATGAAAAAAAAAGAAGTTTTCAGATAAAACAGAAACCAATATTACATCCATAGATCCATTGGTAAACTGTGTGTGAGAAAAGAAGACATGTAACATGTAAAGTTTAAATCAGGGTTTATATGTTTCCCGATGGGATAAATGAACAGTCCTTTATTGGACCTCTATTAATTACAGTGTTGTCCAAAAGATGAGTTTGAACGTATTGTCATCACAACCTGTGATAAACTGGACACTTCAAAAATATTATCTAATCTACACGTACACTCCATTTGCTCTCAAACATTTTTATAACTTTCCCTCATCCATAATTACAAGAGATTCGCAGATTTGCAGTTTTAAAGACAAAATGTTTCCTGAATACATGCTGACACACCCAACTCAATTAATTACTTAAGTCATTCATTTCCCAGGTGTGACCTTCTAGGACTAGAGTTGAGTAATTTCCTTCCTTCCTAATCATTTCAGCAGCCCACAAACTTCCCTATTTTTTAAATGTACAGTATATCTGACAAGAGACGTTATAATAATAACAATATTACAACTGAGAGCATTTAAAAAAACTAATAGGGCTACGCATAAACATTTGCCTAAACAGTAGATAAAATAAGAAACGGCTCCCATATTCCGCAAAATGCATAATTTTTTTGTGATCAAGACTCAAGTAAGACCTTTTGCTTTGCTACTGTTAAGTGTTATTGAAGGGTCTTTGCCTGTTATTCACTATAGAATAACATATTGCACAAAACGTTAGCATTATAATAGGCTTTCTTATATAAGCTTATATATTTGTAATACAGCATATAACTGACAATAAAACATAGACAAAATTTTTTTCATAATTTCTCCAAACTACAAACTCAAACTCAAAGTAAAAATTTGCATATGATGTTTTAATGGACACAATCATATTTCATCATGACGATACCCCTGTGTTCAAAGCGAGTTTAATGACAGCATGGGGTTCCAATGAACTCCATACCTCCTCACCTGTAAGCACAAATTCCCCAAATCAGCATTCCCCAATCTAGTGGAAAGGCTTCACAACAGTCGAGGTTATTATTTTAAGACCAAAGGGGAAGTAAACAACTCTATATGGTCCATTGTTTTTTGAATGGGCACATAGGTGTGATGGTCAGGTGTCCATAATTTTTTGCCATTAAAGTGTAATTGGACATTTTCAAATATCACATGGTTTTAATAAATGTGCTGGGCAAGCATGCCTTTCGGTAATATGAACTTATAAAAAGTTATATTACATTAGGACATAATTTATCAGATTACTATGGCATTTTAAACAAGTTTGTCACTGAAAACGAATTTGATTTCTAAATAAATATCAGTCAGTAACACAAGATCAATAATAAGATCATAAGATCAAATAAACATGCTGGTGCTTAACTTTCTAACAGCATCTGCTTAACAGAACATACACTTATCAAACAAATAACGTTGCCTATAAATATAAATAAATATAAATATATTTACTCATAAGAAGTGCCATAAAGTGTTGAAATAACCATTTATTGCAGTCAATGTATGCTTATATATCATTATGTACGGATGTGCAAACTAATTTTCTGTTCTGAATTATTTACTTGTGCCTGTGTGACAACTTCAACACATCTCAGGACTACAATATATTAACTAATGGCCATGAAACCTAAACAATATGTTCTTTATTTTTTATTTAAAAGAAAGTGTATTTGCTTATTTATAGAAAAGTGTATTTGCAATTTGAGAATCTATAAAAGATGATATAATATAATTTAATATAATATAATGGAATCCTGTATGTCTTTGTACATTCTTTCATCATCTCCATGTTTCTGTGCCCACAATGGTCCACTAATATCTCTAGGTTTCTCTCATTTAAAAATATAGTAGTTGCCAAATAGTTCAGTACTTTGTGGCCACAAAAGAAAAAGATCTCAAGAAATATACATTTGGCCTCACAAGGAGCAATAAACTGCTGGCTAAACTCCTAAGTAAAATTCCCATAATGCACTTTGATGTATGGAACATAGAGTAGATGATGACTTCAAGTAAATAAGCTGAAATACTATCTGTTTGCAAAGAGTGTATGGTTTTGTGAAATCAAACTAAACACGTTGTTAGATAAATATAGTTTGATAATAGTCAGTTAATAACCTTTTAACTACTTGAATCAATTGTTTATAAGTTGGCTTAATCCTATTTCTTTTTTTTTCCCCCAATGATCTGAATAAAACTTTATGTGCATTAGGAGTTAATTGACATAATTTCTACTGCAACAAGTTGTCCAGGTTTCAAGATACACTGGATAACGTTACACAATACCATTTGTCTAGATCCAGATGTTTAGAATCAGCAGTTTAAGTGAACATATCCTTTATAATTGTTCCAAGAAAAGCACAATAGCCCCTCTTGCAGAGAGTACATTCATCCGGTCAGAGCTCGTCCTGCTCAGTGCCTGCTTGTGACCTTAGTATTCAAAGGTTTTATCTATGTTCAGAAACATTGTGAAATGTTTACACTATTAAGGTCATAAGCTCTTTAAAAATGACCTGCATCTCAACTGCGTTTAACCCTGTGCAAGAGCGTTACAATAAAAACTGTGTTATGCTTCATAGACTTTTATTGCATGCAGGATCTCAAGATATTACTCAAGCATAGTAAATATAGTGCTGAGCTCGTCACTCACGCATTACTGAGAGCTGGAAAAGACGTAGTGCTGAATGTAATGCTCTTACAAAGGCTCTGAATTCCAGACGAAAGTGAAGTTTACAGGAATCCGGATTCTACCGTACTTTTGTTCACTAATTTGTCCAAGATTATTTATTTCAATTTTCATTTTCAATAATTAATTCTCTCACTGATATTTTTGTTAGTGACTGAAAGTGACAAAGGGACTTAACGATGCATATTATCAGTTTAGCATAGTACTACTTGGAAGCTACCAGGAAGCAAACAAACATTGTGGGGTCCAGTTCAGATAAGTTTTATATGTATTTCATTTAATTAGCTTAATTTTTTCCACACGTAAGATCTTTTTAACTAAGGTTCTTTTCAGTTATGGCAATGATCATTCTTTTTTATGTCTGAAAATAAGCCAAAATGCTGTGTAAAACAAAAGTAAACATGTGTTGCAAAAGCACGTCTTTTACCATATAAAATGAGGCCAAATTGAAGTCAATAAACCAGCAGAAATAACAGTTAAATATGGATCCATTGAACAGAATATGCACATATTCGGGTGACTTAATTATTGCCTCTTCAAGAGAATGGCTAAAAAGAGACTATAAAAAATATCAGTTAAAATAAATACTGATCTATTCTTTTTCCAAAAAAACAAATATACAACAAATCACATTTTATTTTCCCTTATGTGCCCAAAATTACTTAGTAAACTACCACTGTGCAGTGAAAACAAACCTTCCACAAAATAAGAGGTTTATTTTCTTAATAAACATTGCCAAGAGCTGACACTGGTTAAAACTTCCTCACTGTGAAGAATAATGTAAATATTCAAGTTTTTTTTTTTGAATTAAACTAGTTTTTAAATTCACTGCCTTATGGATTCATTAACAACACTAATAAACATTACATTAGGCTCATTGTGGTGTTAAATATGTATATGGAAGACTACCCTTATGCTGACTAATCGTTTTTTTTCTTGTGAAATCGTTTCATTCACTGCTTGTGGATGAATGGAAATCTGGGGATAACATCCTACTGGTAGTCAGCCTACACCCATAATGTCCAGCACAGAACATTTCAGATATGCCCATCCTTGCTATTGGTTTATATCCACACAGAGGGGCCTCGTGGGAAAGGGGATGAAAAGGTCAATTTTCCTGTCCAGCAACAATATAAAAGAAAAAGAAGAGATACTCAGGAAAGGCAGGCACTTCCTTTCTCCTGTACTCTCCATCAGGAGCTCTACATGTCTATGAAAAAACAAGTTCTAGTGTAGGTGGCTGACCTCAGGATAGAGAAGGACAGGAAAGAAAAAGCAAAAACTACGTCAGGACGTATTATTCATTATGGACATTGGGTTCTGTGCATCTAAAAAAAAAGATATATTGATATACTGCAGCATCGAGCAGAAATACTAATTTACAATACTGATTTAGCAGTTTGAGTTTATGGTCTTTTAATGTCTCAAATTATTAAACTCCACATGTACACACACACATTTAAGGGAGTGAATATAAAACAGGGTGAATATAAAAGAGAAATATACAAATATCAATAATCAGAACATTATTCTTTTTCATCTACAACAGAGACGCCAGAACTACGGCCCGCAGGCCAAAATTGATCCATGGTGACCTTTGATTTGCCATGCCTTATATAAAAGGAGGGAAAAAAGGGGGGAAAATGCCATTTGGAAAAACTTTTGAAGAATAAGGACCAGTTTCATGTCTAATTAGAGGTCATTAAATAGCTGTATTAAGTTATTGAACTCTCTTGAACTTTCTTACAATAAATTTGATTGTTTCTCGTTGTACTATAAATTTTCCTGAAATAGAAATTTGATAATAAAAGTGCATTTCTAAGCAAATTAGAGAGTAATGTTTTGTATTTATTATTATTATTATTATTTTAATAATAACATTATAATTGCAGGAACAATGCCAACTTATTGTAATATCATGTTTTGAATAAAACAACCTTTATTTTCAGCCCGTGGCCCTCAATCAAGTTTGATTTTCGGCCCCTTTAGGACAAATACTGGGCAACTCTTTTGTACAGAGAACTTAGAACAGAGATCACCTGGACTGGTGAAAAGGAAAAATTGAGGATTAATATAAATCAATGTAAATCTTTAAAACAATCCTAAAATTATTTATTAAGCAGCAGTTTCTAAAAGTTCTAAAAATCTATAATTCAACATTACATTTTATCTAAAATAATTCCTTATCTTCACTATAGAATATATTAACACGGACACATTAAGTGTTCTTGTGTTTTTTTCCCACCTCTGCTTCCATAAAGAGTTTATTTGTTTTCTTTCATCACTTCAGTAAGTCACTCTGGTGTCTGCCAAATGCCATGAACAGGAACATAAATCAAAACAATCATACATAATGCTGTGTATCAAGTATGGTTTTATTCACATTCAAAAATTTACAAAGCTTCCAAAGTATATAATAAAACATATAGAGCAATATAATAGAAATCAAAATTATTGTTCCATGTAAACTTAAGACACTAATACTATAAGACAAATACTCAAATAATAAACTAGCATAAAAATTGTATTTAAGCTTTCCCAAGGCTTTTCGTGTGGTTAATAGCATTAATCAGAAACCAGGCATGTAAAGTTATAGAGCAGATAAATCTTTAACCATGACAACAAGTTTATCGCTTATTAAAATCGCTTGTATACACAGCTTTTACAGTCCAGCCCAGCTGAAATGGATCATTAACTAAAAACAGCAATTTTTATATAAAATATTTTAAGCTGGAGTTCAGGAAAAAAGAGTAGAGTGAAATGCTTATTAAAAACACATGCAAATCCAGTTGAATGTAAATCATAGAAATGCTCAAAGACGCCCAGTGTCTGTGTGCCCAAAGAAGCATTTTTTGTCTCTACCCATGTGTGGGCTTAAAATAGACATTTAAAATAGACATCCTGCCTTATTGGAAAGGAACATATTTCATTCAATTGTTTGCTAGTGATAAGAGTCAGTGCTCATGGGTAATCAAATATTTATTAGTAAATATATTTATCTGGGTAGCCGAAATTGCTAAAACATGGGCACATAGTGCAGTTTTAATAGTATATGAGTATCCCAAACAAGACATGTTGATTCTTAAGCCATTCTTTCTTTTGTCTTCAGAACAATAGCTTCGAAAGTAATGGTACCCCATAACTGATATTTATTAACAGAAATGCCGTATCCTGTAACCTCTAAAGCTGAAGACATCTGCGGAGAGTTCTTGATCTTCCTCCATGCAGAATAGTTCAAGCATCTTTATGTTCCTGTTCCTGTTCTGTGCTTTTTTGTTTGTTTTTATGTTGTATAATCAAAATAATGAAAGTTGTATCATAATTACTGTATGGACCCAATTCATTTGTATATCGAACATACAGATTTATGTTGCGGTATATTTCAGAAATGATTTAACATTCTTCTATAGATTTCACATACTGCATATACTCCTGTGACTCCTGTGTTTTGATGACTGAACAACCAGGAATCATGTGATGAGAGACCAGAATACAATAGACAGTCTGTGCGGAAAAAAGCAAAACAACTAACTAGTCCATCTTTAGGGAATTTTACAGCCAGCAATTCTGAAAATATATGCATTTAACCTAATTATTAATTATTATAGCTACATTATAAAAGACAGGAATGCATGTACGTGCAATTATTTGCAGAATATATATTTTTTCATGTGACACTTTTTTCCATCTCAGTTTATCTATAAGAAAATAGACACTATAGGTTTTAATTTTAATTTTAATAATCATAACAGTAACTCAGCTTGAACTATAAGAGTGAATCTAACATTCTGAAATTGAACATTATTATTTAGTTCAAGTGTGTCTAACTGAAAAACATAATTCCACACAAATATGTAAAAACTGCTATTAAAATTATAAAAGAAATCCATGGAAACAGATCCAGTGCTTTAAATCTATAACTTGTTCGATTCAATTCAATTCAATTAATTTCTATTTTTATAGCACTTTTAACAATAAATATTGTCTCAAAGCACAGATACACGTGGTGATAAAAAATGAATATGTTCTTTATAAGTAAGTTTGTCCCTGATGACGCTGGTGGTGACTGTGGCAAGGAACCCCCCCCCCGAGATGGCAAAGGAAGAAACCTTGAGAGGAACCAGACTCAAGAGGGAACTCATCTTCATCTGGGTTGCAGAATAAATGTCCATTTATTACAGATATACAATGTTGCGGGGTACAGTGATGGTGATCACAAGCAAACTGTAGTCCTGAGTCAATGTAGCAGACTGTTGACATTAACTACAGTCCAAATCTATCTTCAAAGCTCCTGTTCTTACTCCGGAATTCCATGGAACCACCCAGGGCGTTTCTTTTCATAAGGCAATATCACAAATGCGTATCTACTTTTATATTTATATTGCAGTCAATTTGTCTTCAGTTTGCACAAGACCCCGCCAAAAAACTGTAAAGAACTACCCAAGTGTATTTATTAGAATACAGGTTCCAAAGGGCTGTCATGGCAAAACATGAGTCTGAGTCAAATCACATTTCTAAACAGGCACTTATTCTATGTAACAGACCCCCCGTGAACAATGCCTGCTCCGATGATGTTTTGTTCTAGGATAACCTAATCCGGCTGTTTGGCCTCACTTTGCTGTCAGATGCTACATAGTGCTAGTGAAAAATAAACTGTGACAAAACATAGCAAGACAGCTCTGTGTCAGAGGTTATAAGAAAGCATGAGGAATGTGCCCTTAGGATCAGAGCAGTTCAAATGGAATTGATCTTCACACTGTTTGAAAGGCTAATAAAATAATATCTTGGGCAATATCTAAATCTAAGGGAGTAATATCTAATATAATATTTGATATAATAACAGGGAAACCAGTTTGTAATGTAAATCAATAACTGATTAATAATTGTTTAAATATCGTTTTTTAATGCTGCATTATGATAAAGTGGTTGCTCAGTGGTTACAGTGTTAGATTTTAGATTGGATGGTACTGTCACTGCATTGCCTTAGAGCAAGGACCTTAACTCTCAACTGCTCAGTTGTAAAGAAAATTATATAATAAATCGCTCTGATATCTCTGGATTAGCATATGCCAAATGCCATACATGTGAATAAGACACTGTATGAAATGTATGGCATTTGGCATATATATATATATATATATGAAGAAATGTCACAATGATTAAAGAGACAGAAAGTGTGGAAAGTTTACTGGTTCATTGGCAATCCATTAAATGTGTGTGGATTTGTGGATTAGCTCAGGGCACAGAACACTTTGCTAAAAGTCACAGGATGTTGTTGGATCCTCCCATCCAAGCAGAAGGGCACATGAGCTTCTGCTGTTAAACTGAAAAATAGTTGGCTTTTGTTCTTTAGCTGGAAGCTTTAGTCACACAGCCCTTATCATGGACAGTAAATGGACTTCCAATTATCAGAGGGGCTTCCCGGTGTTCAAAGTCCCAAGTTACTCTTTATTTTTCTACACCCTAAGGGGAAAAAGTGGACTCTTGACTTAGGCAATAACAATAATGACCACCAATTGCATTATCAGGAGCTAGGGATGCCTTTGGGATATTCTGAAATCTTTGCCTTGCCTTATACTTGGAGAAACTGTGAAGTCACATGAGCCTTGCCTTGTGAGCTGTTAGACTGCAAAGACATTGTCCAGTTTACAGGCTGAAAAATTTAGTGTTAAATTTCTTTGGCTTCAGTTTAATTTGGACAATGCCAGAAACACAAGCTACAATCATTTTTCTTCTAATCTTATAAGATTAGAAGAAAATCGCTTGATTCATTTGACTGTCCCACCCAGGAAACCTATGTACTGAATTTATAAGCAGGACTAATAAGGTATTTGTAAAAACTGCATCATACATGATTTATTATGAATAATTTAAATCTAGCAGTAATCTTTTTTACTCCTCCTGCTTTCCTCAATATTTCGACATTTTTCACTTAAACATAGGCTTGGGGCTTCATTCCCTCCTCTTCTATTTGTTTTATATTAGCATCCTTATAGAGTATATTGTTATAAATACAATAATTGCATTTATAAAATATATACAATTCAATTTTGCTATTCAAAGCTTTTGATGCTGACATATGCTAAGAAAAATATGCATTGATAAAACTGTTTTAATTAAATCACATACATAACATTTATATATCAGCTTAAACATTTGAGGAGTGTGTAAATACATTAGACAGTGGATGCTTGATAACTTCCTTCTGCTCAACTCAGATAAGACGGAAATACTTTTACTTGGACCACATGCAGCTAGAAGTAAACTTTCCGATTACGTAGCATCTCTGGATGGTGTTTCTGTCTCAGTGTGTACAGCAGTCAAAAACCTTAGTGTAATTATTGACCCTACTCTTTCCTTTGAGGCTCACGTGAATAATATTACAAGGATCATCTTCTTTCACCTTATAAATATTGCTAAAATTAGAAATATAATATCATTACAGGATGAAGAATATCTAGTTCATGCTTTTGTTACTTGTAGATTAGACTAGTGTAACGCTTTACTGTCTGGGTGTGCGAGTAAGTGCATAAATAAGCTTCCGTTAGTTCAGAATGCAGCAGCAAGAGTCTTTACTAGATCTAGAAAATATGACCATATCACCCTTGTTTTAATCAGTCTACACTGGCTCTCAATCAAATCTCGCATTGACTATAAAGATTAGACTAGTGTAACGCTTTACTGTCTGGGTGTGCGAGTAAGTGCATAAATAAGCTTCCGTTAGTTCAGAATGCAGCAGCAAGAGTCTTTACTAGATCTAGAAAATATGACCATATCACCCTTGTTTTAATCAGTCTACACTGGCTCCCAATCAAATCTCGCATTGACTATAAAATACTACTACTGACGTATAAAGCACTTAATGGTCTCACACCGCAATATCTGAGTGAACTTCTGTACCAGGATGATCCTTCACGCCTACTTAGATCAAAAGGTGCAGGCTTTTTGTTGGTACCTTAAATAATGAAGACTACAGCAGGGGGCAGATCTTTTTTCTTATAAAGCCCCACAGTTATGGAACAGCCTTCCAACCAGTGTTCGGGAAGTCGAGGCTGAAATCATTTATTTAGTCAAGCTTTTGATCAGTAGGTTTTTCTTAGGCAAAGGAGCAGATCTGGAGGTATCATGGATATAAAGTGTTCGGTGAACTGTGATATTTGTATGCTGTTGTCCCCTCACTCTTACACGTTCACTCGGGTTTGTTGATGATGGTGTGGTGGGTCGCTCTCATCCGAAAGATCCCTCATGTCTGTGTTACCTTCTGGTTCTTTCCTAGCGAGTCTTGTCGGAGTCTCTAACTACACAGTGTCTTTAACTTTCATACAACAATAAGGACACATATTAATCCATATTCTTCTCTTCCTGTCACCCCTCTTCTCTCTCTCTCTCTCTCTCTCTCTCTCTCTCTTTCTCTCTCTCTCTTTCTCGGTTGAAATAAACATGCTCCTGAGGTTCCAGTGACCACTGTCCCTGCCCCTCTTCCCTGCGTGGATCTTCCCACAACGTCCAGGCCTGCCTCTGGATAGTGCCTCTTCAACTGGAGGCCACTCTGTGCAGCTGGGGACGGTTTCTCATCAATGCCATTGGTGGTTCCATGAAATTCCGGAGTAAGAATGGGAGCTTTGAGAATGGACTTGGACTGTAGTTAATGTCAGTCTGCTACATCGACTGCAGTTTGCTTCTGATCACCATCACTTTACCCTGCAACATCTTAATCTGTAATAAATGGACATTCGGTGCAACCCAGATGAGGATGGGTTCCTCTTAAATCTGGTTCCTCTTAATGTTTCTTCCTTATGCCATCTCGGGTTGTTTTTCCTTGCCACCGGCGTCATCAGGGACAAACTAACACTTATAAAGAACATCTTATTAATTTCTATCAACACATTATCTGTGTAAAGCTGCTTTGAGACAATGTTCATTGTTAAAAGTGCTATACAAATCAAATAAAATTGAATTGAATTGAATTATATCCTTAGTGCAAATGTATATTCTTTTTACAAGCTTATAACTGCTTTATCTGTGTAAATCTGCTTTGAGACAATGTCCAAATACAAATAAATTGAATTGAATCAAATTTAATTTAATTGATTTAAATATTTATATTTTGTATATAAAGAAAATACTGGCTTTGAGCAAATACTGACAGTCTTTTTTTTTTTTTAGTCTAGTTTTGCTGATTTATTTTGTGGGGCATTTATTTAGTCTAAATGCTTTATATGCACTCACCTAAGAGATAAATATAATAGAATACAGATCTAACAATAAATGAAAATATACAATAAGGTTTTTTGGAGACAAGGTGAGGGAGGTGAGATTAAGATGGTTTGGACATGTGCGGAGGAGGGACATGGTGTATATCGGTAGGAGAATGCTGAGGATGGAGCCACCAGAAAGGAGGAAAAGAGGAAGGCCAAGGAGGAGGTTTATGGATGTGGTGGAGGAAAACATGCAGGTAGTTGATTGGAAAGAGGCAGATGTAGAGGACAGGGAGGTATGGAGACGGATGATCTGCTGTGGCGACCCCTAATGGGAGAAGCCGGAAGAGGAAGAAGAAGAAGAAGAAGAACAAGAAGTAGGGTGCTTATTTGTTAAAAGAACAAACTATACCATGACTGACTAAACCGAGTTTAATTTTGTAATAAAGGACCAGAAATATTATTTAGTGGTTAACAACCAGGGTTAAAGGACTTACTGTTGAAATACTGTACATCCTAAATATCTTTTTTGTTACAAGGTTTCATTACAACTATTATCCATTGGGTTAATCTCATGCTTGCTGAGATACAGTATGTAGCTTGTAGTCACTTTGCTTGTAATCACTGTTTAAATCAGGTTTCCACCTGTACCTGTGAATTTGTGAATTTGGAATTTTTCCAAATCTATATGCTGCTTTCAAACAGTGGGCTAAACTTTGCCATATTAGAAGCTCTATACTTCAGTTTCATTTCTTGAAAAGCTGACAGCTTTCAAGTTGTTCACTGCTTTGAGGGCCAAACCAGCAGCTGCAGATAATCTAGCCAGGGATTTCTTTCTATTCTTCTTTACCCATACATCCGTTCATTGTGGAAGTCGTCAGGGTGTTCCCTTCGATAGTGAGATTAAGAGTGGGAACCAGGGTTTTTCTGGTCATGTGGGGGTCATTAACAGAACTCTATCATTTGACAGCTGATCCTGTGCAATGTGGATAGGAGAAAGAGAAAGAGGCAGAAATGCATACAGAAGGTCACAAGGCCAGCTTTGAGATAATGTTTGAACCAGAAAGCCATTTATTTCTCAACAGGGAGTTGACTCAGCAAGGTGGACTGCTTGTGTTTTTCCGAAATTTGTTGCATTAGATGCAACTCTTCTGAAACATATTTTTAGTGTGCAAGGAAAGGCTACGGGCCACCATTATAATAAACTTTGAACTGGTATACCTGTTGCAAGAGGGCTAAGAATCAGAGAACTTTAGACAAGGGACATCAGTGGCTATACCCACTGGGCAGATCAGGGCCACTTACATGTTCTGCGGCATGGTTCTAAACAACTATAGACACGGTTTAAAGATGTATTTTGGACGTTTTATCTTTGTGTGTTGGCTGGTCTCAAACATTCAGCACAAAAAGCCTCTAAGCTTAGGGTTGTGTTGTGCAAGTGGTCCACACTGACAACTTGGGTGAAATACAGCAGATGGTCATTCTCTGGCTCTAAGGGATTTGGGCACTGGATAACCTCTAGCACAACAAGATATCCAAATAGGGCTGTAACAATTCCTAGAGTAATGCGAGCAATTCAACAAAAAAAAATTGAGGCAAATTATTGATATTGAATTATAAAACAGCGAAAGGCGAGGTGAGGATTTATATGTAAGCCCATTTCCGCCACATTAAATATAAAGTTTGCCCAATTTCAAAGTTTCCATGATTACAAATTTTCCTCCCGATTCTGACTATTTTTTTTTGCAATTCCGAGGTTTTTTTGGCCAGTCGTCAGCATCACCCCTTTGTAGTTCCAAAAAGCTTTACATATTGAAAACAAAATAGACTTGTTCATACACCAACAGCTTGAAACAGCACGCTAACAACATAGTTACGGAGGATGCACCAAATATGTCGGATGTTTATGAGAAATAAATTCAGAATTGCGAGAAAAAACTTGGAATCACGAGAGAACAGTCGGAATTAGGCAAACTTTTTTTGTGTGGCTGAAACGGGCTTCCATATGATTCAGGCCAAATAAAGAGACAAAAGGTTTCCAAAGTTTGTGTCATTTCAAAATAAAAACAAACACTTTTTTTTGTTTGTTTGGTTTTTTTTTTTTTTTTGAGAAATCGGAATTTATATTTATAATTTTTTTATGTATATATTTGTATTTGCATTTTGATGTAATATGGCAATTAAATGAACAAAATGGGTTTAGTTTTTACAGACGTTCCTGTATGCAATTTCAGCTACAAAAAGGTAAATTCATCTAAAAAGAAAACAAATTACTTGTTCGTTTTAAGAGACCGATCTAATTTTCTCTTGTATATTTAGTATTGCTCTTTAATAAAGAATACACACTTCTAATCTGATTAATCGATTAATCGATTAATCGTTGGTATTATCGGTAGAATATTCAAATACTAAAATAATCAATAGCAACAGCCCTAATCCCAACATATTGAATATTGACTATACAGTAGTAGGTACTATGTCATTTTTATTTATGACTTAAATGACATATTCATGTGCACAAATGAAGAAACACTGGTTAGGAGAAACTAAATAAAACAACTTAAAAAATAAAAATAAGAATGGAAATCTTCTTGCATTGCAGTTGCATTATGTGTAATAGGATTATTTGTCTATATACATCTTATTGTGTGTGTGAATCAATTCCACACTCTTTCATACTCTGAATGCCATCTTATTGTTATTGCATCCATCCCAATGTGCCATACATAACACACTCCTCCAAAACAGAACTTTTCTAAATCTCTGATCTTGATTTAGTTAATCTGGTATCAGGATCCAAGACTCCTACTGGCAATTATAAAAAAAAAGATAAAATTGTCTGCCTCCGTTTTTTGCTGATGCCTTTCATGTACTGTTATTAAACTGGATACTTGTATGCCCATGTTGGTAAAATATGGCAGAGACCGTTATATACCACAACATTTGATATTGAGTTACACGTGCTATACAAAACAATTGATGTAGTTTGCCAGTACTCAGTAGCTCAAGCCTCTCCTGATGAGTTGTATTTTGTGTCATTGACTGTTTGGATAGTAAGCAATAATAAGATATACAGCCATAATGTGTCTTTAAAACCAGTTTTATAAGAAACCAAATAAACTAATGTTATCAGAATACCACTAGCTGTGTGCGCTTGCTTAGGTAAAGCAATAAAATATTTGAAGGCACATTTTAC
This sequence comes from Silurus asotus, assembly GCA_024362625.1. Taxonomy (NCBI): domain Eukaryota; kingdom Metazoa; phylum Chordata; class Actinopteri; order Siluriformes; family Siluridae; genus Silurus; species Silurus asotus. Next base: position 1,795,865 of record MU551577.1, on the reverse strand, counting down.
AAACGTTCTCCATCATAATATGTAACAAACATTCAAAAAAAACAAAGAAAAACTCCATGTCAAGATTAAATTAGGAGTAAAGCTATATTGCCAAAGGTATTGGGTCACCTGCATTTTCCTGCCATATGTGTTTCTTTTCTAAACTGTTACCACAAAGCTGGGGGAACTCAATTGTATATATACAGGCATTCACTTTACAAACTTTCGCTGAAACGAACAAACCTGTCCTCAAAGTTAAATTTCTACATGATTCAAATTAGGGTGAATAACTCACTATATTCACACCTTTAAAAAAAAGGCACACCAGTACTCTCTGTAACATTACCATATTTTGTTCTGCCATGAAGAATAGATCCAGTGTGACCACAGCCAGTTAATTAGACTTGCCTTGGGGGCCAAATTCTCACAGAACCAATGTTGTTATCTATATTCTTAGCCACTTTCTACTAAGCTACAAGTTGCTGCTTTTGCGCACACTGAAATACAGAAACTGTAAAGTGGATACAGTCATGCCAATTAAAGAAGTGAAAAGAAAGTGCTTTCAGTCACAGGGACCACATGATCTTTTCGCATGACGACCACGTGACCTCTTTGATGTGCTCCACACTATACACGGCGAGGAAAAAGACACTATTCCTTTATTATTAGTGGCAAAAAATCACATACCATACTGTGTGAAAGTCTTAGACATTTATGCTAATTTATAATTCATCATTTAGCATTGGATGTCTGTTTTTATGACTTTTTCATTATTGAGTTGATAAATATAAGTATGTTTTTATGTCAGTAGAAATGGTAACGTACACGTGTGTGCTTTTTGAACATCCCATTCCACATTTAGTTCTCATTTGCTGTTATAAGAAATTCTTCTGAGAAGATGTTCCTCTAGAATTTTGGAGTGTGGTTGTAGAGATTTGTGCTCATTCAGCCACAAGGGTGTTAGTATAGTCAGGTACTGATGTAGGGTGAGGAGACCTGGGGTGCAGTCAGCATTTAAATTTTTCCCCAAAAGTATTTAATAGGGTTGAGATCAGAGCTGTACAGTTTTGGTTTTACATGGTTGGTTTCAACTATATTTTTAAGGAGCTTTGTCTACAGGAGTATTGTCATCCTATACAACTGCATATTCTTAGTCTTTAAGTCTAACACTTTTAAAAAAATTTAAATTTTTTTATTATATTTCTTGCTTTACATGTGTATACCTACTTATTCATGCATTTATCCAATCAACCAATCATTTGTCAGCTGCATTGTACATATTCTTTGTGGCATCGTTATTGGTGGCAGATGGGTTGATTTGAGTATTTGAGAGTATTTCTCGCGAGGTGAGGTGCTGCTGGTAAAAACATTCTGATTGAGAAAGATCAAATACACTGTATGCATATACAGTATAAATTTCAGCAACCCTTTTAGTAGATCTTCTTAAAGGGACAATACTTTAGTCAATATCCACCTTGTATAACAATATACAAACCCGGGTTCCAAAAAAGTTGGGACACTGAACAAATTGTGAATAAAAACACAATTTTGGAAGTTTCAATATTTTATTTTAGAGTACAACATAGATGACATATCAAATGTTTAAACTGGAAAAATAAGTTGATTTTAAATTTCGTGGCAACAACACATTTCCAAAAAGTTGGGACAAGGCCATGTTTACCACTGGGTGGCATCCCCTCTTCTTTTTATAACAGTCTGCAAACGTCTGGGGACTGTGGAGACAAGTTGCTCAAGTTTAGGAATAGGAATGTTGTCCCATTCTTGTCTAATACAGGCTTCTAGTTGCTCAACTGTCTTAGGTCTTCTTTGTCGCATCTTCCTCTTTATGATGCGCCAAATGTTTTCTATGGGTGAAAGATCTGGACTGCAGGCTGGTCATTATGCATATGATATACATATGATATGTCATCTATGTTGTATTCTGAATAAAATTCTGAAAATTCTGAATAATAGATTGAAATTTGAAACTTCTACATCATTGCATTCTGTTTTTATTCACAATTTGTACAGTGTCCCAACTTTTTTTGGAATCGGGTTTGTAGATTTTTAACATACAGCCATTATTGTCAAAATAGCTGGCAACAAAATTGAGTACCTAGTAAGTTATAACAGCTGTACATATATTAATAATTAATCTATGGCTAAACATGTCCTATTCATTATGTTCAAGTTTTTTCTGCTTGACAGGACCATACACACTTCTATTAGCAGTTAAAATTGGATTGGATGTTCAACATGGCACCTCATGACAAAGAACTCTCTAAGGATTTGAGAATTAGAATTGTTGCTCTCCACTAAGATGGCCTAGTCTATAAGAAGATCAATATCACCCTGAAACTGAGTTACAGTACAGCAGCCAGGATCATGCAGAGGCTTCCCAGACGGAAGAGGCCTCGCAAGGGTCCATCAAAAAAGTTAAGTCCTCGTGCTCTAGGTCAAGTGCTGAAGCTGGCTTAAAAAAGACAGATGCATGAGTACTGCCACACTACATTGCTTTAGAGGTTGCAGAAGCGGATGGTCTGCTTGTCAGTGCTCAGACCATACGCCGCACACTGCAACAAGTCGGTTTGCATGGCAGTCTTTGCAGAAGGAAGCCTGGGATCACAAGAAACCCTGAGAACAGTTTACTGAAGACAACCTGTCCAAGAGCATGAATTATTGGAACCATGTCCTATGGTCTGAAGATAAACTTGTTTGGCTCAGATGGTGTCCAACATGTGGTGATGCCCTGTTGAGGATGACAAAGAAAACTATGTACAGTCAAGCATGGTGGTGGAAGCATTATGGTCTGGGGCTGCATGATTGCTGTTGGTACTGGGGGGTGCTGTTCATTGAGGGAAACAAGGATTCCAACATGTACTGTGACATTCTGAAGCGGAATGCTTATGCCCTCCCTTCAGAAACTGGGTTAAACGGCAGTTTTCCAACATATAAACAACCCCAAACACCTTGCCAAGATGAAACTGAGGAAGGTGAAGGTGATGAAGTAGCCAAGTATATCTCCAGACCTGATCCCTATTCAGCACCTGTGGGGCATCCTCAAGTGGACGGTGGACATCCGGCATCCAGCAGCTCGGTGATGTCATTATGGAAAAATGGAAGAATTCAACAACCTGTGCAGCTCTGGTGAATTCCATGCCCAGGAGGATTAAAGCAGTGCTAGATGACAATGGTGCTCACACAGAATATTCACACTTTTGACTTTTAAATGATTGACATGTTCACTTAGGGTGTACTCACTTTGTTGTCAGTTATTTGGACAACAATGGCTGTATGTTGAGTTATTTTCAGACCACAGTAAATCTGTACTGTTATACAAGCTGCACATTGACTAAAGTTTCATTTCTATAGTATTGACCCTTGAGAAGATATAAAAATGGTTGCTGAAATGTGATGGGTGTACTCATATACTATATATATATATACTATATATTGATATACACACATACATATATACATACATATAAACATATATACTGTATATGCTCACAGTCTCCAAATGCTCTTCTCACCTCTCTGTTGTGTTGGCTGTAAATTTGAACATCTGTTTTTGCAAAAGCACAAACAACAGTGAGTGTGGTGTTTTAATTGGACCAGACGTGACTTGGAACGATAGATCAGGCTTACAGGGCTCTGTCTAAGCGGGTTTGCTTCAAAGGCTTTAAATCTCCTAAGTTTGGGACAAGTGGTTTTAGTCTCAGTCCATTGCTGTTTAACTGATGTTCTGAATTGTGGAATTCATATTAAGTGCCAAAATCAGATATTCCGCATGAGTTAAGGTCATCATCAGCCTTATCAATTCTCATTTGCGTAACATAAATCTGCAGAAAACCTTGGCCATATTCCCGGTAAGATGCAGATGGAATCAGTCGTCACTAGTTCTGACCAGGGGAAATGCACTGTAAATGATAGATATGTTCTTGGTCCATTATCAAACTGTGCACTCAGCACAAATGATGAATACAAGCATATGTGTTGAAAGTACTGTGTATTCATAATGAAAGAACATAATGTTGAAATGTTTCGCTTTTGACATCTCAAATACCACAGCATGGTGGTACAGCGGGTAGCACACAGCTCCTGGGCCCTGGGTTCAAGCCTCAGCTTGTGTTACTGTCTGTGCAAAGTTTTGCATGTTCTCCTAGTGCCCATGTGATTTTTCTTTCAATATCCAATAACATGCGGGTCGGTGAATTGGGTATGATAAGATGCCCATAAGTGTGAATGGTGTCCTGGAATAGACTGATATTTCAATCAACTGGACTGAAAACATATTCAACCAGTAAAGAACACGTATGGGCACTTTGGGAAGTTTTACAAGAGGCATCTGAAAGTCTTTTATCGGAATTTTGGAAGAAACTAACTGTCCAGATGCCGAGTGTGTGTACAGGGAGGATTCTTTCAATAAAAATAAAGTTTAACATCTGTATATTTATATATTTGTTTGGTCATAGTAAATCTGTATGCACGTAATGACCTAGTTTGTTGCATATAAACAAAAGGAATATGCATGTGTTTTACGGAAACTGTAAAAGACTACGTATTTACAACCTTTTGAAAGACTGTAGGGGATGTGTGTGTGTGTGTGTGTGCTTGCATGCGTGTGTGTGAGTTTGTGTGCAATCACAATGTTTTTTGAGATATAAAAAAAAACTGAAGGATCAATGGCAGCATTGCGATACACATTCATGGTGCTCCTCAAAATGAAGTGACGTCAACACTTGAATTTAATACTTCTTAAATCTAAATCAATTAGAGGAATCATCTCAGCATTCTGTACTGTTTAGTAGGAAAGCGTCATATCGACAGGAAAATGTATTTTGTAGGAATAGAAGAGAACTCTCCACCTACTCCATCTTCCCCACCTACTGATCAGTATAAATCAAATTATTTTAACAAAGTGATTTTAGTAAAAATTCCCAAAGTGTATGCTATTCATGGTTTAGAGTGTGTGTGGGGAGAAAGCGAAAATTAAAAGCCATAAAAGAAGCCAGAAATTAATCCTAGACTAAATTCGATTTGTGCAGTCTAAGCATTTAAATTCCAAGCAGATCAGAATCATATTCTAATTTCTGATCCAAGAGTTTCTTTACGTATGAGTAATATAATAAACTAACTTGCAATCTTTTAGAACTGAGTGCAGTTTCTATTTCGTGTCATTTATCCACAATCTATTTGGCATCTGCAGCTGTTCAGCAGGCCGAACAGTTGCTCTTTGCACGTGACACACACACGCTTGCTTCATCTAGTTTACATGGATCCTTTGCACTAATGAACAGCAGGTCTAAAACAAATGAGTAGTTTCCTGTTGCATCTCCAGGATCTGCTTAGATGTCTAGCTTCAAATCAAATAATCAGCTCTTAATCAACTGAGGAACTTGGAGGAGGGAATGAACAAAAAGGAAATTTACACTAGTGGTCAAGTAGAAGTGAATGAAGAACATGTGCTTCTATTCCTCATCATTAGAGATTCATTGTTTCTTTTGTCTGTTTTTTTTTTTCCAATACATTTTATTTTGCATTCTAGATCAAGACACAAAATCTACTAATAACTTAATGTATCGGAACAATTCAATGACGATATTTTGAATCATTTTTAGCGAAGCAAAATTCGAATCATTTGGTGGTGGAAGATGAGAAAGAGTCTTCAAAGTGAAAAGTTGACAATATATCGTTTACATGATCTGATATTTCCAGCCATTTGTAGTTCCTTCCAAACTGCTACCACAAAGTTGGAGGCACACTCTGGTGTAGGTGTCTGGATTCGGTGGCATTACAATTTCCCTTTGCTTCAACCTGGAGACCCAAACCTGATCCAGCATAGCTGCACACAGAGCGATATTCATGTGCGGTACATGATTTGGAGTGAAAGATTTTGTGTGGCCTGCTATAGAAATCTGACCTCAACCATATTGAACAGCTTTTGGATTAATTGTAACACTGACTGCACCCCAGGCCTCCTCACCCTACATCAGTACCAGTACCTTAACTAACACTATTATGTCTGATTAAGTGCAAATCTCCACAAACACTCTCTAAAATCTAGTAAAGCATCTTATAAAAGCAAAAGAGGACAAAATGTGGAATGGTATGTTCAAAAAGCACATGAAAATTATGGTCAAGTGTATAAAAATCTTCTGTCCATTAAATATGTCAGATGCGCTGGCTGATGAAAAGCTCTGATCTACAGGAAATGTGAAACTATTCGGAATAGAAAACTATAGCAAACCTTTTTTTTTTTTTTTTACTACTTTATTGGAAATAAACTTCCCTCTTTATTTACTTTTCAAATTTTAACTGAACATATTATACTTCAATAAATGCACATTTTCTGTAACATGGCTGAGAGTCTTAAGAAATATGTTGTAGCCAAAAAACAATTTGAAGTTTTTTTGGAAGCAATGACGCATTTCCAGCTGGGAAACAAGAAAGAGCCCACAGTCTGGGAGATCCCCGGCGGTGGAAACCTTATCTGTCCTTAATCTTCTGGCAAATTCTCTCAAGCCACGTTATAAAGCAATCATTGCATTTGAGTGTGTTTCTGCACTGATGTAGGTTTCCATGATATCACAAAAAACATCTTTTATGGCACAATTCCAAGGACTGGTTTTATGATTACTGTTCGTGTTACGAACCACAGGATCCACATCCTTACCTGAACTCATACAATGCTTTCTGTTTAACAGATTTCAGTTAAAGAGCATAATATGCACAATTTCCAAACACTGCAGTCCTGTACAAAGAACAATATAAAGGAACACACTTTTAAAGGAACATACTATTTTTACACACTTAAAAACATTTTTAGACATGCATATGTTTTAATTAACAATTCTGATTGAAGCCAACAAGCAAAAATCTATTTGTAGACATCGCAATAGGCATAATAACTTCATCAGATATATTGACCTTACTCAGAGCTGGAGAAAAGTATAAAAGGTATCACTGTTAATACAAATAATGCCTTGGCTGAAAACTATCTAAAAAAATAAATAAAAAGAAACCCGCTTAAACCCGACTAAATAAATACAAGAGTAACCATGGAAAAGTACAAATAAAAACCCACATTCATATATGACTTCTTTTTCTTCTTTTGGCTGCTCCCATTAGGGGTCGCCACAGCAGATCATTCGCCTCCATACCCCCCCGTCCTCTACATCTGCCTCTTTCAAACCAACTGCCTGCATGTCTTCCTTCACCACATCCATATACTTTCTCCTTGGCCTTCCTCTTTTCCTCCTCCCTCCATCCTCAGCATTCTCCCACCAATACACCCCATGTCCCTCCTCGGCACATGTCAAATACATCATAGGTCTCACCTCACAGTCCTATAAACTTTCCCTTTCACTCTTGCAGATACCCTTCTATCACAAATCACTCCTGTCATTCTTCTCCACCCACTCCACCCTGCCTGCACTCTTGTCTTTACATCTCTAACACACCCTCCATTACTCTGCACTGTTGACCCCCAGGTACCTGAACTCCTCCACCTTCTTCACCTCTTCTCCATGCAACCGCACCACTCCACTGCCCTCCTTCTCATTCATATACATGTACTCTGTCTTACTCCTACTGACTTTCATATCCCTTCTCTCCAGCGCATACCTCCACCACTCCAAGCTACTCTCACCACAAATCACAATATCATCTGCAAACATCAGAGTCCATGGAGACTCCTGTCTGACCTCATCCGTCAAGCTGTTCATCACCACTGCAAACAGGAAAAGGTTTAGAGCCGAGCCTTGATGCAGTCTAACCGCCATCTTGAACCAGTCTGTCGTTTCTACTGCACACTTCACTGCTGTCAAACTGTTGCTCACAGATGGTCACCTCTTCTTTCAGCCTGGCTTCCACTACTTTTTCCCATAGCTTCAAGGTGTGACTGATCAACTTTATTCCCCTGTAATTACTTGAGGTCTGCACATTTCCCTAATTTTTTAAGATCGGTACCAGCACACTCCTTCTCCATTTTTCAGGCATCCACTCACCTTCCAGAATCTTGTTAACCCTCTATGCTCCAGCCTGCGCTCACCTACTGTAACATTGCTAGGCTATAGTTTAAAATCATTTCACTGTGCTATAATGTACATTACCGTTTAAATAAATATATGTGTAACCAGTACCATGGACTAAAACAGAGTTGTAAGTGACTTGCTTGTGATACTTTCTTATAAATTTAAGTTCCCTAAATGTGTACTATATTCATTGTTTAAACCATCCTAACCAAGTGTAACCCATACATCCTGTACATGATACTGAGTGTAGTCTTTGTCCTGCATGTTATCCTGTTAAGCAGAGAATAACCTCATACGTCACGGTCCATATGCAAGGGGCATTTATCCTTAAAGGTTTGTTCAATTGGTTATTATTAGCAGGTTTGTTTAGTTAGTTTGTAATGTGGCAGCAGCGCAATGCATGACATGATGAAGATACAGGACAAAAACTCCAGTTAATGTCCACATTAACGCGGTGAGCTCTGTGGGCTGGTTTGGGTAGATCAGAAATTGCTGAGCTCTATTGGTTTTTATACACAACAGTAACACAATGTGTGTGTGGAGGTTCAGCTGGATGAAACAACCGAGTTTTTAACTGAATTTCAAACTGCCAGAAAAAATAAAGTAGTATTTATTGAAACCTTTGTGAGCAGAAAAGCATCTCGACATGCTCTAGATATCAAGCCTTTGGTGGATGACCTACAATAACAAAAGACCACATTAGATTCCTCTCCTGTCAGCCAAGAACAAGAATCTGAGGCTATAATGGGCACAGACCAAACTGAACAATTGAAAATAAGAAATAAACATGTCTTTCCCACTGTAATTGTGCTGATTAAGGGAATCGGTTCTTATGATTGCCTCAGATTCTTGTTCTTGGCTGACAGGAGTAGAACTTGAGAATGCTGAGATGAACTTCTGCTCAGAGTGATTATAAGAGTTATTTAAGATTTTCTGCCAGTTCGAACCAGTCTGATCATTTCTCAACATGGTGTTCCAGCCTGCAGACTCTGTTTTTGTTTTTAGCACAAACTTGATAGAGTCTGTATGTGAGATCGTCTATGGAAATCTTTAACTTCTGAAATACGCAAACCAGCTTATCTGGTACCAACATCCACCTTCCGGCAAGAATGGGTCCCCAGGCCCATTTTAAAGAAATACATATGTGACATGTAGAAGAAAAACCAGAGAAAAACAAACTTTTTCAAAAAGTAATACTTTCTTTGATTTTATTTGCTTTGCTTTTATTTGTGTTGCCATCACCAATACAATAAATAGGGAAATAAACATAGAGAAATAATCTTTTGTATAGAAAAAGACGAGAGATGTAAAATTTTGCTTCGTTTGAGATGGTTAATGAACAAGAATGATGTCCTGTTCTCTTTAGACAACATTTTCAGAATATACCATATGGTGGCAAGCTGCAGGACAGGCAGCGCTTGTACAGAGTAAACCAAACACAAGTGAACGCAAAGAAAGAGAAAAAGAACATGATCGATATAAGATTCTATTCACTGTTTGTTTAAGCCTATACAACTTAGCTCACTATATGGCACTGATCATATGTTAAGGGACATTTAAATGTATCCATAAAATGTAAATGATTTTTTATTTTTTTTCCTTTTGGCTTAACAATCCACTCATTTAACAAGATTTTCACAATTACACCCAGTTCCTCATCAATCCCAAGCAGCCATACGTTGGAGGAAAAGGTGCGACAAAGTGTCTCGTCTAAAAATGCCAAGAGTCTCTAGAAAAACACCCTGGATGCAGTGAAGTCAGCAGATATGAGGAATTCCCCAGGGTGGCATTTCCCTGGCATGCAGGCCCTCTAGCGGATCAAAGAAAATAAAAAAAAACAGTGATCAGACATGCACTGAAAAGTAAATCCTTCCTTTTAGGGGGTTTTGGCGTGATTACAAAGACAAAACAAAAACAGCTGATGCAGAAAATATTAAGCCTCTTAGACTCTCGTATATTTATAAATAACTAGGAGGATGGGTTTCTTTTTGAGGTTCCTCTTGAAGGTTTGTTCCTCGTAAAGATTGAAAGAAAAGCATACACAATAAAGCATAACAACTGATAATAACAACAATCTAAAAAAAAATTAAAAAATAACAATTTTAAAAAAGTGGATGCAATCCCACTTCAGGATGGAACAGTCTGAATAATACAACCAAAGGACAATTATAGTTTCTTTCATTATATTAAACACTACATGTATCAAACCCATTTATATCAACTGAATTATGATTGGACACAAAATGTACACAGGACAATGACTTATGTATTGAAAGTATCATTATCTGGGTAAAGGGATCATTAATATTCCAATCTGCCACATCATTAAAACCACTGCCTTGTAAAAGAAATGTAATTATCTTGTTACACTGGTTCTTGTCATGGAGCGAGATATAGATTCACAAGTGAGCAGTCTGTCCTCGAACTGATATGTTTAGACCAGGAGAAAATGGTCAAGGGTAAAGATCTAACCATCTTTGACAAGTGCCATATTTTGAGGATTTTAAGAATCTTCAAAAATGGCAGGTCTTTTTTGTCAACTTGTGGGGTGTTCCAGATATGCAGAAGTTTATACCTACCAAAAGTACCAAAAAATTTTCAGGACTACAAGCCGCTACTTTTTTTCCCCCACGCTTTGAACCCTGCAGCTTAAACAATGAAGCGGCTAATTTATAGATTTTTCCCGGTTTCAAAAGCTTCATGTCAAAAAACTGAGCCCCATAACATTAGACTAATAAAATTGCCAAACAGGTTCAGGTGAACCCATGAAACTCTTTATATTAAATCAGATGCGCTCCCACTGAATCGGGCCGCACCACATCATAAATATGGATGAGGTTTGCGCTGCCGTTCACTTAATAGTCTGGACAATCCTCAGGTCTGATACCACAGAAAAGTTTTATGAAGGTTTAGAAAGAAAGGTGTCAGAACATAGTGTGGATCACAGCCTGCTGTGTATGGGGTTGCACTGCTTCCCCTAAATCTACGATCGATAAATGAAACTAAATCAATGAATCAAGACCCAGATACTTAATAGGAAATGGTCAAAATGTATATTTTATGTAAATTTTAAATGAAAAAAAAAAAAAAAAAAAAAAAAAAAATGAATAAAAGTTTTGATGATACTGAGGACGATCCGCTGTGGCGACCCCTAATGGGAGCAGCCGAAAGAAGAACATAAAAAAACATATTTGTTCAGCATGTTGTAAAGTTTATATATTAGGTACGTTTCCTCTGAACTTCCAGATCTACTTTTTGTTTTTATTAGAAAATACACTATAGCAACATTTCTTTTTTGTGGTGTGATGAAAACGCTAAATAAAAAAAAAAAAAAAACTATATTTTAAAACAAATGTTTCAAATGAGAGAGAAGGAAGCAAAATTGTGGCTGTATTCTGCCTTACCTAAGGAGAGAAACCAAGGTTTCGTTGTCTAACGCATGCGCATGTGCAAGCTGTGCTTTGGGCCGTCCACCCTTTCCAGCTTCTCAAAATGCTTCCTGGCATTACGAATGTTGATGAGGGTAGCAGCAGAAGCTAGAGGCAAAGAGAGAACGACAGTAAAAAGAAAGATAGTGATTTATAATAATAATAATTAATAATAAAAAAAACAACTAAAGCACAAACTAACACTAACATACAGTAACAGAATCGATTAAATTACGTGTGGTCTAAATGTTCAGAAGTATTGAGGCAGAGTGAAGTGATGTGTGTTATAAAACCAACTATAAAAAGATCTGCCTGACTTTTATATCAGCATCACAAAAATTATGAATCCTTTATCACTAAACAAAACACAACTACAGAGACACACAAGCAGACACAAACATGCTCAGATAGAGACAAACACAGACATACACATACCCACCCACACATCCCTGCACACTCACATATCCCTCATCATACACACAAACATACACACAAACACCCCCACACACAGACATACACATTCTCACAAGAAAGACCCTGAGTGACACCTAATGATAACCACATTGGCGTTTCACGTACGTATGGAAGGGTCAGACATGATCACCATGACGTAGGTGTTTGAGGTGAACACATCAATGAAAGCAGCGAAGTTGGAGTTGCGCACTTCCATGCTCTGGAAGGAAGCAGCCAATTTACTGTGGGATTACAAATGAAAAACGGAATGAGTTCGGGATTGAAACCATCACCGAGATTATTCGATGTAGTGAGAAGAACCGAAACGTTCACCTGCAGCTCAGTTTAAACTGTTTAATAATGTTGCTGATCTTTTCAAAGCGATGGGCGTCTCGCTGCTCCTTACATTGATAGTGAGAGATCACCTAAAAACAAAGTGCAAATAAAGAAGCTAATTTTTCTTCATTATGTCTAGGCTTCAGCTACATAAAGACAGGAAAGTGGATTTGAGAAGGCAGAACAGTAGGCCATGATGAAAAGCAGAACAATGAGATGATTTCAAGACAGCATTACCAGAAAGGTGGCTCTTTCAAAAAGCAGGACCTCGTCTGCCTCGATGATCTGGGCAAAGTTGCGCAAGTTGGATTCGAGCTGCTGCACGTTTGGGATTAGCTGATAGACAATGCTGGACCATGCCTAAACACACACACACACACACACACACACACACACACACACACACACACACACACAGTGGACATCTCAGTGTAATCCTACACTCCCACAGACATCAAAAGTTATTAATGTAGAATGTCATAAAGCAAAATAACCCTCACCACAGACAATACTGGAAACCAGTATTAACTTTGCTAAGTCATTTAACAGATCTAGAGGATACGTTATTATATAATAATTAGAGGTTCTCAGACATTGAGCAGGACTAAAAACACATTTTTTGATCGCATTATGATACGATGGTCTATCTGAATAATTGATTCAACTATTGACTGTGAATGATTCTGATTGCTGGATGGTTGTTTCACTGAGTTTAATCACTAGAACATGCAGAGCCACACTTTTACGGTAAACCTTTTTCAAAGACGTCACTGAGCTAAATGATGATTTCTGGGCATCATTTGACTCATACAGAGAAAATGGTGCGATCTGTAAATGGGCTGAGACGTGATAAATTGGAGAAGAATAAAAAAACATAAAAACAAAACAATAACCATAATTTACACACACACTATATTTAATAACTATTTATAAAAAAATCATTCAAATTTATGTAATTTTTCTGCACTATTTTATCTCCGAGTATGATTTATTTAATGACGAGTCATTTATTAACATCACATAACGTAGCCCTAGTCATGGATTATCTCTTACACATTGTACACGTATATACTATGCTTTCTAAAGACATTTATATTATTACATGTTGTATCATAGTCATTAAAACAGCTTTAAATACAAGTCATTAAATACAAGTAGTTGATGAGTTAATCGTGTAAAAAAAAAAAAAATTCTACATCCCATAGTCATGAACTGTACACTAAAATCAAACGGCTTTACCTTATAAAGTGTCTCGTCCCAAATGGAGGTTCTGAAGCAGGTGCATAACAGCGGGCGTGAAAGTCTCTTCAGGTCTTCCTCCCGTTCTTTAAAGATCTGCATTAACGCACAAGGAGCGATGATATATGGAACGATGTTCCAGGCAATTTTTAAAAGCAATTACAAATTGTGTTTGCAATCGTGTGTTCCGCGTGCGTTCTCGCTTTCAAGTGACTGCCAATTTCGAAGTGAAAAAGCAAAGTTCATTTGCAACTGTATTTCCTGTGTCTTACAAGCAATATTAATTGCCGCTTTCTCTGCGTCGTGCATGTGGCCTTTCAAAACTCAAAGGAAATCACAATTCCTTTCAAAGAAAGCTGTCACTCAAGTGTCAGGAGTGGGACTATATTATTGGGCCTTCTTGTATTGGGAAGTGACATCACTTACAGTCGACCGTCAAGAGGGGAAATCCCAGTAATAGACGATTTTGCGGAATGTTTTGAACAATGGAGGCACTCGGTGAAATTGTGGAGGACATTATGGTGCTTGTGCAGCAAGCTGATGACAGTTCATACTCTACAGATTTCCTCTTACTCAGAAGCCTTTTAGTTTTGGACAAATTAAATGAGTTTGTGGCCTGAGTGAAGTGGCTAACAGGCTTTTTGTGAAGGACAGAACAACTAAAAAACCAGGACGCTCTTTTGATTGGGAAATGATTGAGTACTACAAGATATTGAAGATGGTTACTCATGTGTCCAGCCTGCATGGCTGCTTGGAGTCTCTGAGTGAACCATAATGTAATGCACAATTTCAAAGACTGCCTCCATTTTTGAAAACATAAGACAAGGGAAAACAGCTACAAATGGACTTTAACTTCTGTTCTCAAATGCAGTACGGTGATACCATAACGACAGTATGATCAATTGTGTCAAAATGCATATTTCTGATACTGTAATGCTGATACAGCAGTATCTTTTTTTAAATAGTATTTTTTTTTTCATCAACTGTTACATTAGGTTATTAACGTTTACTTAATAATTTAATAAAAGAAACATTATTTCTTCTTTGTTTCAGCTTTTTCTAAACCTTCTTCTTATCTTCATTATCACAATATATAGGGACAATTTTCTAACCAGGTCTCGCTGGTCTTCCTGAACCAGGTCCATTTTATGCACTAAGCAGAAGACTTTAGCATCCGGGGAATTCTGAAGGATGGCTTCCAAACACGACTGGTAGTAATGCATGTCCTTCTCCAACTCACGGCTCTCCACATCGAACACATAGATCAGCACCTCCACGTTTCTGAAGATATTATCTCTCTGACTGGTGAAGTAGTTCTCCATGAAGGTATCCTGCCTGAAAAGAAAACACACTGTGAGCAAACACAAGGAAACAACCTGTAAGCTATTGTACATAATGTGATCAACCCCACTGGACCAGGGGTGTAACGGTACACAAAATTCACGGTTCTCTACACACCTCTGTTTTTCAGTCACGGTTCGGTTCAATTTCGGTACGGTTAAAGGGAAAGAATTAAAATTATTTTTATATTATTAACGCAGTTTATTATTGTTAGCGTTTGAGATTAACATTTTAACAGTTACCATTTTTAAAACCATTTTAAAATCAAATGTCATTAAATGTTTGATGATATTTTATAAAAATAGAATAGAATAAATCTCATTAATACAATACACTTTTCATTACACTGATTAAATTCAGTAATCAATTGAATGGCACAATGTACATTAAATAAATGTAAACATTTTAATTGAATAGTTTTTAATTTGTTAGACCCGATTTGGGTAATACAGATGTGTTACATTTAATAATACATTTTCTAAAAATATGATCTGCTTCTTCGGGAACTCCGATTTCAACTATGTTCCACAAGTAAAAAAGACTGCATTAAAGCCCTGTACTGAAAATCTTTGGTATAATACGTGTACTGTTAAAGCCCTACACTGGACAAATCGCTATGCAGTGATAACAGTGAATAAAATACATTTAAATATATATAAAAACAAAAAAACAAAAAACTACCAGTAATAAAAACTAAGAAAATTCTCTTTTATGAATACAAGAACGAATGTGCAGAAATGAAAGCTTACAAAATTATGGCATTTTAGAAGTTAGCAAGTCGAATAAACAGTCTACTATATATATATATATATATATATAAAAAATACACAGCTGTGTGTAAAAGTATTTTATGTACAAATACAGTTAGGGATGTTTTTCAGCTAATTTGTCTCCAAACCATGATGCTGTTAAATCAACCAAAAAGTTTAGAAAGTTCCAAGTAATCACAAAATCTTTGAACATTGAAGAGCAACCACACTCACCCTCCACAGTCCCACAAGTTTAGTACCAGATTGCCCAGAAAGCGCACATGGGAGTGTTCCACATCAACTGCAAAAGAATACAGAATTACAATAACATACAGAATTATAAATTACAATAAAGCAAATGACCTGAAACTGTAACTCAACTAGCTTAAGAACTGAAAACACACTGTGAGAAACACTACCGCAGTTAAAATACGTGACCCTTTCTTCAGTTTTTAATTAAAATTTCAAGTTGTACTACTGTGATAATCCTGAAACCGTTTCAGGGAAACTTACAGCTGTTCTGCAGCAATCAAAGTAAATTAAGCCTTGAAGGGGGACGCTAACAATTCCAACATGGTCCTTTTACTGATTCCTTTCAAACCCTCTATATAAATGCAGTGTTGAAAAAAAAGGTTACTAAACCCTCTCAAGCGATATTTGCAGGAAGTAGTATATTGTTCTCATTACGGTGAGAAAAAAGGCAATTAAGACAATTATAACCCTTAACACTGCAACTCTTTCTTTTCGAGAACTTGCAAAGAAAGCCAAGGTGTCAGAAAGCACCGTTTCCTACACCAGCTTGTGTGATAAGCAGCTCATAGGACAACTGCTATTGTGCAGAGCAGACTGCAGGTGTGGCAGTTTTGCAGATGAACTTGACAGAAAGGTGAAAGCAAAGCAAACCTTCACGTGCAATACATTTGCGGCAACGTCTGTAACAGTGTTCGGAGAAACCTTTCTAACAATTTTGGGTTTCTGGTGTAGAAAGAATGTTATGGGTGGTTTTTTTTTGCGGTTATATTTGCAAAAGATGGCTACTTTGATGAGTCAAAATTGAGTTTCAATTTTATTAAACAAAATGATTCAATGGTTTATAGGGTTTTTTTTTGGTCTAATTGTTTATATGCTTTATGCCATGCTCTACTTTCAGTGTAGGCTATGACTGTAAACGAAGTTTCTTTAAAAAATATACATAAAAATTATATTAGTCTTAAATTTGTGACTGAATTCGCACATCTATATATTTCTTCTTCTTGTTATGTTTTATGTGTGTCTCACTGTCTATCCATCCAGCATGTCACATTCTGAGCACCTGGTTATGTCCTTGTTCTTTAAATGTACAGGGTTTAAAATAAATAAATTAATAAAATAAAAAGTATTTTCTGTTGCCGTGACCCAAGTTCTAAAAGGAACTAACATGCTGTTACAAAAAAACAATTCTAACCAGTAAAATTAAACACTTGGCAAATTGGTGCGTTTCTCTAATTGAATCTTGCAATGCAGTTTTCTACTTTTTCACATTTTGGAGGAACTGAATAAAACAAAAAGCGTCAAAACAGACTGAGATAAAAGCAAAGGCGAAACATTTCAGGAATGCTCACTCATTGCTTTCATCACAAAACTAAAGAAAAAGCACTCTGTATAATAAGTGGGGGAGGTGGAAGTCGAGTGGTTAAGTCCGCCACTACTGGGCCCTTGAGCAAGGCCCTTAACCCACCCATAGGTGCTCAGTTGTGGGAATATTGAAAACTGTGGAAAGTTTGCTGCACAATGCACCTCATGGCAGGAGAGGAATTTAAAAAGAAATAATTAAAATATGATTTGTTCAGATTCTGAGCAGTGATTATTGTTATAATGATTATAAAAAATATATAAATATATAAAATAGTCCATACTTGACAGTACTGAATGAAATAAATGAAAATCTGCTCTGCCAAGTGTTACCTATAGAAGCCATAGTGTGCTCTTGTTTATGCAGTTCATTCAGAAATAATGAATTCGAAACAGGATCTGACTGAAAAGGGTGAAGTTGTTGACACTGAGACAGGAGTCACAAGACCATGTTTTCAAATAGAAGTTCAAAAACAAGCGCAAAACAGCTGGAGGAGGAATCAACGGTTAGTGTTAAAACGTCTTACTCGTGGCTCCCAGGCGGCGAGTGTCCCTGGCAATGTAGTTGGCGAAGATGATTGATCTCATGCTGGTCTTTCCTGAACCACTCTTTCCCATCAACAACACCTAGACAACAAGAACAACTCAGCAAACAACTCTAAAGGCTTTTCTTGTGCTTTTCGATTCATCCAAATGAAAATGAGACTGTATGTTAGAAATGATGGTAACTTGTATTACTGTTCCTGATCACGTGTTGGTGTTAAAACCCTTGTTTCATTAAATCACCTTTTTCTTCATGGCTGTGCTCGACATCTTCCCTGTCGGTGACCGAGCCTGCTGTAAACAATCCCAAAGCCGAGAAAACTCTGCCACACCCGGAAGATCTTCTTCAGTCTTCAACACTACAACACAAGAGAAGAACAGTTACAACACAACACAATTATTGCTCCTGGGAAGTAAGTGGTTTTATCTAATCGATTTTTACCTCAAATGTAAAGAAAATGGATATTAATCTATTCAAACATTCTTTTTCAGTCCATTTCATTCAAAAACAGCCAAATTTGTGCCTTTTTTTAAATAATGCAGAGATATGTAAACTCAAATGATCCGTAAAAAGAGCCACAAAGAATTTTGGAGTAATCGTTGCTCTTGTTATACTGTCCTTGGCAACAAAGTTCAGAGGCCAGTATATTCTGAAGGAAGCACTTGCCTTACACTCATGTTCTTATTGAATTTAACAAGAGGAGTTTTAAGGACACGGGCTTTGAGAGACATCGTGAGAGCCCATTGTGCCGCAGCTCTTCACCGGCGTCTCACCCAACTTCGCATAGCTTTCGGCTTTGTGATTGCCCAGGAAACTTTGAGCTACTGACCAGGCTGCTTTCTCCTTTCTAGTGAGCTTCTTTGTAAAATTCTTACACCCCCAGATCTGTTGTCTGAAGACTTTAGCTTTAATACTCATTTAATTAAATACTCATACTGTCTATATTGTCTCACATTGTCTTTATTGTCCTGTATAGTCTGTTTTAGTCTTGTAGAGTCCAAGCTGAATGTATAGTTTTATTTATGTCTGTACTTTTAGAGTCACTAACAACTGGAACCAAATTCCTTGTGTGTGTCAACACACTTGGCCAATAAACCTGATTCTGATTCATGTTTGCCTCAGACCGCTTAGGACAAAGTCTTGAACGTACTAGAAGGTCAAGATTGAAAACTCAAAGACTCAGATCTACCGCAAATCTACCAATGGCTTCTACTTTACGTCATTGTTCCACCCAGTGAACATGGTCTGCTGTGGCCTGTCCCGCCTTTGGCAGTGTAACTCAGCAAAACCTTAATAGAGGCATAGTAATAATCGTAGGTGGGACATGGTAGCTCAGTGGCTGAAGCTGTAGCCCTTGAAACTCCACCATCATGAAGCTAACACTGCTGCACTCCTGAGCAAGACCCTTAACCTTCACCTGCCCAGTGTATTATTAAGATAACTGTAAGTCTCTCTGGATAAGGCTGTCTGTCAAATGCCATTCAATTTGAACTCTGATAACCTCCCAGGCATACTCATCTCAATTCAAAGCAACCAGCAATGTACTGATGCTGTTGGAATCCTCTGTTTTTGGGGAATTTTAATCAGCGTTTTTTTCTACTGTTTTCCAACGTCCTGAATGCAAAATATCATATACAACTCACGAAAACCCAGGTTGTAAAATAATGAAATCTGATAAAAAAATAAAAAAAAAGGTATTGGCATTTATGAAACAGATTTTAGAAAACAGACCAGAAAATGAGATCAGAAAATAAAAAATGAGTCCAAACCGACACTATTTTGTCTATACACAGGTCTGAGTATTTACAAAATATACTCTACGTCCTAAATGCTCATCTCTATGCTCCGCATATTCCCTTTGGTTTCTTGACATTCGACCCCATGTGGAATAACACCTTTTTTTTGTGAATTTTGACATTTTATCAACAGGAGGCACTCTGTAGAATCATGGTTCTTAAAGTGGACTCTGCGAACCTTTAAGGGTCTGTGAAGCATCACAAGCATCACAGGTCAGTGTTGTTTTGAATTTTTGTTAATCAAGTGGATATCGAAGTTTTTTTTGCCAATAAGTAATGTCAAACTACAATCCGAATGATTTTATAGATAAAAAAATTATAATAATAAATAAAATAAACACTTGATAGCAATTATAAACATTTTAGTGTAAAATAAATGTTACAAATATCACAGTGCAATAGTTTAACATCTAAATCGGAGAAGCCCATATCTTGAACCTCCTTATGATCTTATGATCATGACACAGAGCCTTAACAGCTCAACCACCGTCATGACATCATAACCAAGGGTACCATGGCAACGTTTCATCTGCATATAAACATTTCTGTTTAGCCCAAGTGTGAGTTTTGGGTCTTAATGGGGAAAGGTTTGGGCTCCTCGGATCTAATGTTTTATTGCTATGGAAAATTAAAGGCTTAGTGCTTTCCAGTTTAGAAACTGCGGTCACGTGACCAGCTGATCACAAGTTAGTCTGTCGTGTGACATCTGTATCTCGGAAGCTGTTTCTAAAAATAAATAGTAAGGAAGTCCTAATAAAAGTGTTAGGATATAAAGTGCATAAATCTAACAAAGAAAAATAAAATTTAGTAAAGATATAAAATAATTGGTTGAATAAACTT
Source organism: Silurus asotus (assembly GCA_024362625.1). Taxonomy (NCBI): domain Eukaryota; kingdom Metazoa; phylum Chordata; class Actinopteri; order Siluriformes; family Siluridae; genus Silurus; species Silurus asotus. The sequence goes on along the minus strand of MU551577.1, from coordinate 1,775,513 downwards.
GATTTAGAAAGATAGCTGTTCTAACACAGCGAGTTAGGACAGCAGTAGAAGATAGCTAGCTAGCATACCAACTACGATTAGCCAAAAGTCTGGGTTTTATTAGCAGACTATGATATATAACACGTGTATATATACAAGGTATTTTTTTTAAACCATATCCATTTTAGAGCGCGGTATTATCAGACCTCACTATAAGGCCCAGGGAGCAGGCTAATGGTTGGAGCAGTTCGCTAACGAGCTGCGCATAAAGACGGAACACGGAATGAAAAACTTTTCCCCCGAATACCTGTCCCTCGGTTGCTGATTCCTTCTTCCTATTAAATACAATCCATTGACTGTTATCTTGTTAAAACCTCGACGCCATTAAGACCCCAGTTCCATGATTTATTCAGGCTGTAACACACTTTCTCCAACAATCGGCGTTGAAAAAAAAGAAACACAGCATGTGACCAATTGTAAACATGGGGTGCGTTCAAGACGTCGAAGAATGCGCGGATAAAACGCAGAAATACTGTTCTGCGCAGAGTCACCATCCTGAAATAATTTAGGGCAGGGGTCACCAACGTGGTAGCCCGCGAGCCTTTTCTAAAAAAAAATAATAATAATAAAATAGCTGTTTTCTACTTTGTTAAATCATTGTTGATAATTATTATGAGAAATCATTAACATGATCAGTGTCTTCACATAGATGAATACCATTAATTATTAATAATAACATATAAAAAAAGGTAAATTAAGCAAATTTGTTATTTCAGATCAAAATGAAAACTGTGTGTATCAAACTGGTAGCATTAATTAGAGAGCAAGAAGTAGCTCTCCGTTTCAAAAGGTGGGAAACCCCTGATATAGGGAATAAAGAAAAATGTCACAGGTCTAAAAAAAATAGACAAATGGTATGGGTTCATTGTAAGGCAAAAACAATCAGTATATACATAGTATAGGTTATATATTGAAATATTTTTATATAGACATTTTTATATAGGCAGAAATAATCAGCATGTAAATGATATATATCCACTAAGAATTTCTTATTGATTCCACGATTGGGATGCCATTTGTGCCCCTATTTTATTTACAAATATGTTTCAAATAAAACAGTAAAATACCTGTTTTAAACCCAGGTAAATTGTCTTAAATACATCCTGAAATTTTAGTGAAGGTAGAAAAATGTCTATCAATAGTAATAAAGTATTAAGTGTCACTGGTGTAACACAAATATACAAAGGTTATGGTATAGGTTCATTGTAAGGCAAAGATCATCAGAATATAGATAGATATAAATAGTATAGGTTATATGCAGGTAGGTTAAAATATAATACTATACTGTAGGTTGTCTGTAAGCCAGAAACCATTAGTAGATAGATAGATAGATAGATAGATAGATAGATAGATAGATAGATAGATAGATAGATGATAGATATTCTCCAATTATTTATATTAGTCTGCATTTATAAATGATAAAACTGTGTAAAACCGTAAAAGACCTGTTTTGAACCCATTTAAATTCTCTTTAACAACCTCCTGAAATACTTTAGTGAAAAAAAAACAATGTCTGAATATCAACGGCAATAAAGTCTTGTGTGTCTGGTGTAACAATAGACAAATAGTATTAAATTCCTGTAAGGCAAAAATCACTATATAGATAGGTTAAGCTTATATATTGACAGGTTAGTATATAGATAGTAAAGGTTACCTGTAAAGCAGAAATCATCAGAACGGAGATCAAATAGATATTCTCGAATAGCTCATATTTGCCTGCACTTATAAAGGATTCCACGATTGGGATGCCTTCGGGCCCCGTTGTTACTGCATTTAAGCGTAAAATCCTTTACGATCCGCAGTTTTTTGATTGTTTTATGCTCTATTTAACACATCGGCACCAACAAAAGTTGCAGAATCGGATCATAGGAAGACATGGTATTATATCTCATCAGTTTTGATGCTGATCATCACTAAAACTTGTTACATTGCATTATTAAATAATCACATTATTATAATTATATTATTATTAGTTCTAAATGGTATTTCACTTGTACACATTTTTCCATTATTCCTTGTACCAACTGAGCATCTTCTGGATAATTTAAGTTGTATCACCATCCATTTATTTATGGTTTATTTAAATTTATATTTTTATTATTTAATTTACCATTGACATTCTATTTGATATAGCAAATGTCAATGACCTCAACAATGATGGAACCATAATGAACGGACATTCGGTGGCACCCAGATGAGGACAAATTCCCTTTTGGGTCTGGTTCCTCTCCAGATTTCTTCCTCATGCCATCTCAGGAAATTTTTCCTTGTCACAGTCGCCACTGACTTGTTAATTTGGGATAAACTTGCAATTATAGGGAACAAACATACAGGCACTAAACACATCCATTCTTTTAAACAACTTTATATCCATTTTATCTATATTAATCTAAATTATATTAATCTTAGTGCTAAAAAAAAAAAAAGCCCAAATCCAAAATCACTGACCAGGAATTGAGCATTAAACAAATAGGTACATTAACTTAGTATGGGATAGACATTATATTTTACTATTTTGCCATTATCCTCTTCTTCTTCCTCTTCTTAGAAGACTACATTTCATTTCATCTTACCATTTTTTTTCATTTTGAAGTTTTCCTTTTTGTAACCCAAAAAGCCTCTATCCATATTCAGTCATCATTTACCTTATTTAATCCCCCACCCCCACCCCACCGCCAGGAGTCACAATTAATACACAGAATGACTATAATTTATTGAACATATTAAATATATTATCTATGTTACAAGTCAGTTATGACATACGGTACATGGCAGTCTGTAATGTGAGTAAAAAAAAAAAAAAAAAAACAAAAAAAAATTTTTTTTGGAAATTATATTTTTTTTTATTTAAAAAAAAAAAAAAAAAAAAAAGTTCAGTATCAAAAATGTAGTCTAGAAACACTGGCATGACAACAAAAAGGTGATTTGAAGCTGGTCGATTGACAAAAAGAAAAAAAAAAGACGATTCCATGATGTACATGCTGGCACACAGTACAGGCTACTGACTGCTAATGTGTTTGTGTTGCCAGTCAACCTCCAAACTCTACACACGACAATCTAAAACACAGAGACACTACTTAGGGCTTAAAACCTTTCATAGTCTATTTTCTGTTTTTAGCAGCGAGCGACACACAGAGAGACCGTGATAATTCAGGTTGTCCCTTTATGGCTTCTTATGTTTTATGACGGTCTTTGTTTTGTTGTTTATTGAAATTCTTTAATGTACAATAAACGCATGACAGTGTGTGCACAGTAACCTCGGTGCCTGTTAACAGTCTTTGTATCGGCTTTGGTTACATCTTCAGGAAACTGGAAATTCTATGAGATTACAAATGCAGTAGCTTAAACACAAATTTTAAAGCTGCACAGAGATCAGGGTTATGACTAGAAACCTAAATGATTAAGAGGGAAACAAAGTGTATGGTGTAAAAGCACAGATTTCTCAGTTATTCTGGGTCATTTCTTCAGAAATCTACAATTTATAAAATAATGAAAAGTGTGAATCTGATTCGCAAGCTCAGTGAATTCAAAGTCCCGCAGCTCGATTGGAATAAAATGATGCGAAGAACAGATGAATCATAATATCAAACATCTGAAGATCTTCAATCACGCACGGCTGGCATTAAACCGTATTAAAATATACCACAGCGGTAATATCTTTGGTCCGTTCCTTAGAGCCACCGTTACTGTAAATGCTATTGGTTTAGTGTTCGGTGTGAAGTATACAAAAGGACTTTTCGGTTTTTGGCTCACTTTAAAGGATGAACAGTCCATTTTCTTGTAGCAGCAAGTAGATAGGATTTTTCTTTCTTACAAAAAGGAACATGAAGGTGCATTCGAGTCATTATTTACTAAATTATTTCAAGCTCCCAATCCACAACATTCAGCACTAATCTTTAGGCATTTATAAGACATATTAAGAAAATGACAATATGATATATTTCTTCAAACCAAACAAAATGAAGCAGAATGGAAATTCAGTATGCTACATTTTTATGGAATTAGGTCTCTCTGATTGCAATGAAACTGCCAATGGTTGAATTTTCACGTCAGTCAGCATAAAAATGAACTAATCAATTCAACCAATCATAATCAGGGCAGTGCTATTAGTGATGATGCCCAGGATTAATCCTCACTAACAGGTTTTGCTCACCAGTTCATATTGGTGTTTATGGAGTATATTCATTATTTGGCTCAATGCAAAATAAAGATGAAGCTTTCATTACATTTATGGCATGCTATTAATTATTATTAGCACGTCATAGGTTTAATAATGCTGAAGTTCATGGTTCGGTTGAGTCAAAAGAGAATTTAGTGGGCAGTTTGCATGTATAAACATCACATGCCAGTTGAGATACATTAAACATTATCACTCCCTACTTCAGGCATGAAAAAAAGTAAACAATGACTGGCAGGAGCTACAGCCAATCATGAGAGAACGAGTACAAGCGAGAACACGTAAAAAAAAGGGGAAATGGTATCATACGTAGTGAGGGTTCGAACACTGGGCTTTTATTTTTTTTGCTGACTGGATTGCTCTTTTATTTACTCTTCAACTTGGTGGGATGCTAGCAGCTTATTTATCCTTCAAAGTTGTGGATTTAGAATTATGGAAAGTTGTTGAGGTGATGTGTCATTAGTGTTTAACGGGAGATAAGGAATTGCTCCGTATTTTTGTATTTTAACTCACTTATATTGTGCAAACGTGAGTAATCCAGGCCTGTGCCCACCTGATCTATGTGACAGTGAACACAGATTACTGCTGTAGTAGCATCAACAGCATACAATAACAGTGACTGCGAACGGGCCAATTGCTGAGATTAATGTGCTCGGTCAGGAAAGACTGCCGCACAACTCACTTGTAGCTCGCAAACAGCATTTATTTTCCAGTGGAGGCTGAAAAGGTACGATTTAAAAATCTTTAATGTACCTTTATGCAAAGTCATTACCAGTTTGGCCCAACAGATTCCTGCTTCCAATACCTTTAAAAATGAAAATTCCCTATGCAACACTTATTAGTGACAGTTTTGATTTCCGGCGATTGCTCTGTTATCATTAACCTCTTGGCATAATTAATGCTCTGAGAAGGTGTGTGTTGTAATTTCCGAATAAATTACACTTTCACTTTTCTATCTTCAGACATTCAGTATGTCAGAAACCTTGACGTACACTGGGAAATATTTTGAAATTTGATCTGGTGGGGGGTGGGGGGGGGCGGGGTGTAATGTAAATTATTATATGGAAGAAAAGCATAGGGGGAAAAAAGAAACGTGCAATAGAATGGCTTTCAGCGACAAGAAAGAGGTATAAAGAACAGAGTAGGGCTCTATTCAAGTTCGAAACCGGAAGTTCTGACAGCAGCTTTTCTCTCTATTGTAAAAAAAAAAAGACTAGCAGCTCCATAAACACATTTCTCGCTACTTTTTGTAGTGAAACACGGCTTGAGAAGCGCAATAGTGGGCCTTGCACAGAAGCATATGACACTAATTGCGCTCTAATGCACTTCAACTAATGATTATGATTTCAAGTCCTTAAAGTAAGCGAAGGCAAAGAAAGGTGAAGATTCTAGACTGAGAATGACCTACTTACAACATGATGCCTTTACAGACAGAGGCACTTCACTCTGGGTCTACTTAATCGAGCACTATAAGTTGCATCTAAGATCTAAAGGACCTTGGAGTGGAACAGGAACTATTAAAATCAACTTTTTCTTGATTAAGCACCACAAGGAAACTGGGTTTTTCAGTCTGAATATAAGTATAAAATGTTGAAGCTAAAGGTCTTGTGTCTTGTGCAGCCCTTTAAAGAAGGAGAGAATAAGGGAGTGAGAAAAGGAGGGAATGAGGGAGGGATGGGTATTCGTTCTGCTGCACTGCTAAGCACCAATCAAGATCACGGCAACTGAGAAGCAGCTTTACTGGCCCTAAAGATGGGATGTGCTAACATTTGCTTCTGGAGATAACGATGAGAATACATTACACATTAGCTGAGAAAATATAGTGTTAAATAAAACTCTTCTCCGAAAAAATAAAAGAAAAAAATTCAGAAAAGGGGACTACATTGCTCAGTTTGAGCTAAATATAGACATTTATAACAAATGCATATCCATATAGGCTATCTAAGCAATACTGCCATATCTGTATGTACATGAACATAGCTAGAATGTATGTATAGTCTATCATAGAAAGAACACACTGGTGATCGCAGAACGGAAAAATCGAGCTCTCCCAATGTCTCAGATACATGAAAGGATTACGATGCATAATGTGGTTATGATGTTATGAATTCTGAAAAGGTAAAAAATAATTCGTATCTGCGAATAAGAGTACAATAGTCTCCAGTCGTTGATGAGAGTATGCTCGTTTGAATATGTCTGAAATGTCTTGAATATGAAAGCTTTGGCACGGTCTCCATTTTTAACACTTGTGATATTGAGGAAAAGAACAAAAAAACTAAACAAAAATAAAACATTGGAACATACTGCCTACATGATATATGCGCTAAATAAAAAAACGTCATATTATTCAAAGGCAGTAAAAAGCACTCGGCCCATAAAACTTCATTTATATAAAGCAAAATAAACTCACTGATATAACAATCCTCAGGGGATTCGCAGGAGAATCTCATGACTTCCATACTGAGAATGAGGTCCTTTAATGTTCAGAAAAGGCTGCTGTGTACCGAATACCAGCCAAGCTCACCAAAGCATTGAGTGATCGGCTTCGCCTAGAGATGCATCTGTGATCTAAAAATATTCTCCATTCAGATGAAATGATGATAAAAATCGTGGCCAAAACTGTGAAATAACCTTCTGAAAAGTATACAGACGCCACACTGGAATCCCATTCATCACAGTTTACACAACAAAGTACCTACTGATGCCATATATAGATTTCTTGCCTCCATGCATTAATAGTCATTAAAAAAAAATATATAAAATAATAATAATAATAATAATTATAATGACCATTTCAAAATGCTCTGTGCTAGCCGGGGCGGCTATGTGCTACGAGGCCTGCTCTGCTCTAAGATGCCGCTTTTAACTTCTCCTTCCTCTTTCTTATTCCTTGCTTCCCTTCCTGCAACAAATTGCTCTCCTCTTCCCTCATTGCACCTCAATGATAAAGTACTGGATAACCACGGCAAATAAAATGGCCAAGATGACAAAGCCAAGGAGCAGGATGGTTGCAAAGCGCTCGTCGGCAACAGACCAACTCCTCTTGGGCCGGGGACTGTGGGAGCTTGAGATTCTGGGCGGCTCGGTGACAGGAAGGGCCGTGCTGAGGCTGCACTGACCCCACAGCTCTCCACCATCCGGGCTCCGACGACCGGCACTCACACGCAGACGACACATGCTACTCACTGAGGAGTTTTGCCATGTGTATGAGGTTCCAGATCCTTTATATAGCTGGAAAAAAAAGGGATTGATACTCATGATATTTCTATAAAGAGAAATTGCTGATTGTCAGAGAGAGATAGTGAAACGGGCCAAGCACCTATTTATTCATATACACTAATAGTGATCATATAAGAGCAGCTGAATAATATCTGACACGCTCATAAATCCATTAATCCTCAATTCATCTCTTTATCCATCCACCCATTCCTCAATGCAACTAAATATCAAGACATTCCTCCATTTATCAGCCACCTCTCCTGTTATGCACCCTTCCATTCATTTATTCGCCCACCCACCCACCCAACCATACATTCATCCATCTCTCCAATTATTAACCCATGCCTCCATAATTCCATCTATCCATCTACCCCTACATTCATGGTCAATGTTGGCTGCCTTTCTTCCATGAACACTACATATAAACAATCTATGAATATACTTTTTCATGTATGTCTCACTATTACATTTTCATTGTTAGGCTGTAACAACATTTCACAGTCTATCAACTGTCATTAGATCTAAATTAAGTGATCTCTCAGTGAACAGTTCTACTGTTTTTCTCAATACATGGAAAAAGATACATATAAAGTTGGAGAACTGTGTTTATACTATTTGTATTTTTACACTGAGGTGAGTCCCTCCTTTCCATACCTGCTCCACTTCTCTGCCTCTCAGCAGCTGCAGTGCATAAACAATTGGGTCTCCTCTCATTGCTTGAAGTGCCTCCCACGTGACTGTATACCTATTCCACTCGACCTGTTCCACCTTTGGGGCTATGGAAACAATAAATATTATAAACAAGCAATAAAACACGACTGATAGAGCATAGACAGATCTACAGTATTTGTTTCATTTTTGGTAATTTCCCGACCAAATACATGTTGTTAAGACGAAAATATACTTAATATTTTGATATTTTGGGCTTGGTCCATTTATTTTGCCCAGAAATGAGAACTATGCATTTTCCCCCCTTTTGTCAGCTGTCTTCAGGTCTTTTTTAGCCCTATTACACACAGGTATAAAAAAGTAAAATGGAAAATCAAGGCTTACGTTTGAGCTGAGGTGGTGGAGAGCGGGTGGTGCTGAAAATGTATGGAGGAGAGAGGGGGCCCATGCCTGCTGCGCTGTGAGCTTGAATGGTGAACTGGTACTCTGTAGCTTCACACAATCTCTGCACTTTAAACGTATGGCAGGGACCACTGTAGATGCAAACCAACCTACAACACAGAAATGCACAAAATCTTAGCTTATTTGATGTGTTTCTGCTGTTTTCTTCTGGGTGTAGATATTCTGTGGTTCCTTCTCATGCAAGACAATTCTGCCTCATTAAACATCTCACAGAAACCTTATGTGAGTGCGGAACTACCAGAACCAACTCGCACAAGCAAAATCATATGGTGGCTCAACACAATAACACTATCGAACAGGGCATATCACTATTTCTTCAAAGTATGTTTAAAATAAATTAAATAAATAAAAAAACAACTGATAATGCATTTCCTTCTACCCAATCAAATGTATTTAATTGATTATATGCTCATCTATGGTGCAATCAGCTATGACTCCCCGAAAGTTTCTCAATCCTCTCTTTGGAATCCTCCATAATCATTATACAGTGACCTCTGTTTAACCCACCAGGGGAACAGACATAAACGAATCAACAAGAATCTATATTTGAGTATGCAGTTGGATGCCTGACATCTGATAATCAAAGGATGTTTGGAGCGTTTGTTTTAAAACCTGGTGCCTCTCTGTCCTGATGGACAAATGAACCGACAATTATAGCAATGCATGATGGGAACTGCGTCACATAAAATTAATGTTTGCCATGCTAATGGCTTGCAACATGCATCATGGTTTAACTTGGATCAAGCTAAAGTAAATCCCATCATCCCAACTTTGAAGGACTGGAAGTTCAAAACACCAATAGGCACACTCTAAATGATAAGCTGCATAAATGCATGTTCATACACATTGAAATGTTGTTGTTTGAAAGTGAAGAAAGCCAAGGCGAAAATTCAACATTGTTAAGTCTTCATTTTCGAACAAAGCATGGGTCTGAATTAGCTAGCATTTGAACATGATTGATCGTATATTCTACACAGATTAAAGGCTTGCAGGGACCGTACCTGTCTGTAGCATCTTGCATGTGCAAACAGTAGTGTGTTCCATGACTGTTCTGAAGCCTGTCTCCCCATTTCAGCTTCAGACTCTGAGGTCCAGCCACCACACACTCCAGCACTGGGGGTTCAGGAGGCAAAGGACGTGTTCTGAGTTTCAGCGCTATGCTAAAGGGACCGGCGCCTATGCTATTCACTGCCTGCACTCGTATCCTGAAACACAGCAAAATTATTTGGAACCTCTCGAGAAAAATATCATTATTTTCTATATATAATATTTGGTTATATCTTAAATATATTCGTAATACCTATATGTAGTGTCCGAATTAAGATTTTCCAGTATGTGGTAATTAGTCCTCCCTACAGACAGAGGGTGCTCTTCTCCAAAGTCTATGTTGTATCCAGAAATCTCTGCTCCATGACACTTAGGTTCTGTCCACCTTATAGCCAGACTGGTAGCAGTATTATGAGCTGGACCTACACCCAGAGAGTTTGTCCCAATTTCCTCCACATGTTCTACAGCTGCTGGGATGGAGGCTGGGGTCTGTACTGTGGCAACATCGCTGAAGAGGCCGGCTCCAATAGCATTGACTGCCTATATGTGTAAAAAGAAAAACAAACCATCTTGTTACTTTGACATTTTCTATTGTAATGGTTTTATTGTTTAATTCTGTTTACCTATGACCCTAAATATTTATAACCATTCTGACTTATAATATTACCTATAATTAACATTAGATTAATCTAAATAAACACACACACACACACACACACACACACACACACACGCACACACGTACTGTTGTCCGGACAACGTTTAACCCAGGTTGTCTTGAAAACTTCCGAGTCAAATGTGAAGTGCTTTGACTGCGGTGAGAAAGTGATTCAACCTGAACTGACCCAAGTAAAAAAGCATTTTTGTGAATTTTGGGTTGGACACAGCTGCCAGGGAACCACCAGCCATGCCTTCCTTCTGCACTCAGCACACTCGCACAGCCTACTAATCACCTTCACCTGTCCTTAATCTACTCTTCCCTTTATAAGGCCCCCATTTCCACTCGCTCACCGTCCGATCTACAGTTCGCACTTCAGATCATCACTGGACTTCCCATGTTAGGGATTCTACCTGTTTTCCGGTCTGTTCTCCTGTCTCGAGGAACTAGGGCGAATAAAGCTTATTGACTGTATTCTGGTCTCCAACTCTTTATCTGAGCGTGACAGCAGCGTATTTGTGTAGGTATGAGCTGCTAAACTGAGCCACAAGGCAACAACTGAGCTATAGGAGATTAATCTATCTATCTATCTATCTATCTATCTATCTATCTGTCTGTCTGTCTGTCTGTCTGTCTGTCTGTCTGTCTGTCTGTCTGTCTGTCTGTCTGTCTGTCATTTTTTTAGCCTTGATTACATGAAGTTCCTACCTGCACTCTGCAGTAATACTGTGTAGCTGGCTGCAAGTCTCTCACTTCATACTGAGATGAAGAACCACAGTACAGTAACTCCAGAGCACTTTCGTCGATACCCCACTCCAACTGAAACTCATACACCTCTGAACCATTACAAGCTGGGCTCTGTAAAGAGAATGATAAAAAAAATTACATTCAGTGTTTAGATTTCTGCCAGTCGAAAAAATAAAAAATGAAGCAGTTGACCTTCTCACCTCCCAGGTAGCAAGTACACTGCTGCAAGTACTTAGTATAATATTTGGGACACTGCACTGTTCTGGGGCTCCTGGCATCGTTGAAGCCTGGCACACATCAGACAGGGGACCCCACTGTGGTGGAAAAAGCGGAGCAATAATTGGTACAGAAATAATACAAATAAGATTTTTATTATTTTTTTAATTATATTTTTATTTATTTCTCACTAAAACAAAACAACAATAGAGCTGCTCAGTCAACACACACAGCATACACTCAAGCATATTAATAACAACAATATAATGCTAATATGAGAAAGTGACCATGGAAAGGCAAAGGGCAAATCAAAACCGGATGGAAACAACTACAAATGGGTAAACAAAACAAAACACAAAAAAGAAGAACATAAATCAGGGCTAGGGTCTTGCCTGCAGAGTAAGTAAATCCCACAAAGGGGCCCATATCCGCCAGAATACATCGGATTTATTCTGTAAGTCATACGTAAGTTTTTCCAAAGGGAGAAGATTAGCCATTTGTGCTAAACACATCTTTGGAGTTGGTACCTTTGGTGATGACCAGAGAATAAGTATGCATTTCTTCGCCAGATAAGTAATTATATATAACAAAGACTGTGAGTCAGTAGATAAATCCAATGATGTTTTGCAGTTTGTAAATAAATAGTTGGAGACAAAGTAAATTGTCTATCCAGCGTCTTCTGAACCATATCATGTACCTCCTGCCAAAAAGGTTTGATGTTCTTACAGTCCCAAAACAAAAGCATCAAAGTTCCTGTTCCAGATTTGCATTTAAAACACATCCGAGATACATTTGGACAAATACGATTTTTAATAAGAAGAAGATTTAAAATGTGTAAAAGAATAAATGCTGTAATAAAAAACTGTGTCTAAGTTGTCAAGCTTGTGGCCACAGAATCCGAGCTGAATCTCTGATGCTCTATTAGAACCTATTTATTTACCTACTGAATATTTGACTAATTAAGTTATCACTAAGTAGCTTCACATAAGAAGTCAAGCATCCAGAAAAATGTATATATAAACACATCATCAATCGGGTCATAAGCATATGATATATGCTAGTGTTTTGATTGTGAGCCAGTAATCGGAAAGCAGGCTAATATTCATTCAGTGCCATTTACATGAGGATTCCCTTTGCAGGTTTCTTCCTCATATTGCCTGAGAGAGTTTTTTTCTTGCCACTGTCACTACTGGTTTAGTTATTATGCATAACCTTATAGGCACTTACATATAAATTCAAAAATAATAACCATTTTATATCTGTAAAGCTACTTTCGGGGAATGTCTACTGTTAAAAGCACTATACGAATAAAATTGAATTGAATTGAATATTCATCTGATTAGGCGTTCAGACCCAAACCTAGCGCTGCCACTATTCAGTCTTCAGCCCTCTCGGATCCAAGGGTGCTGACCATGTGCTCTAATCTCAACTTCCTAACAAATTAGGACATTCAAAGAAAAGAGTTGCATTGTACAGTAATGTGCAGTGTATATATAATATATAGGCTTTCTTTTTTTAGTGAATCTTCCTCTGGATATCAACCTTAACTATCTACCTGCTTATGTATCTGTCTGTCTGTATATTTTACTGTCTGCTTATCTGCTTTATCCTCGTCATGTTAATGAAGGTTGCAAATTGTTGAACACTAGGAAGAGAACTGCATAAACCCACATGAAAACTGCAAACACATGCAAAATGCAGACATTTTCAGTGAAGTTGAAAAGCATTTACAACTTCAGGTGTTTAAAACTTTCTAAAGACGATAAAAACAGTATTTTTGGAAAGCAGGCATTACATGAAATGTGAACTTGCTCAAATAACATTACCACAATATTTTTTTTACAAAGGCAATGATAAATGGTGAAGGAAATATTACTATTTTCTATTTTCTTTGAACTAAAATTGAAATGAATTGAACTAAAAAAAAAACTAAATTTTTATTAAAAACAAAACCTCAAATAAATCAGCTGAGAGAGCATCTTTGAAAATCCAAATCATGTGATCGGCCCTGCGGCTCCTCAGCACAGTGTCTCAGTGGCCTTTTTGTACAAAAATGTGACTGTAACTGAAGTGAGGGATTAGAAAAGCAAATAAAGATCCATGTGTGTGCATTCTGATTTACCTCTACAAATTGACACTACAGTGTATTAAGTGCATTTTAGTGACTAACAAGATCAATTCATTCACAATTGTAGTGGCTATTTTTATTTCGCACCAAAGGTGCAACCTTTTGTTGTTCTACCCATTCTTCTTTCCCCCACTTCTTCTTCTTTTGGCTGTCTATGGCAGCTAATATATATATATATATACTGTATCTGTGTAGGGCAGGTCTTAGAAATACTTAGAGCAAATTTATGCCAAGTGCCCCAATGCTCTAGCATCACCATCAGGTCAAATTTGGGCCTAATCTTGAAGCATGCTTGTGGTCGTAACCTTTGAAAAAAAGTGTGTCAAAATTTGAAACAAATTTAAATACATTTCTTCCCAGCACCACCTACTGGTCCAAAGTTACGTGCTAAAAATGCTTTTGTGACTGCCATTATTTCTACTACTTTTAAAAATTGTTGCTAACATACAAATGCTACGTGTAGCTTTAATTGTTATCAGTTTTGTACAGTTCTTGATATTAAAAATTATGATAAAATACAGAAAACTTTGATATTCCACATATGGGATTAACGAATATACCCATCATCACACAGCTCTCCGGTATGAACTTACCCCTGCTGCATTGTAAGCTTTCACCCAAAACAGGTAAGTTGTGCCAGGATGAAGTTGGCCCACAGTGCAGTAGGGATCTGAGCCCTGAAACACCTGCTGTTGAGAGTCTCCCACTGACTGAGCCATTTCCACACAGTACATAGAGACTGCTGCCCCTCCATCACACACTGGAGGATCTGGAACAGACACAGACACAAATGTATATATATATAAACACTTCATCAAACAGGTCATTAGCATATGACACATCCCAATTAAAATGTACATCTTATTTACATGACACACACCCTTTATGCTAGATTTATGAAAGTGTTTTGATCATGAGCCAGTAATCGGAAAGCAGGCTAACATTCATTCGGTGCCATTCAGATTAGGATGAGGTTTCCTTTGCAGTTCATTTCAAGGTTTCTCCTCATACTGCCTCAGAAGGTTAAAATCTCAAATACTACACCAATAAAATCACGGATTTCAATTACACTATTTAAACTGTATCTTATATTTGCTAATTATGCATAAGCAACTGAATAAATATAAATAGATGTAACCATAGATCCTATTTCAGACCTCTAAACATGTTTGATACAAATTAAAATAAAATGCAATAAAATGCAATAAAATAAAACCCATAAGGCCATGTAGCCATTGTTTAATGGTTGTTGACGTTTGCTATTGAATAAATCACAATTTTAACTAAAACAGAAACAAAAATAAAGAAGCTTCACCCCAAGATAGTGAAATCTCTGAGGATGTGGCTCCCTCTGCAGGGTGCAAGGCTTGGCATGGTCCTGGGGGCAGAGGAGCCATCTGCACACAAAGACTCTCCGACACCTGAAAGGAACAAATAACTGGTCTTCAAAGAGGAAACAAGCAAATGTCCCTGCTCTATCAAAAAGCTCATCATTCCAAAATATCCACATGCCCTTACCTGACTCTGACCTCCCAAACTCTCACAGTACACACGCAATTTGTACCATCTCCCTTCCTGCAAGCCCTCACACACATGGTGTCTGAGAGGGCCACGGTACACCACATCCCACTGGTGATCTACATACAAACACACATATTAAGTATGTGTTCATTAGAAACATTTGGTCAGTTATTATGTTGCTAAATAGATTTCGGGTCTAATGTGATAACTAGATATGGGTGTGATTTGAAGCCAGGAGCTTCTCTCACCACTCTGACTGAGTTCCAGCACATAAAGAGTGATCGGCAAGCCTCCGTCATCCTCTGGGGCCTCTGATGAGAAATAAGTGGTCAATATAATCTCACTATTAAGTGTATACAAATACAGAAAATAAAATAAGCATTAAAAGCTGCCTGAGTTTTTTTTGGGTTGCTAAATACACATACAGATTGTGTATTATAGATAATCCTTTCAGAACTGGTTGCCACTCATACTCACAGCAGATGCTGAAAGCTTTAGCCTACACAGAGTACTTCAAGCTGTTATATACAATTTTTTAACAGTTTCAAATCATCACTTGTGTTTAGTTACATAACTGAGATACTCTTTGTGTACTATGATGTGATGGTGCTATAAATGATCACGTAGCAGCACTTATTTTTACTCACAGGACATGAGAACTACTAGTAGATTTTCCTGCAGTATTGCTGTACAGTAAGATCAAAATACATTTTTTGTTTTGCTTTAAAACGAGACACTCGATTTGGATAACGGACACAGGCGCAGTCCTGCAGTTAATGCTACACGAGGCTGTTGCAAATGATACCGAAAACAACGGCTTGCGTATGTTTGCCAGTCACAAGCATGCAATACTGCATCATAAATATGATCATAAATAAATATCCATGTATAATATTTTTGTTTCTAATATTTCATTGGGTTCTTTTGGTCAACATCCAGGAAAATCGAAGAAAGTCTACAAGTTTTCATGCATCACTGTATACACCTATATTTTGAGAATAACTCTTTGTATTGATCGGAGAGTGGCTTACCCCAGACAACATGCAGGCTGTGTGCTTGTACCGAACTCTGCAGTGAAGGTTTTCCTGGCCTGCCTGGTTGCTCTGGCAAGGTTCGGTATTCCACTTCTGCACTAGACACACTGTGACCCTCTGGTCCAGCCACAGACACCTGTTAAAACACAAGAACATGATGAACTACTAGAATTATTAAAGGGACATTTTCAATAGTAAACAGCTTTATTTTTTTCTGTGATCTCCTCTCATAGATAAGTGTATATATGTGTATATAAGTGTATATATGTGTATACATGTATGTTTGTGTTCAGCTGTGAGTCGGTCTGCCCTTCACATATTAATATTTTTACAGTTTCTACTACAGGTCAAAAAAAAAGTCCAAGACTTTCCTGGACTGTAAAATGTGTCTCTGCTGAATCTATCTATTTGAATGTGAGAATTCCATTGTGAAATTTTGTTTCGGTGAGGAAATTTTGTGGGTGAGGTTTTAAATGTCTTTACACCCAATGACAGTTTCACCAGTGTGTTTATTAAATCTTTGCAATTAGACAAAACGTCTAAGCGAGATAAAAAAAAAAATAAAAAATCGTGTTGTTTTAATAAAATATATTGGTGACATCTTAAAGGACAATATAGGGCAAACAAATATTTGTAGAAATTGTAAATACTTTTTGCATTTTTATATTAGTCCAGAATGCAGCCACAGTGACATTTTTCCCAGACAGACACATGGTTAAAAGACTTCATACACCGAGAATTGGTGCTGTTTCACATATGCGGGTTTTATTTAAAAACATACACTGGTGCATTTACAGCAATTTCACCAGTATGGACAGAACTAGCCAGGTTTCTCAGGCCATGTCCAAAACAACCCGGGGGCAGTCTGGCTCCAATGAGAACACAGTTCAACCCCAATACAATCCAACTGCAGGAAATGAATCAAACGTGCTGGATATTTTAGGTTGTGGGGCAGCATTTTGTCATGTGAGCTGCTAAAATAAAACAGCAAACTGAGCCAGAGGATGTAGCTGACGCTCAGTAGAAGGAAGCTGTGTAGGTTGTGTGTGTGTGTGTGTGTGTGTGTGTGTTGTGTTGGGGGAGGGGGCCTATTGTTTTAAAATTAGATAATGTTGAACTTAAAAGAGTTCAAAACCTTTAGTAACCGTTTCATAGGTTTTCACTGCTCGTTTTAAAATAGCCAATTTCATTCTGTACAGAATTCAACAAAAGCTGTTTAAATAGAAAACAAATCAAAAACTTGTCAAATGCACTTCATATTCCATCACTCACCCTAAATCGGTAAGAGGTGTATCGCCTGAGCTCCCTCAATATACATGACTGCTCCTCCCCTCTATGCTTCGGCTGGAAGCCACACCCCTGCACATAGAAAAAATAAATAAATAAATAAAAAAAAAACATCTTGTCAACATGACTATGTTGCAAACCACTTTCTGGCCTTTACCCATTAAACCAGAAAATAAAAAGTCATAACAAGTGTTGGCTTGACTGTTTTTTAACCTTTAGCATGCCACTGTGGTCAAGCAGGACTGGTAAACAGAGACATATGTGAGAAGAAAGTAGGACGAACGCGCATAAACAGCCTCCAACATCTGTATCTAATTAGGCACACTGCACTGCATTTGGACTTGAGTATCTGAAGCTATGGTTAAGTATTACACTGCAGATACCAGCTGTTCTTGTCATCCCTCAAACACAAAAAATGCACACAGACGGTCCAATTGGGGCCTTCGTCTTCTGATGAACTAAAGAAGATGTACACCTAAAAATTATAGAAGCAACCAAGATGGCAAAGGTAATATTATGCTGGCACCACTGCGCTTCACTGTTGGAACGGTGTTCTCTGGGTGATGAGTGGGTTTCCTGCAAAACATAAGCCAAACACTGGCAGTCTTCCACAAAATTGCCGTGCGCAATGATGTGTTTTTCCTGTGAACAGCTTCTATAATCTAAGCTTTGGATCTCTCCAGCTCATCCAGAGTTGGGTTTGAGTCTCCTGATTGCTTGTCTGACTAATAGATGAAAGACAGACTGACTAGGCAGAGTTGCTTTTGTGCTTTTTTTTTTTATATAATAGATTTAATGTTGCTCGGTAGCTTTTTTTGTTGTTTTTTTGTTAATTGCCAAACCCTAAATAATACTTGAAAGCTCCTTAGGTTTCCTTTTGCTGTTTGTTTAGGAAATGAATATGGGCCCTTCCAGAAACAGATGTGTTTATATTGAAATTACACTGAGACTGAGAGTCGACTCCATTCAACTAATTAGGTGACTTCTGATAGCACCAGATGGCACCAGAAGTCACCTAATTAAGGGATTTCACAGCAACAAAAACTTTAAAGTTTTGTCTCAGCTCCACGTTATACCTCTATGTTGAGTGGAGCGAATGCTTATGCAAGGTTGTATACACAATGAAACACTATTGTTTGCCACATACTCCAGTAGAATTACAGTGATTGTATTTCTACTGGTTTGTGTGCACACTCACAGATCCAGTCTCTTCCATCTCCAGAGTGTAACAGAGTGTTTCTTGGCTGGCTGTCCCACAGGGGGAGCTCCACTCTAGACTCAGCCATGTTACGCCAGCCTCTATCAGACGAGGTGTAGGTGGAGGAACTGGAGAAGACATGACACAGCTGCCTGTGCAACAACTCAGAACATCACTGAAGGCACTGAAAAGAGAAGACGGATGAACATGCTTCGTGTTGAGCAAATCATTCTCAATCTAGACCAGAACTGAAAAAATAAATCGAGCTTGTGACTAAAATTTGCTTCAGAAACATGAATTACATTCAACAACATATCCGATTTAAGAATATTATTACCTGTGATATAATCAAAGAATCACTGAATTCATTTGTGAGATCTAGGGGAGAAATAATATGCTTACCTCATTCCTACATCGTTTTTAGCAGCAAGTCTGAAGGCATATTTTGTTGAAGGCATGAGGTGCACAACTTTGTACTGCTTGGCAAGGCCACTGTAAATCTCCTTAAATGCACTTTGTTTTCCCTGCTGATCAAACAAAATGCACATTCATACTCACAAGATTATGATTTTAATGGAAAGAAAGATTGGTGCTTGTTCAGTGTCCAGTCCTCACCTCGTGGTATTCCAAGCAAAAGCCGGTGATCTTTGAGCCATTGTCATTGGGCGACTGAGACACACAAGATTAAAGAAGCTGATAATGAGCTGATTTTTAAACTATATTATGGAATTACTGTTTCATTTATAAGAAGAGAAAACTAAGCCTAGACTTTGTAAAAATTGACCCCTAATGGGAGTAGCCGAAAGAAGAAAAAGAAGAACATGTACAAAAAAAGGGCCTACTCTCCACTGAAGGCTTATGGAGCTCTCGGTGTGCCGAATAAATTGGGGGACTGCAGGAGTGTCTGGGACGCTGCACAGTGTAGTGAAGGTTACACTCTCTGATGGGGCTCCTTTCATTGACCTACATGCCACACACACCCTTTCACACGCAGACAGAGCATCAGCATACAGTACAGTGTCAAGGCCTTCATACATGCATTTATAAAGTTAAAATAGAAAATATGTCCTTATAAAGACTAAAGAGTATAATATGAATAATACGAACAGAAACTTCACATGTACTCCAAGCAATTAGATTTTTTCATTTGCTAGACATTTGAATGCAAAGACTTAAAACTTTAAATACAGCCCAAGAAAAAAGTTGGCCTAGGTTAAAGGGTTAAAGGTCAAGCGATCAGGAGTGACTTAATGGGTGGCTGCAACTATGGAACATACTGTCATACTTTAAGTTTATGGATTAAGAAATAATAATCATTTATACATATATATATATATATATATATATTCTGATTACTGGAAATGTACATCCCAAAATGTTTCCTAATTATGTTGTGTATTATATTAAATGCAGATTTCTTTTGTTTTATGGTTTTGGTACATGAAATACTAACACAATATGTAAAGAATATAAGACACAGCTTTATGGCTGGATTCTTTTCATGAAAATGTTACACCCATTAATCTGCCATGCTGTGTCTCATTCATGGGTGTAGAACCTGCTAATGTTGGGTCAAGTTTTTTGATTGGTGAGGCAGAGAGTAAAATGTCACCCTTTGAGCCACAGTTACAGTTTAAATGGATGATTTCACCATGGTGATTCATCTTGAGTCCTTATTTATTCCTAATCATCTAATTTACTTTTAACTGCTAGTGACTGGAAGATGGTGTTTGAACTCCCAAATTCCCAGTTAACTCAAAACACATCTCTGATTGACAAATCTCCATCAAATTGACAAGAGTTAACATGTGAGTGTCTGTGTGTCTCACCTGGCATAATAGTGTGTAGCAGGTCTGAGCTCTCCCAAAGTACATGCAGTGTCTTTCCCTCTGGAAGAACGTTCAGCATTATGAAGCATGCGAGGAATGTGCACAGAAGCAGTCAAAAGATCAAAGTTTTACTAAATAAAGTCTTAGACCATAGGCCATTCTTTTTTTTTATTGTTTTGAGCATCAGCAGTGAGATTTAAATGAATGTTAACCAGATCGACATCCCACTGTGATATCCAATGTGTTGCTGTCATTTCTTTTAGAAACCAGTGCAAATGTTTGCGCCCTGTCTGTGCCGTTTCCGCAGTGCAAGCACATTCTAAACCACTCTGTCAGCGTAAACTGATACAAGTGTATTTTTGATTCTTAAACACCAAAAACAGCAACAACAAATCAACAACAAATAAATAAATAAATAAAGAGACTTTGCTGTGGCATGAGGATGCCCCCAAATTATTTCAAGCCAGTTGGAGGCAGTTACAATGAGGAAGCTAAAGTGCAGGTACTGTATGGCCAAAGGACTGTGGACACATTCATATGTGAGTTTTTCCCACAAACTGTTTGCAGAAATTTGGAAGCACACAATTGTGTTGAATGTCTTCGCATGCTAATGTTTTAAAATAAATATAAGGCAAGGTCTACAAAGACATGGCTTGGCAAAAATGGAGTAAAAGAATTTTAATGGCCTGCACAGATTCTGAACACCTTTTGGATGAACCCTTTGGGAAAACCTTACTAATGCTTGTGTGTCTAAATCAACACAGGAACACCAGCACACTCCGAAATGTAGAGAAAAGTCTTCCTTAAAGGATGGACCTGATTG
Source organism: Silurus asotus (assembly GCA_024362625.1). Classification (NCBI taxonomy): domain Eukaryota; kingdom Metazoa; phylum Chordata; class Actinopteri; order Siluriformes; family Siluridae; genus Silurus; species Silurus asotus. The sequence goes on along the minus strand of MU551577.1, from coordinate 1,754,459 downwards.
TAACAACAAATGGAAGGACTACATCTAGAATGGGATGTTCAACATGTCCACAAACCTTCGGCTATGTAGTGTAATTAACACTGTAATCAAGTTTTGTGGATTTCAAGACTCACTGGTACACGATTTTAAAATCTCCCTCTGAGCCACTCTGGAACAAGGCCAGCTCGTAGCTGAGCGGCAATGCAGGGTGTGAGTGTAAATGTGCATCTGATTCTGACAGTAGATTGAGGGGAGGACGCCAGGAGAGAACTGCAGAGTGTGACATGACACTGCTAACCTGAGGACGGGAGGGAGGGAGAGAAAGAGAGAGAGAGAGAGAGAGAGAGAGAGAGAGAAAGAGAGAGAGAGAGGGGGGGGGGGGGAGGGGGAGGAGGAGGACAGGAAATGATAACAGAACTAATGCACTTTAAAACTGACTTGTAGGCTGTTATCATCTCCATAAGTGTAAAATACTTACTGCTGGTTTGCATACAGAAGATAGCAGCTCCTGCACTCGCCTCATTTCCTCTTCCGGATCTGCAGCTGTAACAGTTCCATTAGACAAAAGTGTCACGTTCTATTATCCCGCTCCAGACGGATTTTTTTGCATTAAAAACAAAGATGAGTTTATGTTTGTTTGTATGTAGTTTAGTTTATATGAAACAAAACTGTTTGGGTATCCTACTGATGGAATATCTATGTGAGTGAGGTATGTTTGTGATATAGGTCATGTGTGAGGTTTGTTTGTGATATAGGTCATGTGACCCTGACAAATTTCACATTCCTGCATGTTTCCAAAAGCCAGTATTTGTGGACATTTTTATTTCAAGTTGCTCCCAAGTCAAAATGAAAAAGTTTCCATTATTTCCATGATTCATCTGTCAGTACATAACATTACACTAGCAAAGGGTTTTGGTGTCCTGTCATAGAAGTATAAAGAGACAGCTAAAGACTGTGATTTTTCTAATGATTGATTTTGATGATGATGTTTAGATGTATTTCTCTACTTTTTAGCTTGTCTGTTTGGGCTAAACTGTTCCCAAGGTAACCTCAGACTGTTGGTCTTGGCTGACGTAAGTAAAACTTGATGTGTGTTTTTTAACGTTGTAGGTCATCCACCACAAGGTTCTGTGTTTTGTACATGCTGAGACACATTTTTTCGCCATGACTTAAATAAGTGTATAATATTTGAGATAATTTTATCCTTTCTGCTCGCTTAAACCAACTGAGCCGTTTCCTCTGAAACGCATTTCTACCCACAGACCTATTGCTCGCTCAATTTTTCTAGAGGCTCTCTCCGGGTCGGTCCGCGGGTCAATTTGTACCGGGCCGCACAGAAAGGATACATTACCTTCATTATTTCCGTTTTATTTATAGTCTGATTCTGAACTATGTTTTATTTTAAAAAATTACCGGATTCTCTCCGGTACATACCTTTTTAAAGGGGCTGCTCCGGCCGCTAACACATAATACATAACAGCTAAATTAAAACCCCCAAGCTAGCAAAACGAACAAAGAACAACACTGTGGATACACGTTTATTATAATATTTAGAAAATACCAGTTTTTATGCCGTCCTATCATTTTATTTTGTTGTATTTATCCACCACACCTTAAAGGCCGGTTTGTCAAAATAATATCTGACATTAAACCGGTCCGTAGAAATATTGTCCGACGTTAATCTGGTCTGTGGCGCTAAAAAAGTTTGGGGAACACTGGCCTATATGACACCAACAACCATGTTACAATTAGAGTCACAAAAAACACACACTTCTCCCATTTAGATGTATAATGCGAACATCTGAATCTCTACTTGTATCTGCACGAGTGTATGCATCGTGCTTCTATTGGATAACTGCATAACTGGGGAAATGTACATGCGTTCCAGTTAAAGTGAACAGTGTGTGCATGTGTGTGCACAATTCACCTTTAACCTCATAGTCACTCTGAGGCGAGCCTCTGTTGCGGACTGAGTGTTTAAGACGTGGTGGAGTTGGAGATGCAGCCATGCCTGTCCGGACTTTGCTGTGTCCGTTGTGAGTGAGTGGTATGCCGTTAGTAGCACCCAGATGCCCGCCTTTCAGCCTCCGCTGCAGCTGCTCCTGCATTTTTACTGCACGCTCTTCACGGATGGGCATTGATACACTGTGGCACATCATGTCTGGGTGCATACAGACAGACACACAATTCTCAGAACACATCATAAATGTAGAACAGTTGCCCTAGAAACCAAATAGTCGTATAACATATGTTATGCTAGTTAGCCGAGTGTACCGACAAAAAAAAGGCAACATGTCACTTCAGCAGTAAAAGTCCACCGAGCATCTATGAATATGAATCTACTTGTCCATTGAGCAACTACGAATAAATAACTATCAGGACAGACATGTAATCTTTGTGTCCCGGGGATGCAGCCTACTCATTTGCACAATTATACCTTTACTCTTTAGCTTACCTCCTGCACAAAACTGGTCAGGAAAGAAACTAAATCAAAATAACACCATGCAAACAGATCAAGAGATCTAGTTGATATTTATGATATACATTAGAATTACAAAAAAAAAAAAAAGACTCACTTTGAGCTAGTTTGAAGTTTTAGTGGGTACCAACTAACAGAAAAAAACATAATAGCCTCATAAAAAAAAAAGTTCAGATTTTTCCCCCATCAAATCAGGCAGTGCCACCGCCTTATAAAATGGTCTACAATCAATAAAATTGCATGGTATCAAACTAAGCTTCCGATCCCTAGAGAGAACTGTCTAACAATCAGCTCTGGAGGAGACGGAACAAGACAGATGAAGCGGAGGAGCCTCACTCATACGCCAACAGCTTCACACTTCAGGCCGACAACATGGATACCGGTGGATGCACCAGAAATGTTGTATGTTATCGGATGTTAAATAAAATCGTTTTGCGAGATTGCTATAATAATCGATAGAAACAGCTCGAATTACAATCATAAAAAACTGGGCCCCTAGAGTTTAGTGCACTCTTCATTCACAGCTGGACTCTGGTTAAGTTTGCAGGTGAATACACCCTGGGTGAGATTGTTGCAAAGTTAATAATATGTGTCATCTAATAAATGGGTCAACCGCTGTCCTATACACATATACAAACATATTATGTATTAGGGTGTGTGGGAGTGTGTGTTTGTGCTCACCTTGATCAGGGTAGACAGGAAGTGCAGGCAGCTGGTGAATGTAGTGAGGAGAGAGTTCGGTGGGGTAGAAGTGTGGGTGGTGCAGCATGGCTGGTTGTGGTGGCGTGTACAGCGGGAGATGTGGCGGCACTGGGGGTAAAGTGGGATGAAACTCCATAGTATGAGGCAGAACCAGCACCTTCCACATGCCGTTCTCCTCCACCACCTGTAGGGGACACACAAGACCACAAAACAGTTTTTGGGTTTATTAGTCCTGAATCACTTCTTTTCATCTCTGCTTGTCTATTAATTCAAAATACAATTACAGCAATGACTTTATGGCATAATAAACGATGATGAGGATACCTGAGATATGTAACCTGGAGGCACAAAAATTGGAGGCACGGTGCCATTAGGCGACACCATGGGCACCTGCGCCGGACCTGAAAAAACACAGAATGCAGCAGTCATTTAAATACCACAAACTAAAAACCTGAACATACATGCGTGTGTATATGTGTGTGTGTGTGTGTAGAATTTACCTGTAATGCACTGAATCTGGCCATCGTCTGTGCGTACAGTAAACGTCTCTCCTGGATTGACCTGCACCAGGACCATCTGGAAAAGACACAAACAAACAGTAAAACAATCAGACATCTTGAACTATGATGTGAACCATGTGAACGTGAAATAACACTTCAAATACATGGAGCCCCGCTTTGTTTGTTTATCTTTACTTCCAAAACAAAAAGTCCCTGCTACTGTGTCCTGAAACTCCACAGTCATTATAAAGATTTCTGGAAAGAGTTGCATCAGCTTTGTGATTTATGCGGTGATTACATTTGATGTGTTCTAACTACAGGGTTTTTTTGTGTGTGCTTCTAAGTGCTGGGCAGCGTATTATGATTATGGTATCAAAAGTTTTCTTTTTCTACATCATTGTCTGCAAACTTAAACCAGTATTTAAAATCTTTCTCACAAACAGTGGCACAAGTGTGGCTAAAATCTCGAAATGTGGCTGTTTTTTGGTGTTTATTCTGCAGAAAATCGTTCAAGTCTGAAAAGTCAAAATAGAAATCGAAATTAGAGCTTGGTGTCTGAATACAAGCACCTAAACTAAATAATAGAATATATCCTTTGGTTCTCTTTCTGGTACAGGAAGCCCTGCCGTTGCAGCCGCCTATGTACGTGCCTACATGGGCAATGAGAAAGAAGTAAAGTTTTTCATTTAATACATGGAATCCTTAATGTGATAAAGAAGTCTGTGATGTAAACGCAGACCTGCGCATCAGAGTTTTGTAATAGGCAAAAAACGTTTTAAAAATTTGGCTTACTGTTATGTGTTAATACTTTGTCGTGGAAATACACCTTTTAAAATTTAAAATTAGCCCGTCCTGGTTGAATTAAAAAAGCTTTATTGAGATCGCTTGAAGGCAGTGGTGGAACGTCTGTTTATAGCTATTATAAGCTAAGTGATGTTCTACAACAAGAAATATATTTTCAGTGAAATGTGATGTTCGTTAATCATTTCAGAATTGTAATTGTAATTTGCGGTGGTATAAGGGGAATAAAAGATTTGCTTTTGGTTCAGTTTGTTGTGATGTGACGTTACTGGACATGCCACGTCTTAGCACTACAACACTGATTTTTAGTTTATAAAAACAAAGGTGTATACAAGCCAAAATTACTGTGCATTTCGTGTCTTATTAGATT
>MU551577.1:1712763-1749585 GCA_024362625.1 Silurus asotus | reverse complement strand
AGTATGCATTTTTCCCAATTCTAATGGCTTATATCCAATTTTATTTGAATGCTTTCCATATGATGTCTGGCTCAGTGAAAACACTCGTCCACACACTCCAAAACCATGCGTTTGTTTCCCCCTAGCCTGCAGAGTGTGTGTGCACAAAGCCTCGGCCCCATTTGACAAAATACGCCTCCATGGGAAATGTACACGAGCCTGGATGTTACATCAGTCTCTGCACACAGGCAGTCGCTGCTGCACTGACCCAGCGGCCATCGCAGGCATGTGACAAATATATATCAATGACAAAAAACAGGAGAAAGAACACACATTCCTGTTTACAAAAGGCCGTGCACAAACAGTTCATGTACAATTGCTGGTGGAACGTATGAAAGAGAGAAAGAGAGAGAGAGAGAGAGAGAGAGAGAGAGAGAGAGAGAGAGAGCATGCGAGATAAAGTAATTGGAATGAAAAGGGAGAGAAAGAGTGGGGGAGGAAGCGGACTGGGGCAGTATGTGAGGAATGCAGGATACAGACGGTGGAAGAGGGGCAGAAGTATGCATGGAATGCCCCGACCAGACCCCAAAGCCATTGCCATCCCTGGGAGCCAAAACCCAGAGGTGAGGAAACAGGGAGGGGGAGAGAGGGAAAAGGGGGGTGGCTAGGGTAAAGGAGGTAAAAAGGAAAAAGCAAGGCACAGACATTATCACTGCCTGATTCATTCGTACACTAAAAGCAGTTTGATATAAACAATAAAAAATAAATACAAATAATAATACTTAGCAGTGCTTTTACAGCACTCTTCAACTGAAGGCGTTGAATAGTTTTCCATAATCTGTTGATGCTGTAAGGCTGCACTTTTGCATTACACACAATAAACATTGTAATCAATACAGCTGCTTAATTACTGATTGTTAATTGTTTTATTACGGAAAGTAAAATTTTACTTCCAAATTTTGGCATTAACACGAAAAGGGGAAAAAAAAGTACAACAATGTTAGAATCATAGAATAGTTTTTGCGTAGTTTATTATGTGGTTGTGGATGCTTGTCTGTGTTTAGTGTATATATTGGTGTTGATGTGTTTATTAGGTCTCATTTCCATCACTGATTCTAAAGGAAACTATATTTCGGTCCTAACGTCACGATTTGAGGGGAAAAAAAGGAACGATAAAAATTAATTGACTTGGTGCGGCTTAAAAAACTCTTCTCTGCTATAAAAATAGTCTCCACTTGAGGTAGATCCTTCTGGCTTTGTGTGTGTGTGTGTGTGTGTGTGTGTGTGTGTGTGTGTGTGTGTGTGTTGTACTGTGGAAACTGGACAATATGGAAAACAAAGCGAACACTGACAAATGACCCTAAGAGGAATAAGCCGTTTGAGAGTTAAAGTAGCTGGAGCGTTTGTGCTACAGTTGGGAAGAATTTGCTGAACCGAAGCGACATCCAAGCTCGGTCCAATCTCGTACCAAAAACCACAAACGACGTCAAGCAGCTGCTCTGTCTGTGCCAAAACAAAAGAAAACAATCCCACAACGTGTTTGGGCTGAGGAAGCAGTTTTAAAGGCGCAGGGTAAATATTTAGACTCTTTTCCAACTTCGGCGAGAGGACGTAAAATAGGAAGAGACAGTTGTTCCTCGGCAGATCTCGTTTGCGCGCCGGACCAAAGACGTCAAAAAAACAAAACCCTAGTCTGATCGCTGGTAAGTAAAAGAGATGTAAATCGGATACACAAAGAGGCAAAAAAAACCACTGTCTGATCCAGAACGTTAGTTCTTGGTGTAATTCAGAAGAACAGTTTCAAGACTAAAGCCAGTCTGTGTAACGTCTAGTCACTGTTAGAAAAAAAAAACAACAAAAAAAAAAAACACACAGCTTCTGGTAAAATGTGTGTGGGAGTGTTGGGAAGTTCGGTCACTGCCTGGGTTGAGTCACATATCCCAGTCACAGAGGCTTAATTAGGATGAATAATCGCATCTCCTTAATGCCTTTCAACAAAGGTTCTGGTGCATTCCTCTAACGTACCTTCATATTCTCAGGTACGATTCACTAAACGTTTCAGCCAAAGAAGAAATGTGCTGCTTAATTAGAAAAGTACAAGATCAAGCCCCCCCCCCCCATTGCAAGACAGATAGACAGCATGGTGAGACGCAGTGACCTGGACTGTTTGAGGCTAATCTGACGCTGACTCTCAAGGAGATAAAGTTGCTCAAAAGCCACGTCTCAACCCGAGCTCTCGTCCCTGCTCTTTGTGTGGCCTTTGAGCTCCCAGCAGGCTTTGATCTAGAGGCCAAACGATGGGAAAGCAGGCATGGAATGTGGCTTTCTTTTTTCAGAAAGGTGGGGGGGTGAGTGGGATGAATAAAAGATTTACCCACACTTTTTTCTTCTTCTTGTTGCTATATAACAGCATGCTTTTTTACATGGGCCACAACCACATTTAATTTAATAATAATAATAATAATATATATATATATATTCTTTTTTATTTTTTTAAACCATCTGCTAATGCTGAATTGATGCAAATCAAAAGTTTTTTTTGGAACTAAAAGCACCCACGATTTAAGAACATTGCATTTGTTACTTTTGGTTTTAAAACAGATATTACACTATTTTACAGAACTTCTGTAGAACAATAAGTACTACAGTACAGCAGAGCAAGACGATTGCTTCACACACTGATGAGAGTAACTGTGAAAAAGAAACACATGCTGGGAAGAGCACACATGTCCCACCCACACACACACACAACACACACACACACACACACACACACAACACACACACACACACACACACACTGACACCCTCCCATCAGCGGAGGCTATCAGGACCGAGTTCCGGATGTGTACACTTCCAGCCCCTTTCCCTCCCCCCTTTTTTTGCCTCCTCTTCCTGGAAATTCTGCTGGCAGAGTGTGGCTGTGAGGAATGCAGACACTTCGCTCTTCTCTTCGCTTCTCTCCTCTCTCCAGTCTCTCGACTTAGCTTGACTAAACCTGAAAGCCCTCGCATGACCCAGTGCTTTGTCTAAAGAAAGTGTTCGAACGAAATACAGACTAACTGGTGTCCACTTGGGTTAAAAAAGAACAGATTGGAACGAGATGAGTGTGACCACTAAAGCACGCAGAATTATCCAGATGACGAAAAAAAGTTCTCACACACACATACATACACGTACACAATCCCATCGACACACAAGACATATGAGCAGCTGCAGCTGTTAATGATTAACATGTGTAAATAAACATGTAATAAAGCCAGCTTTACGCTGCACGAGTTTCATCCTGACAACAGCACACTGTAATTCACCGTAATGCAGACGATAATAGCGTGCAGGAACAGTGATAACAAGCTGAGATCAGCCAGACGCTTGGGACGTGCTCGCTGGTACCTGAATTTAGTTACGAACAACTAAAGGCTGATTTTTTTTCTTTTGTCTCTCTTTTTTTTAATAAAATTTTAATGTTTGACTTTTCTTAAAACACTTGTCTAAACTCTAAAGGCCACTAATAAGAAAGAAGCACAAGATTGTGCAAAAATTTATCCTTAGTCGACTAGTTTGAACTAATGTGCGATAATAATTGCTTTCTGAATAATTATTTCTGTTTTATTTTTGCAGGAAACGATTTAATCGTCCAAAACCCTTAACCCCTTAACCGACAGTGACAGTAAGCAGGATTTAAACCGTTTTTCTTTTCGAGAGTAAAGGAGTACGTAAGAATATTCTCATCTGTGCGGTCAGCAACTGCGCCAGTTGTGGAAACTCAGCTGGATGCTGGATTTCTTAAGTGATTTTGCAGTCAAATGCAGTAAACAGTTAGAAAAAAACACACCACATTGCATTTCGTTCTCATCGTGGTAGGAGGCTGGGGCAGAAACGGATGTGTTTATTGACAAGCAGGCAGTCAAATGCCAAAAAATCTGAATCACACTCAAAACAGGAAATAGACCAAGGTCAGTTAATAAACAAACCATAGTATCAGGGCTCGGAAAAGTTAGGTGCGTACGCAATGCACAGTACTTCAGAAAAAGTCCACCAAGACCACCATCTTTTTTTGTTTCGAGTTGAAAGGGTCATCACATGATTAAAAAATACACCTTTTTATATAGCCATGATACAATATAAAAAACGACAATTCCGGTGATCTGTTTAAAAACATTACTGTGAAAAAGGGCAATATTCCCATCCCCTTGACCAGCTCTCACTTATCATTACCCGGCTATACGCCTACTGCTGGCTCGTGTCACTGTGATTGACAGGTTTGGAAGAATATGCCGACCACAAACCTCCACCCAGAGGGACATCCGATTTTGATGTTTTTGGCTCCGAGCTACAGGATTGTTGGGAGTTAAGACGCGTGATCTCCTGACAGTAGAAGCTTTTATGTTTACGGCTTCGACTACAAAATCACTCAACAAACTTCTAATGCCAAACCTCATTAACATCATATCATTACCATTTTTAGTCACATGACCTGCACCCTCGTTCACTGTCTCCAGTAACTCAACTCAGCTGTCCACGTTTAAATGTCCACACCAGTTCTCTGCCACTCCGGGTTCCAAGTCTAACGATTTTATCAGTGTCTGGTTTTGAGTTAGTTCTGCATAGTTTACGGGCTAGACCTCGACTGGTGATATCTGCCTGCTGATCATCTCCCCTTGTGCCTGTTTAGCACTCGGAGTTAGCTTTGGCTTTCAGGGCTGTCTGCCTCGGTTTTCTAATAAACCCTGCATTTAGATCCAAATCTTGCGAAACCTTATAACAATAAGTAGGCATGGATCATTCACAACACCAAAACTCTAATCTGTATAATAATGGAGAAAGAAGCAGAAAGCATGTATACACTGTTTGTCCATGAGGATTATCTTAAGCTTTTTTCTTTTCAGCCAACTACATGCTAGAACCAAGCCTGTGCCCTAAGCATTGGATTCCCTGAGTGTCTTTTGTGAGCTGAATAAAAGAAGAGCTTGCTATCTGATGATCTAGCCTCGTCGTTCTGGGTCACTCACCTGCTGCATGCCGTCTCGGCTGAGCATGTGCGGGTGGAGGGGCATTTCAGCCAACATGGACGTGGCCTCCAAAAGTGGGAGGTGCTGATCTGTCATCATAGCTGAAGAGAGCGTTCATTGACATCAACTCCTATAAGACGATAAAAAAAGAAAAAAAAAAGAAACACGATTTAACCCCTTAAACACTATAATCATGGTTTAGGAGCAGGAGCGTAAAATGAGGGAAGTACGACTGCAACTGTGACTCCTGATTATCTTATATCCATTTTCAGACAGACAGACAGACACATAGATACAACTTTATTGCCATTACATAGTACAGGTACACAGTTTAGCATCTACCAGAAATGTAAATAGTAGCATGTGTAGATACATGTACAGTAAATCAATATAAAGGCTATAGCAGTGAAAGACTGTGCAGACAGTTGAAAGTACAAGTAAAAGGTTATAAGTCAACGGGAGTGAAATGTGCAAAAAGCTAAATAAACAAGTTCACTAAATATATATGTATTTACAAAAGTGAAATTTTAGGCAGGATGTACAGTATGTAAAGCATATATAGATACACAAATAAAATATTATTGCAGATGTATGTAAGGCACAATATGTGTAGAAAAACAGGGGTATATAAATTACAATATGCAGTATGCACATTGTATGTACAACTGTACAGAAGTTAGTAATATCAGTTATCTTTTCATAAAAAAGAAAAAAGGAAGTCATGTAAAAACAATGATTTCTCAAACACTGAAGTTTTCAGTGTCTGCCAGTCAATAGCCATTAGAGCAGAATAACAGTTCCATACAGTAACATGACATTATATACTACTTATTTACTTATATGTTTTCCTATATTTCTCCATACGTAGAGGGAATTTGAACTTTTCAGCAAAAACAAAATTTTTCATACATATTTTGAAAATAGCATTTAGGAATGCGTTTGTCAAAAAAAATAAAAAAATAAAAAAAAAGGACTGAAATCGTTCTCATGGCTGGAGCGGGAAGCTGTAACAAGGTTGCGATGGACTTTAACAATAAACATGGCAAGGACATCATGAACGACATTGAAGACTGTGCACAGGAGGCAATTGGATGTTCGTGGCATACACAATGTGGTGCAGGTATACATAATCCCTATATATATATATATATACACATAATATACATGATCCCTTGTGATTACAGGCTTTTAGGATGCTCCATATTTTAGGGCTGAGCAATACATTGGATATTAGAATGTTAAGCTGATAAAAAATTATAACGCTAAAAAAGGCGGAGCCAACAGGCCAATGACATGCCTTCTTTTTGTCTAATGAGTATGACAGCACAAGAGATGTTCTGATAGAAAAAAATCTAGTTCATGCATCGTGAGCATAATGGATACATAATTTTTTACTGTGAGTTTTTGCGCCAAACATTCTATCAGTACTCCGCAACAGCAGCCATTCTTTCCAAAAGTTTTTCCCATTTTTCCAAAGCAAATACAAAGATATCAAAATATCCATCAAACTTTCGCTTTATCGCCCAGTCTGGGTGTATATATAGTTCCAAAAGCTACAAGATTTCCTAAACTGAATTGTTTTCTCCTCTGCTCATATATCAATGCCAAGAAAACTGCTACCATCTTAAAAAATAAACGAGAAAAGCAGCACATCTCAAGACTCAATGTCTATTCGACTGATACATCATTATACTGAAGATTTATTTGTTTGCAGTTACATTTGATTTAAATAAGATATTATACATACAAATAATCTTTTCTGTTTGTGCAATTTATTCTGATTATTATTATCAGGCCATTTGGAATAATTATTTTTTAATTAGGTACATTAAATAGTAAAGAACAAGCAATATGGAGTACCATTCAGTACTGTGATATTCTTTACAGAACAGCGGCCTCTCATTAGACGAGCTGCTTTAAAAAGGAGTTTCTTTCAGTCTTTCAGTAACTGAAGTTTTGTTTCAGTGAATTGTAGATGAGAAGTCCATTTTAAACCACTAGCAATTTTCCACCTTAACAGAACCAGCAGTACAATATTCCACATTGTGATCTGTGTTTGAAACAAGTCTAGCTTTTATTCAGAGATTGAGAAATCTGGAAAATTGATGCTGAACACCCCCCACCCCCCTCCCATATCAGAACATATTTGACCTCTACTTGTTTTCTGCAAAAGTTAAAGTCCTCTTGAAGTAAAGAAAGAAAAACAGAGAAACTGCAGTGATGTAGTATAATTCTCTCTCCTTCTCTCTCTCTCTCTCTCTCTCTCTGTCTCTCTCTCTATTGCTCTCAAATTCATGCTACATTACCCATCTGGAGTCAATAACTCCACGCTCCTCAGTACAAATTCAGCCCAGGCTGTAAACAGGAAACACGGGGGAACACGTGTGATGTGACAGAAAAGTCTGCACCATGCCAGAGCACAAGACGACCTGCTCTTGCACACAGGGAAGAGCCACACGGACCACACACGATTCCCTTTTGGGTAGAAAGCTGGAACAAACCTCCCAGCCTGTATCATGTTGTGTGAGACAGAGAGAGTGTGTCAGGAAACACACAAATGCTCAGAATGGTAAAACTAAGGTGTCTAATCTTATCACTGTTTAATCAACTATATTTATTTTCATTGATTTCTTATTCTACAGTAATTATGTTAAAACGTACTAATAAACACTTGAGGAATAAATGATAACTCTTGTAGAAAATCTATCAACAGCACAATTGTGTGATGTGTCCCTACATTAAGCTGATTATTTCCCAATAACTGCATTTTTCATTTTTAATTATTTAATGTTTCCAAAAAAAACTAACAACACACATTAGTTCCTGTATTACATTACAGTTCTGCCCTATCAAAACCTCTCCTGAAGATAATAGGACAAAAAATGCAGCTTTACTTCTAACTGTTATCAGTGCTGACACTGGAGACTCCTTCTGATTGTAAACACTATGTCATTGATTATATTACATATTAGAATGGGTTATAAACCCATGCTTTTTTTTTTGTGTTATAACATTTAATTCACTGGTTCCCAACCACTAGGCCAAAGCTGTGGATCATCTGGTACCGGCTTGCACAAGGAATTTTTATTTCTTTCCATTTTTATGGTGTGCAGGGTGTATGTTTTTAAAAAATTACCACTTTACCTATGCCAATTTCCCGCACTTGTTTCAGTCGCAGTTTTTTCTACATATTGATTATTAAACTGATAACACTGATTCTGCATCATGCCTAACTGGGTTAAATTTTATATATGAAATAACCAATAAATAAATCAGTCAAGGTGTGTAATAGTAATTTAATATGCATGTTATCGTGTTAAGTTATGGATGTGCATTAACCACAACCCTTAACCACAACCTGTGGAAAATTTGGCTTGCATGAAACTCCTCTGTGGTTTGGTTAGGAAACAATGTGAAAAATCAACCCCTTCTGACCAATGAGAATCGAGAATTCAGCAGCACTGTGATTTCAAAAAGACAGAAAAATTTACTGTCAATTTTTACAGGGTTGCCAATAAAGCGTCATACATAAAAAAAAAAGAGGAAAATAACCAACTGCAAGTATATTTAGTGTAAAATAAATAACAATAATAATCAGAGTTATAATAATAATCCAGTACAATGAGAGACATTTCAAGGTAGTTAAACCTAGAAAATAATATGCACTTGCTGACTTTAAAATTGTGAATAGACTCCTCTTTAAACTATACTCAAAAAATTCTACAGGTCGTCGGGACAATAAACTTCAAAATAAGATGTTCAATATGCAAAAAAATAAAGTCATGACAGTCGAAGTTTAAGAAAAGAAATAACTTCAAATATGTAAATGCTTCTATCATGTTATGATCTGCTAAAACATACATGTAAATATATAAAACAGGTCACTTTAAAAATCTGAAAATAAAAGTACTGACTTTTTTTTACAGTATTTCGTTGGGAAACCTTTTACTGTAATATTTACTTTCCCTATTATGTAAACAGTTGCCTTTTATTATTGGAGCAGACAAACAGCATTCGTTACACTAAGATTCTTGTAGGTATAGAATCATGTTTTTCATTAAACATATTATATTTGCTCACTTGCAAAAAGCACCCTTTTGAAAATTTATATAAATGTTAATAACATTTCTTTCAATGTTCATCCATTTCGCTTGAACATTATTTCATGATTACTATAATATTAATAATTAATTGCTCTTCTACAGCGTTTATGAAAGTGTTACGCTCAGCTGTACACATGGGATTTGACCAAAATTTTGCACTGTTTTTTGTGAGGGTTTTTTAATCATAAGAAAAAAGAATTACTCAGTTCTGCTTCTTTATCATTCTGTTTCTCTCTTGCTAATAGAGGCCCATAAGTGTTGGAAGCTTAGTATGGGATTGTGGGTGAAGAGGGCTGGCAGTGCCAGGCACCCCTTTAGCCAAGCGCACCAGTGTCACACAATAACTCTTTGACATTGGCGGGAGCTGGGTCCTTCCATTTGCCTCTGTTCAACAGCTGTTCTTGAATGAAGCACCTCAAGCCCTGTTCAGTCCTGCATAGACATGCGCCAGCGCTAACTCAGGCGCTCACATTATGATATTAGCCACAGATTTTTGTTTTTCAACAATAATACAACTTTAAACAAGCCTTTTGTTTACCGCCACTGCTTGGTACTTTCTTGGCTTCTGATAAAACTCATCTTAACAGTTTTACATTAACAGTAACTGACATACAGGTTGAGGTGATATAACAATATAATTTCAATATTATAAGGTTCCCTGGTGGTCCAGTGGTTAGGATGCGGTGCTCTCATCGCTGCGGCTTGGGTTCGATCCCCGGTCAAGGAACCAACCCCATTAGGGTTGCACAAGCCTTCGTGCCGGTCCCAAGCCCGGATAAATGGGGAGGGTTTTGTTAGCAAGGGCATCCAGCGTAAAAACGTGCCATATCAAACATGCGGCTGGTCCGCTGTGGCGACCGCTGATGGGAGAAGCCGAAAGAAAGTTTATAACAAAGTCTTAATATTTGTTATACTATTTTCATTTCCCAATTTTGGACATGCCAGATGTTTAAGGTAGCAGCCATACAGATTAATGCACAATATATTCAAAAGTTTGTGGACAGCTGATATCACATTGGTCCTTCACTGGAATCCAAACATGTTTCCTCGTTTGTTGGTACACGGTTTGTGTAAAGTTGAACTGACTTGAACTTTGGACCTGTGAGACGAACTGGAATTGGACTGCATGCCAGGCCTCCTCACCTGGCACCAGAGCCTGACCTAACTAATGCCCCTGTGGGTGAATGGACAAATCCCCACAACCTCACTGCAAAATCTAGTTTTAGGAAAATAAAGAGGTGAAATAGCCAGGGGTTAAACTGACCATATAATGTACTATCTATTCACTAGTCACGAGTGGTAGTCTCAACACCCAAAATAGTTAAATGTGCTTTGCTAGTCTGCAAATTATGTAGTTTGCAATACAATCCTGGGAAAAATCATTTTTGAAATTATGGAATGATGTAAGTTTCATTATATGCAGGGTTATGCACAAGGTCTTTTTAAATTCACCTTGAATACCTTGCATAATCATTTTGTTGCCTTTTCAAGCCGAATGAATTTGAAACAAAACCCTTGCACTGTTGCATAGTGAATTTCATTGTGCAAAAAAAAAAGAAAAAACATTAGCCGCCACGTCACTCTCCTGTTCCAGGAAGCGAGTTTAGACTGATCCAGACACATTCTTGATGTTACTGAGGCTGGAGCTGAACTTGATGGAAAAACTTCCCGGTTGCTGCTGTACACATAGGAGGCTACATCCAAGAAAGAGCTAGTCATTGAACTAAAAGAAAGGCCCTGTTGATGGAAATGAGTTGTCAAGTCTTTCAGTTGGGCCACCAGGTCATCTACATGATTGGTTTTTTGCTAGATTTGTGCCACTGATTTTGTTGTCATTAAATATGTAGCCTAAAACGCTATAGACCTGGAAATGTCTCCCTATGGCTGAAATCTTTGATATGTTTTATCAGCACTAATGAAGCAGCCTGAAACCATGAGGCTCTAAATTCCTTTCACACAACCAATCAGCTCGCTTTTTGAACATTTACAGCATTTGGCAGACGCCTCTTCTCAGAGCGACTTCAAGTATCTCATTCATACAACTCAACAGTTGGAGCAGAAGTCCAACCTTTAAACCACTGAACTACTCAAACCCCTAATTATTTTATTAACTGACGACTAATACAAATGAAACAATTGCAAAACCATTACAGTTCATGCCAGTTTTGGTGAAACATGTTAGTTTGGATGTGTCACAGGGAGGGAACCAGGGGGGGAAAAAAAACCTCTGTGTGAAAATGCCCTCAGGACATCCAGCATGAGGCCAGGTTTTCAAAGGTGTGACACCAGGAGCGGGGCATTGAGGAAACCAAACCCCTCATCAGACAAAAGATGCTGTAATGGGAAATCTCGATTTCCCGCGACCACTCCTTTCACCTTCCTTCTACCTTCTTTATTACTCGTGTCCAAAAATAACCCAACTTTTATTCCAACAAAATGTAGTTTTCCTAAACAATGTCGATCGAGGGACAGAGCGGCTCAGGGTTACGGTGTGTAATTCGACAACTCGCATAGTGTCTGTCTTTTCTTTTCTCTAACTCACACCGGCACATTTTCCCTCACATCAGACCTGTGAGATGCCTCACAGATGAGCAAAACAGGATAACAGGCTACAGAGCAACATCCATCTGGGCCTAAATGAACACTGTATGAGCTAATACACCCCTGTAGGTATCAATTCAACCTGCAAGTGATCATCTGCAGGTGGAAATTTTACTGTGTGAAAAAAAAAGGGAAAAGCCTTGGCTTAGAACTGGGACAACAACAGGGCAGACTTTACGTCTGTCAGAGGAATGATTTATTAACACTCACACAGATGTAATCCACTGTTGGTCTGTTTAATATGCTACTTATTTTACTGCCCATGCTTCTGAATTGATTTTGCAGACAAAATGAAAGGGATTGTATAATGTGTGGAAAATTGTAGTTTGAATCCCACTGTCTTTCCAATGGGAAATGGGAGTGGGAGCAGAACAAACTGAAACTGGGCATTTATTTACCTGTTGATCCCCCAAGGAAAGTGTAGTATCTCTATTCCATAACGATGGTCTTGTACCTACACTAAGAGGATGTAAAGAAAATCCAAAAGGTCTTGGAGACAGATGTGTGCACCTGGAAATGTGGAAATACTAGGGCACTGCAACATATACATATATATATATATAAAAACAGATATTAACCATAGCTAGAATGATAATAATAATAATAATAATAATAATAATAAGGTAATAAATGATCAGGGTAAAACTATTCTTAATAATTATTTTTATGAATACCCTTCACTGTTTGTGTTAAATAACTATCATTAATCAATTACATAAAAAATTCATTTCATCTTGTACCAAATATACTGAAATATACATACACAATATGTTTGTAGTAACAAAGCTGCAAAATAAACAACATACACACACATTTTATACATTTATATCTAAAGAATGAGGTATTAGTTTATATATATATATATATNATATACATACATATAATATCTTTAGATATAAATGTATGATCGTGTATAAAAGCCTTGTATAGAATGACTAAAAGTAAATATTGTTCAATGGATGGTTCCAGAACCATTAAATCTTAAAGAAACTCGCTTCCACTGAAGAAGAAGATAAAAAAGAGAGTGTTTTCTTAGCCATTAAACAAAGCAAATGGTTGTGATAGAATTAGGATATTAAAATAAATAAATAAAATGTCAAATAAATTACAACGGTGCCACGTCCTCGTGTTTAATCAGACTACAGCTACAGCCCTGGAGAAACCGCTCGACGGAATCTCGCATGAAAACTCCCTTAACGTTTTCTCAATGTTGTGGAAATGTTGCCTTTGGTTTTAAGTTAAGCAGAAACCGGTTTCTATTCAAAATAAGGGGAAAAATCGGTTTGTTTCTAGCGGAAGTTGGGAAAAACCATGATGAGGGTCAGTTAATGACGAACAGGGCGTAGTCTACGAGTCGGGGACCATCAGGAAGGAGTCCCAGTGCGCGAATGGAAATTGGACCGGACCTCGACACGCGTTGCTTCGAAGCAGCGCCGTTTTCATACAAGAGTGATGGGAGGAAATAGTCGTTGCCTACCGCAATAGTGCCGGAACGGAGAAGACATGGACGACGCAGCTCGCGTGTGATTATATGGCGCTGAATTGAACCCCCCTCTCAAAAATAAAATAAAAAAATGAAGTCAGACTTTAATCCGTGCCCGAGCTCTCGGTTATTCCGCACGGCTGCTTGTAGGCGTTCATCCCCACTGCGACCTCCACTCAGACTCAAACTGGGGACATCTGAGGTGAATTCCCGGAGCTCGCTGCTACATCGCCATCAGCCTCGGCGGGCGCATGCGCAGTGCGAGCGAAATTCCGTTCGCCTGAACCAGGGTCTTCCCATAGTGGGAAGAAGGAAGGGGGAAAGTTAGAAGCGGAAACGCGGGAGCTCAGAATTTTACACCATTCACACCGTCTTCCTTCTTATTTGATCCTAATCCCAATCATGCATTAGGGATCGTATCTTTTTGGAGCTTAGGTATATACAATGTAATATCGATTATGCGATTTTTCAAAAGAAAAAAAAAAAAAAAAGCTCTTTTATTCAACTCTTGATTTTGGAGCAAATGTATGACAGTCTTAATCCTTAAACCCTCCCCTTTATTATACATGGAAGGTTAATTTATAAAAGTTTTAAATTTCTTGTTATTTTTTTATTATTATTCTCCTTAACACTTTTCCTGATGGTTCAAAGTTTTACATGCACATGTGTACAATGTGCAATAAATATCATTCCTGCATGTTCTTTCTCTGGCAGCAAAAGAACCATAGACTCAAACACAGCTGATTTTTGTCCATGAATATGTATTAAATTATTTCCAATAGCCTATTCTCTCCATTTCATAGCGTTTCTTTCAGCAGCACATACGAGTGTAATTTTACGATGGGGTTTTCATCAGATTTCATCCATCACATCAAGCAATGCTCTAAAGCCTGTAGAAATGATCAGTGGAGGCTACTGGTTGTTTCTTGTCTATGCTACTTGAAGCTGTTACTTTAACCAATCAGATTGCTCACTCCAAGGCCCGTTGGAATGCATCCAATCACATCAGCATTTTCATGTCCTTTGATTGGATGGTTAGAGAGAGCACTACTCAAAGTTCGCAACCCCCATCTGTAACAAACTGCACAGGTTTGAATATATTCCTGTGGATTTAATACCTGTTGTTTCATTCAATGGCCGACAGAGGAGAAAAAATTGATTTGATCACAGATACACTTACAAGGATATTAACAAGACAGACTTTTCAAGAAAAGAAGTACATCATGAGGAAAGTTCAGCTGAAACAGTTCAAAACAGTTCTTAAGCTTTTTCATGAACCCTTTATTCTTTCGCCTGTTCTTTCCTGGAGAATTTAAAGGAAAAAACACACAATTTCAAATTCCCGGGAAAAACGTAATGCATAAGAAAACGCAATGAAATGTACGAAAATGCAAAGAAAAAACAGGGTCATTTTTTTATCGTAGTATTGAAGCTTCTGGTGGAGATTATGTACATGTGTGTAAGCTGTGGCTCCAGTAAAAGGAGGCTTGTTGACGTTTGGTAATTGTGTTTCTTGCTTTAGTAATGGCATTCATTCTCGCTGCATGAGATACTTGTCTGTAATGCAATGCTCTGTTATACTTTGTTTCTGTATAACATCGATGGTTTGTACAGCTGTGGTGTCATAATGATGGTATTGAGAGCTGGACTGATTCAGGTAGGACACCAATGAAGTCTTAAATTAGAATTGCAGGGTCCGCCACTCATGTTTACAGTATATTGAGTACGAACATGCTCTGTGTCAGATTGCCCTATTGATCAGCGCGATATCACATTGCATTTGCGATTACATTGGGAAGCGGTAGCTCAGTGATCAAAAGGTCTCAAACCAAGTTGCCACTGTTGGGACCTCAAGCAAAGCCCTTAACCACACTTTCTTTTTAACACTTCCTGATTTGGAGTGGTGACAAGTGAACATGTCAGTCTTAATCTGTATCTTCTAGCCCTTTTTTAATATAACAGGTTAATTTATACAAGTATTAACTTTTGTTATTCGTCAGTGTTATTCTTATTTTATTCTTCTTCTTATTATTATTCTCCTAAATATGATTTTGCCTGATGGTTCAAAGTTTTACATGCACATAAGCACACAGCCTACACTGTAGAATATCTTATAAACTGCACATTTTTTACTTGTGATGGAAGAAGTCCTTCAAAGTGTCTACAACATATAGAGTAAACACATTTCTCTGTGTCAGCCCGCTCTCTTATTGTATGTGTTGATCAGCATGTTAACTACATTGCATTTGAAATTACATTGGAAATTTTAAAGGTTTAATGGTAAAGGCTCTGGGTTACTGATCAGAGGTTTGGAGGTTCAATTTACAGCAATGCTGCCAATCTGCCACTGCTGGGCCCTTAACCAAGGTCTTTAACCCTCTCTGCTCCAGGGGTGCTGTACCATCTTCGATTCTAGCCTCCTGACAAGCTGGGATGTGAAGAAAGTATTTCCCTGTGAGGTAATGTACTTGTGTTTAATGTCACAAGTAAAATTCTCTCTCTCTTTTTAATTATGGACATGTGAGATTTCCCTCACAAGAATTCCTCACATTTGAAACCAAAAAGGTAAAAGGGCAGAACAGTTTGCTTTATCGAGTCTCTCTGTTGTTAGAAGTCAAGTCAAGTTTATTTCTATAGCACTTTTCACAACAGACATTGTCTCTAAGCAGCTTTACAGAATTTTAACAGTCAAGGTGAATGCTGTGCATTTATCCCTAATGAGCAGCCATGGCGACTATGTCAAGGAAACCCCCCTTAGATGTTATGAGGAAGAAACCTTCAGTGGAACCAGACTCAAAAGGGGAACCCATCCTCATTTGAGTGACATCAAGAGTGTGATTATAAATCTTTACACAATACAGAACACTGGAGAGTGAAAACTAACATGAGCACTGGAATGTAAGATGAACCCTTATTCTTTCTTAGATAGGTAACTACAACTAGATAGGTTAAGTCGATCATGAAAAGCGTCGATGATGACATCATTAAGCCACTCTAAACGTATGAAATGGATATGGTATGACAAATAAAAATTGCATTTAAAGGGCAGAAAAACATGGTGAATGGCAATTAGAGCAATTAGGCAAATATTCTTGAACAAAGTTTTTTAAAAGATTAATACAGTAGAAGTATTGAGATAGAGTATATTACGCTATGATAAACTGTTAAGACAGATAGAAAGAGTGTGTGGCATTTTTTGAGAGATAGGTGAAATGGGACTCTTGGTTACACTATTGAGTAAAGGGGACAGCAAAGAGACTAAATTTACTGAATGCGGCTTGAAAGGTTTAAAAGTTTAACAGTGCGAAACTTTTCAATGAAGGTCGATTGGAGTTTTGGCTACTTTCAACTCCCGTAACAAGAAATCTACAATTGCGATAAGTTAGAAAAGTCGTAACACATAAGAGATACAAGTTTGGTGCATGTACAGTAACCCGAAAGCTCTGGAGGTAGCATTTAGAGAGGTTGGGTTTCAGAATAACGATAGAAACAACAATAGTAATGTTAATAATAACATGATTCAACAGCAGAGCAAATTGCAAGTGAGCTTAATAATGAAGGAAGTTTGCAGTTTCTAGTATAACACAGCATTTCCACTGTCTCAACTGCTACAAGTAAAAATCCTAAATACGCGTCTCTTTATATCTTAAATAACCATAAATGTACATGACAGTGTCACAATATGTTTGCTATTAAAAGCAGCAGACAATCAGGTTGAAGCTACAATGTTATAATCGATTTATTACTGTCAGTTATCAGCTCTTACTTAACACTATGCCATACTATACTGTTCACTTATATTTAAGTGCAAATACTTATTAATAGCGCACTAGTACTAGCACTCTGTTAATGTGTTCCTAAATATATGTAGAAACCGCTTTTGTACCGTTAAATGTACCGTTAAAATCAACCTTTTTTTTTAAACGCAGTTACCATTTTAGCCACAAGATGTCACCATAATACCATTTAAACTGAAGGGTTACACAGATACTTCAGTAATATGAATCTTGTCTACAGAGTTGCCAGGTTTCAACAAAATGTAAAACCCAACTACATATAAAAAAAAAAAAACGAGAATAATTGAAGGCTAAAACGGAAAAACTAAAAGAATGGCGACAATGTTTACAGTTCATTCCCCCAGTCTTTTCAAATAACTGCTTTGACTTTCAGTATGTAGAGTATGCATTTTTGTCATTGCCTATCATGGACAACGTCCACTCTATATTCCCCTTTTTCTTTTTTACAAATCATTAACAACAGAAGTGGTTCACCAAAAGAACAACAGAAGTGGTTCACCAAAAGAACAACGTTGGCTTCACAACTCCAGCGTCTGCAGCTACATCCCGAACCTGTGTTACATAGTGCAGAATTAGGATTACCCTACAGTTTGAATCGCTACGTAAATTGGTGTAAATTAGTTTGTTTGCATGGTCTAATAAAAGTTGCATATAACTATGTCCTGCTGCATTTACACTGTTGATATACAATGCAGTAACATTTGCAATCATTAACATACAGTACATACATCACAATATATAAGCACATTAGCCCTAATCATATGAAAAAGTAATAATAAAATAAAAAAGCAGATTTGCAACAATCTGTCCATGGTATTCTGTCATAAAAATGAAAAGCACCATCCTTAATACATTGTGTACATTACATGTATGTTGTAAGCAGAAGGCTGTTTGTGCAATAGTTAATTTATAGTATATTGTATCTAATGCGTTGAAGCCTTTGCCATTTTTTTCTAGAATTTTTTCTTGGCTAGTTTATATACAGAAAGAGAAAGTGCAATTTACTACTTAAGCTACATATCGACTTACAAGACCAGAATAATACTGAACTTTCTTAAATTATCCCCATAACATGTCTTTCAGGTTGAACCTGAATTTCTATTGAGAACACTGTATTCTTCTCTGCAATTCATTATGGCACCAGTGTGCATAATGGAATTTCTAAGAAACGTAACGAATAGACTTAAGCTTATGGCAGGGGTGGAGCCATTTCTTATGAATGCATTTTTAATTATACTAAACAAAAGCCAAACAATGCATGCTTTACAACTGTTCGCTTTTGTCTTTTAACTGTCTTCTACTCGAGTTAGCTTTGGTTACTGAATTTCTCCAGCTCGTTCTGCTGTAATGGACGGGAAGACGGTGGCAAATTGCGTTTGCGATTCATGTTCAGCGAACCCACGGACGCCTTGCGGAAAGTGGAGAGCCTGTTACGGAAGTTCTCGCCTGAAAAAAAGTAAAGCATGGGGTCGAAGCACGAGTTGGCAGCAGCCAGGCACAGCGTTATCACCACCGACTTCTGCATGAAGTTGATCTCATCACAGGAGGCCCCTTGTTTTTTAAAGTGGAGGTGCACCGTGCGCTGCACATGGTAGGGCATGAAGCTGACCAAGAAGGCCAGCATGACAACTATAATCATACGGATAGCCTTGGTGCGTGTGCTTTGCTGCTTCTTCATTGTGTTTGAGTTGCCCAACAGTGCCCGCACAATGCCAACATAGCAAACCAGGATTACTAGGAAGGGTACAAGGAAACCCACAACTAATGAAAAGTAATTGAGCACCTCCAGTTTCTTTATGCTGGCTGAATTCTCTGGTGGCTCAAAGCATTTGGTTTTGTTTGTCGTCGGGTCAGTGTATTCGCCGGAGATCAGGAACGGTGAACTGGTGGAACAGATGAACACCCAAATGCCGGCGCAGACAACTCGCGCACGGCGCTCGGTGCCCATGCGTAGATTCTGCACAGGAAAGACGATGGCCAGGAAACGGGTAAAGCTCATGGCCATCATGAAGAAAATGCTGCAGTAGAGGTTTACATAAAGTGCGTACGAGCTAATGCGGCAGAGGAAGTCACCCAGTATCCAGTGACCCTTTTGCACATAGTAGAGCACTCGGAAAGGCAGGGTGCACACACACAGCAGGTCTGCTACTGCCAGGTTCAGCATGTACACATGGAAGGCAGACGACTGGCGGTAGGTCCTGATGAGTACTATCAGTGCAAAGCCATTACCCACCAAGCCGAAAACTGTGATGATGGAGTAGGCGGTCGAATAGACCTGGTTGCGGAAGTCATCAATTGAGGGGCATATCTCGGTGGTGTTGTTTGCCATCTTCTGGGTTCTTTAAGGCAAAATGACAACAAAAAGCATAAATACCAACGAAGCACAACACTCGAGACCCTATATTGGTGACACATAATTAATGTACAAATGCACTAGAGAATTTATGTGTTATGAACATTTAAAACTAAAACAGTGTACATTTTAAGTGAGACAATTAATTTAAAAGACACATGAATTGCACATGGAGTACCATTGAAACTGCACAGCTACAGGGTTCCAGGTTTCATCCTACACTCAGGAGACATGCTAGTAGGCTTATGGTAAAATGCTGCGTGTATTCTCGGTGGACAGGAAAGAACTTAAGTCCTGATTCAATTCAACGTTGTTTGTTCGTTACTTATTTTTAAAGCCCTTTTAATAAGAACCATTGTAAAGCAGCTTTATTCGGCTAAATTTTTCATTTATTTATTCATTAAGTCACTATTTATAACACACACACAGTGCGACTCTAACCAATATAAAGCTCTTACTGAAGAATAAAGGAATGAATAATCAATATCTGGATTCAAATCATTATAACCATGCCCAGAAGCAAACTAAATGTTTACTGGATGTGAGTGTGTAAATGTGTGTCCTGTAATGGACAATATGTACAACGTTTTATATGGGTTTTCATGTTAGGTTTGGCTGCTCTTCAGTTCTAAGGAAGAACCACCCGTCATGTGCTGTATAGACAAGAAATACATACACCATCACCTCCCACCCTAAAACACTAACACATACGCTTTTACAAATATATATACTTATCATTTGCATATACATATTATTACCCTAATTTTTTTTCTAAACACTACAAACAGGCTGAAAGCTAAACAAACCCATTTAACTCTACAACTCTGTAAAGCATGAATGCAAAGAAGGATCTGTTGATTATACTATAAACACTGTACAGTAGATTTTATTTACATGGATGAGGACATTTTTGCATGAAGACAGCTATTATTTAGTTACTGTTTATTTTGATTAACGTTTCAGTCTTTAAGATTTATACTAATTGCATTTTACAATTGACATGTTCGGCTTGACAGTATAGTTCATAAACAATGCACATGCATGTGCATACAGTAGGTTTTTTAAAACTGGCCAAACGAGAAGTAAACAAGTTCTTTCATGTTTTTATCTAATGAAAAGAAATGAGAAATACTTACCCAGGTTTGTTTTTGTTTTTTTAATGGTTGAATCGCTTATCTGGGGTATAATCCAGATGATCACACAGGATTGCTTAGGGTCCGCGTAAATCGATCAAATGAGCGTGAGTTTAATGACGCGCCGTTTCTGTTCGGCGGCCAAGCGCGCGCCTGCGGCACGATGCGCGCGCACACAGAGTCAAAGCGAACCACATGCTTCGTGCGTGCGTCTGTGCCGTGCGAGTTTTAACCACAAGTACAATAACATTTAATAATAATAACAAAAAGTAGAACACCGGGTCTGTTAACATTTATGAAAAAGTGTCTGTTAAAAAGGTGTATTTAAATCTACTTCATATATCCGGACACTGTACCAGTCTTATATACAGTATAACTGTGCATATTACTTTAGGGTTTACAGTGTACACTCCCGGGCAACATAAATGATTAAACCCCCAAATAACAAACTATTAAGCTTTAAATGGTCTTTAAAGAATGAGCAAGAATCCAAAATGGCCCATCCAAAATGATCAAGAATTAAAACAAATGCACTCTGATTGATTTAGGGGGAAAAGCTAGAAACAGGAAAATCAGTACATAAGTATTCACAGCCTCTGCTCAATACTTTGTTAAAGCACAATTGTTACCAATTGCAGCCTCACAGTCTTTTTAAATATGACACTACAAGCTTGTCACATCTATTTTTGGCCAGTTTTTCCCATTCTTCTTTGCAGGACCTCTCAAGCTCCATCAAAGATGTTCAATCTGGTTTGAGTCTGGGCTCTGGCTGGGTCGCTCAAGGACATTCACAGAGACGTCCCATAGCCACTTTTTTGTTATCTTGGCTGTTTGCTTCGGGTCGTTGTCCTGTTTAAAAATGAACCCTCGCCCCAGTCTGAAGTCCAGAGCGCTCTTTCATCAAGGATGTCTCTGTACATTGCTGCATTCATCTTTTCCTTGATCCTGACAAGTCTCACAGTTCCTTCCACTGAAAAACTTTCCCACAGCATGATACTGCCACCACCATGCTTCACTGTAGGGATGGTTTTGGACAAGTGATGAGCAGTGCCTGGTTTCCTCCAGACATGATGCTAGGCCTGATTGTTGGAGTGCTGCAGAAATGGTTATTCTTCTTCTTTTGATTATCCTCTCTCCACAGAAAAATGCTGGATCTCCTTTAGAGTGACTATCGGGTTCTTGGTCGCTTCCCTAACTGAGGTCCTTCTCTCCTGATCGCTCAGTTTGGCCGGGTGGCCGGCTCTAGAAAGAGTACCGGTTCCAAACCTCTTCCATTTATGAATGATGGAGGCCACTGAGTTAATTGGGACCTTTAATGCTGTGTCTCAATACAATCTTGCCTTGGAGGTCTACAGACAATTCCTTGGACTTCATGGCTTGGTTTGTGCTCTGACATGAACTGTTAGCTGTGGAACCTTCTATAGACAGGTGTGTGCCTTTCCACATCATGTCCAATCAACTGAATATACCACAAGTGGACTCCAATCAAGTTGCAGAAACATCTCAATTATGATCAGTGGAAACAATGAATGCTTATGTACATGCGATTAAAATTAGAATTTTTTAAATACATTTGTAAAGATTTCAAACTTCTTTCACATTATTATTATTATTATGAGGTATTTTTTGTAGAAGTTTGAGGAAAATAATACATTTAATCCATTTTGGATTGTGGAAAAGGTGAAGTGCTGTAAAAACTTTCCAGATGCACTGTGCATTATGTGTTTAACTATTGCTCATTTCTTGACCCATGATTTTTGATCACTAAAAGCTTAACATTTTTGTCCATTCTGTCCCTTTTTTGCCCAGGAATGCACAGATCGCACTACAAAATATTAAAAACTTCACTTACCTACTCTTTTTGACATGTTTTGATGTTATTTTTCATTTATAGCAGAATTCGTTTATCACAGACCTTGTGTATTTTCTACTCCTTACTCATTTTTTACAAACATGGGATGCCTTTAATGAGTTATTCATTCTTATTTAATTGTTAGACATGGTGATGAAATAATACAGTTTTTGGAAAAAATCTGATTTCAGAAACCGAAAATGTGTTCATAAGACTGTATACTTTTTTTTTTTTTTTAAATGGCAGGCTATTAAACTTCTTGGTTGGTGATATGAAGATATGCAGCTATCGCATAAAGAGGAGCTCATGCAAAGTAAAGACCTGCTCGATAGCAAAGGTGACATTCCAAGAAGTTTTTCTTTGTGACACAATAGAATTAAATATTTTTTTTAACCAGGATCACTGACAGTGTATTCACCCCCTACATTTTTTGCAAAGTTACAGCCTGGAATAGAAATGAAAACCTTTTGTTTTTAAATCTCAATTACACAATGCATTATTTGAACATGTTTTTTTATTGTGATATAAGAAGGTTAATAAAAATAAAAAAAAAACAGATGCTTGGTGGTTAATAATTTTTGAGTCAATCTCTCCTCAATTACTTCAGAGTTGCCCTTGGCCTTTTGGTTGCTTTATCGACTAATGCACCCTTTATATTTACATATACGGCAATTGGCAGACGCCCTTATCCAGAGTGACTTACAACTGAGCAGGGGAGTGTTAAGGGCCTTGCTCAAGGGCCCAGCAGTGGCAGCTGACATTTAGTCTGGCCTCCTGTATAAATACTGTGTGAATTCTACAGACTGTTGTGTGTGGAAATCCCATTAGTTCATTAGTTTCTGAAATAGTCAAACCAGTTCATGTGCTATTAAGAACCATGCCATGGTTAAATTACAGAGATTACACTTTTCCCAATTTTTATGATGTATAAAGTATGATGTGTCAGATGTTTCTAATAAAAGCATGTTTAAGAAAACCATTTGGAAAACTGAGTTCTGTTCCAGAATTATAGTTTGTGTCTTGATTGGTCTCTTGTCAATCATTTTATGTAACAAATGTCCCTTTACTTATCTTAGCCTCAGCCATATCTCAAATCAGGTAGAACTCATGCAACCCTTTAAGAAAAAAAGTCTAACAATAAGTCTCTTGAGCTTGAAAATGATATCTTTATTAGATGTATTAAATTAACATTCTGTGACACCCTAATGAGGATGGGTTCCCTCTCGAGTCTGGGTCCTCTCAAGGTTTCTTTCCTATGCCATTTCAGGGAGTTTTTACTTGCCACATTATCTGTGTAACGCTGCTTTGAGACAAAGTCGATTGTAGAAAAGGCTCTATACAAATACAAATGAAGAAGAAGAAGAAGAAGAAGAAGAAGAAGAAGAAGAAGAAGAAGAATATCACGACGGCCCTTGTTCATGCTCTTTCTGGTTAGCCAACTGTTAGCCAAACCGACAGGGGCTGTGAGACAGAACTTTGTGTAAATGGGTGGAACTGGAGGTGGGTTTAAGGAAGTGTGTTTACCTCTGATGCCTAAGTTGCCGGATCTGGGTGAATAATACACACAATGCACCTAAAATTGCACACAGGTGGAAAAAATATGTGGCTAATAATTAGTAATAACTAAAGTAATTGTGTATCTCCTTATGACATTTAGGTGGATTAGGGATTTCAATTACTTAACTTGCAAAATATATATTTTAATTTATTTCTAACATGTAGTGTTTGTAGTGATGTTCCACTATAAGATGTGGAAATAAATGGTGGTAAATATTCACTGGTAATGTTTACACAAATGCAGCCACATAGACAGTCTGTCCAGAGTAAACCAGGATATAGGAATGTTTGTACTTAACACCTGTGCTAATATAAGCAACAAAACAGTGAAGAGCAAACTTGGGAGACTATGTGTACCTTTTTTAAAGATAATTATTCGGATGCACCTACATGTATGCACATATTATGACACTAACCACATACCATAGTGATCTATTTCCTTTTTATTTGGAATCCCTTATGACATTTTTGTAACAACATTAAGTGGTCAGGAGTTCTTTTCTTTTCAAATAAAATCAGAAAAAGATGTATATATATATATATATACATAGATATATATAGATATATATACATACATACATACATACATACTGTAGGCAAGTAGAACTAAAAAATTTTAAAAAGAGAGAACCAGGAGAATATTTTAAATAATAATGATAAACATGATTGAAAGTAGGTTAAGTTCTGGCCCACCCTTTAAGTTATACTTCCATAAGTTGACCTTGAAATAACTCAAAAAATCAGCTTTTGTAATAGAACTACATGTGAATGCCCAAAGTCATTGCAGCTCCCACACGGTTTGATGAATAAATCAACGCTGGTTCCCTAGATTACAAACTTATGGTACCATCAGCCTACAACTCAGGATTAAAAAAAACAAGAAACAAAAACAAAGCAAACCAGAAACAGTGCTAGTTTAAGTGATTCACAAAGGAGAAGGTCTTCATCTGTTGCTTAAAGAAGCTAGTGACTCTGCTGATCGTACATATAGGGGAAGTTCATTCTACCACCTCGGTGCACAACAGAGAAATACCTTGAAGCATACCTACCTCTCATGCTGAGAGAAGGTGGGACCAGTCGAGCAGTGACAGAAGAATACATTGTAGTTCTGTTGTTGAACTGGATACAAGTTATAAGACTCTATCAGTTTAATTTCTATAAAGATTAATTTATAGCAAAGATTAATTATACTATTATTTTACCCTCTTTTTAAAAGAAAATTTCATTGAGTCATTGTCAGTATTACTCCACGTTTCAGTACCATATTCAGGGGAAATGATCACATCTCAAGTGCATGAGGTCATGATTTATGTGGCAGAAACCAGGGAGTCACTGCAGTCATTCCTGGCTATTTGCCAAGTTCTTCCTGCTTCCTCCTACCCTTTAAAGAGCAATGCATAACAGCTGTCAAATGACAAGTGTGAAGGCGAACACTTGCTTACATTGAGACATGGGAACTACTGTTGATGTTATGGCAGCCTTTCAGCCTTGATGTAACATATTGTACAGAAGCTCACGAGTTTCCATGATTGGAAAGTGGTACCTTTCAAGAGATAGATGAGAGAGGATATGCCATCCCATCCCCTTAGAAAACAGCCCATGCTGTGAAAAGATGCAATATCGCTACTTTATGACTACAAACTGTATATTGTATGTTGACATGTATATTTATGACTTTCTTCTTCTTCTTCTTCTTCTTCTTCTTCTTTCGGCTGCTCCCATTAGGGGTCGCCACAGCGGATCATGTCTCCATACCACCCTGTTCTCTACATCTGCCTCTTTTACACCAACTACCTGCATGTCTTCCCTCACCACATCCATGAACCTTCTACTTGGCCTTCCTCTTTTCCTCCTACCTGGTGGCTCCATCCTCAGCATTCTTCTACCAATATAATTCATGTCCCTCCTCTGAACATGTCCAAACCATCTCAATCTCGCCTCCCTCACCTTGTCACCAAAACATCCTACATGCGCTGTCCCTCTAATAAACTCATATGTATATTTATGACTTTAATTAAAAATATATATTTAGCGAAAAGAAGAAGAAGAAGAATTATAATTATTAAATTTTGACTATAGGCCAATTTCATGGTTTAGTGTTAGTTGACTAAAGACAAGCCTTAGAGGCAAAGCTTAAACCAGAGAAGAAAAAATAATAAAAATTAAATAAATAAATAAATAAATAACATTTGGACTATCAGATGAAGAGCAAGAGCACACCCATGACCTGCTCAGTGCCTGGTAAATCCAAAACCTCTAGCTGAGAATAATTATAGACGGCACTATAACTATAGCCAATCAGAGACAGCAACAAGACCCAACAGTTGGGATTTGAGTCACTGTATGAAAAGTGTGCTTAGAGTCTCTCAGAAATAAACAAAATCAATAGCTGAGCTATTAAATTGTCATACTGCAATGCAAAAAATTCAATGGACAATATCTTGAATAAAGCAAATTAAATGTCACATGTCATTATCAAGTCAAGTCAAGTTTATTTCTATAGCGCTTTTCATAACAGACATTGTCTCAAAGCAGCTTTGAGCAGACTGTGGCAAAAAAACCCATAATGTATTAAATAATTTTGCCCTGTAATAATAAAATAAAACAACTAAATAACAAGCAAGCCATAGCAGTAACATTTTACAGAGACATAGTCCATGGAAACAAACCAGTAGCTGCTACAGCCGAATGGTGGACAATTATATGGGATATTATTGTATGGACAATGTGTCATAATCATAAATGAATGTATTTTAATAAAATAAAAAATTATTTTGTCATTTACATTTTTTTAAATTCTTGTACACAAGAACACAAGTGTGAACTGAGTGTGAACTTTTACATTTATGAATTAAATTTTTTCAATAATAAATTTGGTTTATATTCATGAAGTTTGGATTATTTATATATAAACATTTATATGTTCAGATTAGATGTATTCATTTATAAAAGATAAGTAAAAAGACAAACAAATAATAATAATAATAATAATAATAATAATAATAATAATAATAATAATAATAATAATAATAATAATAATATTTTAGCTAGCCAAATTGAAACACAATAAGAGGAATTTACATGTATAAGGCATGATGCAGTGTAAACATCCGGGTAGAACCTTTAGTGAACTCTGTAAAACAAACAAGTATTAAATGCATTAGCATGAGCTTACAGCAGGGCTAAGTGCTCTGACTGTAGATTAATAGTGAAATGATTTAGGGGAAAGGATGCATTAGTGTATGCGCACTTCTGATGAACTTTGTGGAAATTATTTGGTCCAAATCAAATTACAACTTGGCCTTGACTGTGGAGGAGGATAATTATATCAGTCATGTCAATTAAGTCCTTCTGCTGTTGGTAAAATTACCAACAAATAGTTTGCATTTGTGGTAAAACAAAGACAGACCAGAACCCACGTATAATTGTGCAACATATAGAGATGTTAATTTTGTTAATGTTTATTTTATTATTATTATCAGTCATTATTAAAAAACCTACCAAAATAACTAAAGTTTTCTTTTATAAATGAGGCCTCTTGTTCCCTGAGACTTCAAACATGAAAAGCTAATGAAAAGTTTCAAGGTGTGCTACAATTTGTTTATGTAACCGTTATTCTATTCTACTCTCTAAAATAAATTATTGATTGTGTTGAGCTATATTCCACACACATTTTACATACTTAAATGTAGTAAAGTTTTACAAAATAGAAATACTCTAACAAAGCAGTGACATTTAAAAAATATAGTCATGTCAAGTCATGTTTATTTTGATAGCGCTTTTCACAACAGACATTGTCGTAAAGCAGCCCTGCAGAATTTTAAGAGTTAAGGTAAATGGTGTGTATTTATCCCCGATGAGCAGCCATGGTGACTGTGGCAAGGAAAAACTCCCTTAGATGTTATAAGGAAGAAACCTTAAGAGTAACCAGACTCTAAAAGGAAACCCATCCTCATTTGGGTGACATCAAGAGTGTGATCATAAATCTTTAAACAAAAAAGAACACTGGAGAGAGAGAACTAACATGAGCACTGGAATGCAAGATTATGAGTAATGTACTTTCTACGCTTACAGTCATTTGTGGTTATAGAACTAGGAGCTGCTGAGCAACTCATAAAATAGCTCAACATTTGTGATCAGCATCTACTTTTTTGAAGGTCCACAATCTTCATGAGGTGGGACGTGACTGGGGCTGGCACAACCTCAGGATGCTTCAGGATGGGTAGTGGACTTTAGTGGACTTTGCTATTCTAGGAACTACTAGTCCCAAGTTATGAGATCTTAGGGAGTGTTATTGATTGGAACGTGTTAGAAGTCCAGTCTGGAGGTCATGAATGCGTAGATGAGCTTCTCTGCATCAAATATAGACAACATGTTTCTTAGCTTAGCAATATTTCTAAGGTGAAAGAAGGCTGTTTTTGTAACATGGATGATATGATTTTCAAAAGGCAAGCTGCTGTCTAAAATAACTCCCAGGTCTTTTACTGTTGAACTAGTAGTTACAGTACATCCTTCAAGATGCAGGTTAAAATGCTGAAGCTTCTGTGTACTGGTTTTTGGGCTGATGAGCAAATTCTCTGTCATCAGTATTTGATAATAGAAAGTTATGAGTCATTCAATCTTTTAATTCTCTAACACACTCAGTTAACCGAGCTGATTGAGATGTATCATTTCGATGAGATATATAGCTGTGAATCATCAGCATAACAGTGGAAGCTAATTCCATGCCTTCAAATAATATTTCCCAAAGGGAAGCATGTATATTGTAAAAAACAGGAGTCCTAGAACTGAAGCTTGTGCCACACCATAATTTACCAACATTAACCTAGATAGCTCTTCATTTAAATCTACAAAATGGTGACGATCAGACAGGTAGTATTTAAACTTAATGTCTGTCCCTGAATGCCGATGTAATTTTGTAAGCGATCTAGGAGAAGATCTATAGTGTTGAATGCAGCATGATTTTAACTAGAGCAGTTACTGGGCTATGATGGGGTTTAAACCTTACTGCAATTCTTCAAAGATATTGTTCTCTTGTAAGTGGGAACATAACTGGGCAGAGACAATCTTTTCTAAAATCTTAGACATAAATAGGAGATTCGACATAGGTCTGTAATTTGATAGTTTGTTTTGATCCAAATAAGGTATCTTAATGAGGGTCCTAATAACTGCTAACTAGGAATGTGACCTAAAGATAGTAAGGAGTTATTAATATTCAGAAGAGACTCACCTGCTAAATGTAACACTTCTTTCAGTAGTTCAGATGGAATCGGATCTAACAGACATGTGGTTGATTTCACTTTGGTAATAACATCATACAGCTCGTCCTGTCCTATATGTGTAAAGTAGTGTAGTTGTGGAGTTTTAGGTATGATTGGATCAGGAGACGATGTCAGAGGTTGGACCTCCACAGTTGTTTTTTTAATACTATACATTTTTTTATTGAAGAAATTCATAAAGTCTACTCTACTAAACTGTGATGGAACACATTTTTTAGATACCTGATTTCTTGTTAATTTAGCTACTGTACTGAAAAGTTTGCTCAGGTGCTCAGGTGCCGATTGTTAGCATTTATGGGTTTAGTGAGAAATTTAGATATATCAGGCAGGTTATTTCTGAATCTTTCCTTAGTGGTCGGAACAATAGTCCTACCAAGTCAATAATTTGGTGATTTTCTGTCCACAATTGCAAACATCAGAATGGGAGAAAATGGGATTTTACTGAATATGACTATGGCCTGGTCTGACTGTTTTGGTATCTGCTTTTGGAATCTTTCAGTCATATTTAATAGTAAAAATTCACTGAGCAATAAGCGGCAGTTATGCAGGCTGAAATGTTTTATTGACAAAAAAGGGTTAAATAGAGTAAAATGGTCACATTCTGATGACTTGTGGAAAAGAGACAGTTACACAGTGTGGTTGTGAGGACCCGAAAGCTACAGTGTTACAGGCAGCAGGGTCTTGATATCCCTCATGACGAGTCTCTTGAAGCACTTCATGATGATAGGGGTGAGAGCGACGGGACGCTAATCATTTAGGCAGGACACAGGCGGCTTCTTAGGCACTGGGACGATGGTAGTGTTCTTGAAGCATGTTGGAACAAGGGAGCCTTTACTATAGCGGGCAGGTGATAATGTTTTGTAGTTGGTGATGGCTTGGATGTCCTGCCACCATGTGTTGCCACTGTCTGTGAAGTGCTTGTGGATACTCTCGGCATGTGCACGCGTTTCCTTTATAATGGCGTGGGACAGTTTGGCCCTCATCACCTACCTTAAATGCAACGGTCTTCAGGAGTGCACCCAGCTCTCCAATTGTCTACGGTTTTTGGTTGGGGATTAAGATGATGTTTTTGGAGATGGTGACATCCTCAATGCACTTGCTAATGTAGCTGGTCACTGATAATGTGTATTCCTCCAAGTCAGTTGCAGCCTCCTGAAGAAGTCCCAGGGAGTGCATTCAAAGCAGTCCTGAAGAGCAGAAATGTTGACCGGACTCCCGATCATAGTGTTTTATTTTCTGACCTTTATATTTATACATTAACTTTAACTTATTGATCAAGACTGGTTTCAATGCCCCAACTGATCATGGAACAACTAATGAAACATACATACATTTTAACTAAAGTTCATTGTAATACATAAATGAATTGCACAAAACTGTAGCAAATAGTGTTCCACATGCTCTACATCTGGGTTTCCAGAGAACAGAAAAACAAATACTTTTTGTTCTTGTGAAAGAGTGCAATGACTTGTGAGAAGCCTTATCAGATTGTCTTTATTATATGTCAGCAAAGCTGCTGATTCACCTGGATCAAAAGAACACACTTCAGACCTAACTACAGAAACATTCTCTTTCAGAAGAGTCTTTTTGATAAGAAAAATGGGGACACTTTAATTTGCATCAAAAGGTCACTGAGAAAGTTCAGGCAGATGAAAAGTCAGAAGACTGTGATGTGGTTAATGATATACCTCAGCCATGTAACACGTACCATATGTATAAAAAGAGCAGAGCCACGACCTAGTAGAGAAATCAGATAATACATTTTCCCCTCTCATATCTCATATCTTACAATCTTATCAAACGTGAAAGATTTTCACATAGTTATAACTGTCTTCAGTTGTATGTTTTTTATGTACATATTAGAGAAAGTAAAGTTAATGTGCAAAAAGATGTGATTCAAATGTTTATACTGTACATTCTGTACATACACACAGTACAATTAGATATTTATCTGATATGCTCTACACATTATTTGAAAATTGCAGTAATATTGGTTTCCTCTTAAGATGCAGTAAAGTCAGTATATATTTTCTTATTTTAATTTTTGTGAAAAAATAAGAAGATACAGTTGTGTATATATTTATATTTATACAGTGCATTTGGAAAGAATTTAACTTTAAAGTCACACATCAATCCATAGAATGTCTCACTGCCAATAAATATAAAAGCAACCAAACTATAAGGTCAATGGAACTGCCTTCTAAATCTGCATGGGATAAATCTGGGGAAGGCTGATACACTGAAGATTCCCAAGAGCACAGTGGATCCTAGACAAAAGCCTTTCCTTGGCGCAAAACCCATGTAAGCCAACAGGCACCTGAAGGACTCTCAGATTGTGTGGAACAAATTTCTCTGGTCTGATTACCCTCTGAATTGTTTGGCCTAGATTCTAAACATTTGTCTGTAGAAAATCAAACATTGTTCATCGCCTGCTCAAAACCATCCGAATAGTGAAGCCCGATGGTGGCAGCATGCAGTGGGGGTGTTTTTCTTTAACATGGACTGCAACTGGTCAGAGTTAAGGGAAAGCTGAATGGAGCAAAGCACAGAGATATACTCAGTAAAAAAACAGTTTCACAGGCCTGGGTGTGGCTATAGAAATTGAAAAGGGGGCAAACAATTTTTCACACAGGGCCATGTAGCTTTGGAATTAGTTTTCCCCCAATAATCAAAGCTTTTATTTAAAAGCTGCATGTTGTGTTCACTTGTGTTATCTTTTACTAATATTTTAATTAGTTTGATTATCTGAAACATGACAAACATGCAAAAAAAAAGAAATTAGGACACACACCAACACTTTTTCACACCACTGTAACTGACCATTAGATTTCTACACAAGACCATAAGCTTTTTGAAGATGCCATTTTGCATAAAATCACAAACTGCTGTTACAATATATTATCCTCCATTATATTTTAGGATGTGTTTGTGGAGATTTGTAATCATTCGGTCACAAGGGTGGTAGTAAATCAGATGCTGGTGTATGGTGAGGAGGCCTGGGGTGCAGTTCACATCCTGTAAGACAACACTCTATTTCAGGAAATAGAGTGTTGTCTTGCAGTATCAGTAAGGAGGGTGTGACCTCACATTGGACTTTACAAATCATAAAATGCACTCATATTTCAGCAGGAATAAAAACAATATTATACTGTACCTTGGGAGCTTGCCAAAAAAAAAATAAATTTTAACAGTAAGACAAACATGATAAACATCTATATGATTCTTACATCCTGTCAGAGGTGTATACTCGTTACATTATGTCCTGATACATAATCAAATAAATGGAATTGAAATTAATTAAATTACATTTTATTTGTATAGCACTTTTAACAATTTACATTGTTCAAAAACAGCTTTTAGAAGTAAATACATTGCAAACAATGCAAAAACTTTCTCTCTCTTTCTCTCTCTCTCTCTCTCTCTCTCTCTCTCTCTCTCTCTCTCTCTTTCTCTCTCTCATTAAACATACACCTGAGGAACCAGTGACCAGTATTCTTGTCTTTTTTTCTCTCTTCTGAGCTGCCTGGATTGTCCTGGTACCCTGCCTCTGGATGGAGTTCTTTTCAGTTGGAGGCCTCTTTGTGCAGCTTTGGATGTTTCCACCTCAACAAAGCATCCATGACATTAAGCTTAAGAAAAAAAACTTAACGATCCATGAAATTAATGAGCAATATAACAAATTTGAGAATTGATTAGAACTTTAATTAATATCAACAGTCTATTACAATGGACCACAGGTTGCATTTCACTGCACACCTTAACAATGATGGAACTGTAATAAATAGACATTTTGTGACACCCAGATGAGGATGGGTTCCCTTATGAGTCTGGTTCCTCGCAAAGTTTCTTCCTCATACCATCTCAGAAAGTTTTTCATTGAAAGAGTTTCCACAGGACAAACTTACAATAATAAATAACATATTTATAAAAAAAATAAAAAATAAAACGCTTTATCTCTGTAAACCTGCCTTGAGACAATGTCCACTGTTTAAAGCGTGAAAAACATTTAATTAAATAAATCATGCAAATACAGGTTAAGAACTTCAGTTAATGGTCATATTAAACAGAATCAAAAATAAAAATATTTTCACACAACAATCAATGGTACTAAAACAACAAAACATTCAAAGAGTGGCAGTTCTTTTGGTGGAAATGCCATACTGATGAGAGAGTTCAGAGGAAAATTAAGACTACAATAACTGAAAAATTACCACTCTTTACAAATGCAAAGTGCGGAAAAGCAAATCAAAATGCGGAAAACTTTGAATATTGTGGCTACAATATCAGACAATACCCATTCCTATCAGCCAGGAACAGAAATCTGACACCACAGGTAGAACAGTTCAATTAAAGTAGACAGTTCAAGATTAAAAAAAGACATCTTTATCAATGTGGAGATTAGGAATTTTCAAAAACCATAAACCAGTTTGTCTGATATCTATAAAGATATATTTTTCCCCATTCTGATTTGGTTAAATAATATATAAACTTTATATACTGTTTACAGTACATATTCAAAAAAACAAAAAAGAAAAGTAGATGGCAGTCAGATTCACACATTGGTTTGTAAAATGTTGCATTGCTTCAAACCTTTTTTCAAACTTTAAATGTGTGCAAACTTTAAATGCCTATTTGTAATAGGATGTGGTTTCTGTTTTATGCTAATTGTTTAACTTCTAATCAAGATGAAGACATCTCTAAATCTAGTTCAAAAAATTCATATTACAAATGGCATTATGACTTTTAAGACTTTATTTTTATGAGTTGTTTTTATTTATGTGTCTGATTTATGCCTTGCAGATTATTGCTCAGGCTGCAGAACCTTTATAGCATTGAATTATAGCATTAAAAACCCATTTCCTTCTTTATTCTGTACAAATTGTAAGGTAATTTGCGTATACACACCACATATATACCAACTGTAGAGACCACATAGATATTTTCATGGCAGGATGTGATGCATTTTGCATGAGCTAGGTACACATTCACACTTTACTTGAGCAGCAGCTACTGTATACACTGAATCATTGACCTAGATTTGAGAAGGAAATATACTGAAACTTGACTTAGACATACTGTAACTAAAAGTAACATGACTATAGCAGAGAAAAAATATCTTTAATTTTAGATGGTATAAACTTAAAATTACTAAAGCAATAAATCTTTCTAAACTTTTTTGGGATAGAAAAATGTACAACAAATCAGCTAAAGGTTAAAAAGCTAAAACACAAAACAAGAGAAGATATTGATGTAAAAAATTTTTTTCTCCTTTTTCATTAGAAATGTTCATATGTTTAAAAAGTCAGGCTGCACAATGACTGTTTATACAATATAACTATTAAATAAATGATGAATAGTAAAGTAGATCTACATAAAGTTGCACAAATAGGCATCAGCTGTTTCATGAAGTCAGCTAGAATAAGCAAATGCAAAAAAAACAAAAACAACACAAAGAAACAGTTTATTTTTATTTGTATATCACATTAAACAATCAACATTGCCAGGAAGCATCTGGACATAAAAAAAATCAACAGGAAATTACCCCTAATGAGCAAGTCGGCGGTATTGGTAGGAAAGAAAACCTGGGTTAATGAAAGAAGGCAATTCAGAATAGGACACTGGATAGTGTGATTATAAATCATTACACTTGCATTCTATAACTGCATTCTATAAAGTCAGAAAGTTCCTATAGTGTTAAAAGGAATGATCCTCATTAGAGTTTTAAATGTAACTGTCATTTTAACTTTGTTGTGGCATGCCTAGCAATTACTGGATAAAAGAAAGAGAGAGCCGAATAGTAACACACACCCTTGGTGGCAATCCACTTCAGCAACAACTTTAAGTTAATGTGTGAAAGTGGGGGATGACAAAATCTAAACCATTGTGCCTACTTATACTGTATGTACATGAAACCTCAGTATCTGCTTCTAAGAAACCTAAGAAAAAAGCTACTACCAGACAGCTTGATTTAACCTCGACTTAAGTCTATTATTCCTAAACACTAACTGGTAAACTGTTTAATAACTGTGGAAAAAAAAATTGGTTGATAGGTGAATTAATTCAGAACACACTGAACAGAACAACTGTTACTAATTTGATATACAGTGTGGTGAAATATATGTTTTT
The DNA here is from genome assembly GCA_024362625.1 of Silurus asotus. Lineage (NCBI taxonomy): Eukaryota > Metazoa > Chordata > Actinopteri > Siluriformes > Siluridae > Silurus > Silurus asotus. The sequence goes on along the minus strand of MU551577.1, from coordinate 1,714,310 downwards.
GCTGCACTGAACAACGAGAGCGACCGAGTGATGCGTCATCAACTAAGTGACTGATGCTATACACAGCTGAAAGCCGGGAAGCATGGGTAAAATTTTGCGAATAAGGTTAAGAGAAAGTATCTCCGTTTGCTCGTACTATGAGTTGCTCGTATACCAGGGTTTTACTGTACTTGCATTCAGAGTGCACATATATGTATTAATATATATAAAAAAAATTATAAGGAGTAGGATCTGACCTACTAAATTTGGTGTAGGTATGTCCCACTTTTTGCTACTATTGCTATAAATGCTACTGCAGTTATAGAATTAAGTTAAAAGATAAACAAAAACATTTTTTTCACCAGAAATCTTGAAAAATATCTTCCAAGAAAATCCGTGTTGATGCTGTGAAAACGAAATTATCGTAATAATCACATAGGTAAGTGTTGAATTATGTTTACATTACGGTAATTTGCGGTGTATTTGTTTGTTAATATAGGCTACAAATACTTTTTAAGTGCAGAAATAAGCGATCAAATGAGGTCTCGGAACTGATTAAATGACTTTTTCATTAATACTTATGGGAAAAATCAGTTCAAACGTACAAGCAATTTTCAAGAACAAGTTATGCTCGTCCAACGAGGTTTTACTGTACCAAGCCCGGATAAATGGGAAGGGTTGCATTAGGAAGGGTATCCAGCGTAAAACATGTGCCAATTCAAATATGCGGATCATTAATCAGAATTTCATACTGATTAGTTTGAGGCCCGGGTTACTAACAACTGCCACAGTTATTGTTAGCCAACAGGGTACTGGTGGAAATTGGGCTACTGTTGGCAGAATGAGGGGAAGGAGAGGAGGAAGATGTCCACAGAGGCAGCAGGGAAAGGAGAAGTGTAGGAGAGTGAAGGTTCGGGTTAGTACTTTAAATTCTGGTACTATGACTGGTAAAGGGAGAGAGGTAGCTGATATGATGGAGAGGAAAAAGGTAGATATATTTTATGTTCGGCATACCAGGTAAAAAAAGGAGTAAGGCCAGGAACATTGGAGGTGGTATTAAACTTCTCTATCATGTAGTGGATGGAAAGAGAAATAGTTTAGAGGTGATTCTGAAGAAAGAGTACAGTAAGAGTGTAGTGAAGGTGGTGAGAATTTCTGATAGGGTGATGAACGTGAAGCTGGAAGTTGAAGGGATGATGATAAATGTCATCAGTGCTTATGCTCCACAAGTGGGCTGTGAGATGGAGGAGAAAAAAAATTCTAGAGTGAGTTAGATGAAATTGTAGATGATGTACCTAGGAATGTATGATTGTTGATTGGGGCAGACTTTAATGGGCATGTAGGTGAAGGAAATACAAGGATGCATATGGGTTAGGGTTAGGGTTAAAATTTTTGTGACCGTGTGAGGTATGGTGTGGTATAAAGTGCACTGTGCTGTGCAAGTCCAGAGTTAAAGTGACAGTCCAGAGAATAAAGTGATTAAAGTGTCCTAGTGCAAAAAAACAAACAAACAAACAACAAAAAAAACAATAATAAATAAATACATAAATAAATAAATAAATAAATAT
>MU551577.1:1687320-1710782 GCA_024362625.1 Silurus asotus | reverse complement strand
TATGCTGACTCGTCGTTCTTGCTGATTAGACCCACCACGGTTGTGTCATCAGCGAACTTGATGATGTGGTTCGAGCTGTGCATTGCTACACAGTCATGAGTCAGCAGAGTGAACAGCAGTGGGCTGAGCACACAGCCCTGGGGGGCCCCAGTGCTCAGTGTGGTGGTGCTGGAGATGCTGTTCCCGATCCTGACTGACTGAGGTCTCTCAGTCAGAAAGTCCAGAATCCAGTGACAGAGGGAGGTGTTCAGGCCCAGAAGGTTCAACTTCTCGATCAGGTGCTGAGGAATGATTGTGTTGAATGCTGAGCTGAAGTCAATGAACAGCATTCGCACATAAGAGTCCTAAAATGCAGACCTAGCCCTTAGGTCCACCAAGGAAACGGCTAAGGCCGGGGGCCGGTCCATGTCAGCCTTAGTAGCCACAGAAAGGCATCTAGTCAGATATTCCCAACAGGGACATGACTTTTCTAAAGACCCCTCCTGGCTTGTATGGAGATGCCATAGGTGTGGCGTTGACAAGTTCCAGGAGGCCAAAAAGCAGTCGGCTGCATATCAGCTGTATCTCTCTCATCACTCCCATGGGGCCGCTCTGACTACCAGAGAGCCTTAACCCTAGGAGGGCGGTATACACCTCATTATATGGTACCTGTTCCTCCTTAGCACCACCAGGAGGTCAGGCTGTTAACCCTGACAAGGGATGTGCTTTAGGGCACAACCACCTCCAGCGGGTGCCTCCCTCCATCTCCGTTTGGCCTTGTAGCAGATGAAGGAAACCTGCCGCCTCTCAGGAAGACCCAACAGCTGCAGGGAACTGCTCCAGCCGCTTTGGATGGGCCAGAAACCAGTCTTAAGTAAGCTGGTTTTCTTAAAAGACTTCCTGGCAACTTGGGGAAGCGTGCCAGAAGTGTCTCAGTCAGTCCTGTGCATGGTAGAGAAGGGCTACTTGATTCAGTTCAGGGTTCCCCCCCAACACTTTAAAGGGGTGTGTCCCACTCTCTTGTGGCCCCTTTGGCCCTTTCTGGTCCCTCATTTACTCAGAGAGTCCGGCTTTTACAACCAGTACATCATGGTTCCAAAGAAGGATGGGGGTTGCATCCAACTCTAGATCTACACACCTGAAACCATTAGCTTATGAGGCTCAGGTTCAGCATGCTCACCCTCAAGCAGGTTGTGTCTCAGATCAAGTCAGAGGACTGGTTTGTCACTATAGATCTAAAGGATGCATACTTCTACATATCCATTCTGCCCACCCACAGGAGGTTCCTAAGGTTTGCTTTCGGGGGGTGAAGCTTGCCAATATCGGGTGCTCCCGTATGCCCTGGCGCTCTCACCCTGCTCCTTCACAAAATGCATGGATGCGGCTTTGACCCCACTAAGGATATCTGCATTCCGGTCTCAGGGCCTCGTCCTGGGATCTCCTTGTCGCTGCAAAATTCTAACAATGGATGCATCCCTCACGGGGAGGGGAGAGGTCATGAGTGCCCGCTCCTGCAAAGTTGGATGGTTCAATGACCTGATGTCCCTTCTTGAGAAACCTCCTTGGGAAATTCCTCAGAGTTATGGATGCCCTGGCCCCTGAGGGGGCATGGTTTCAGGTCCTTAGGTACCTGTCTAGTAAGACTGCTTTCCTTCCTTTACCCTAAACCAGGGTATGTACCTAAGGTGCCTAGGGCTCCCCTATGACCAGTCATGCTGCAGGCATTTTACCCTCCTCCTTTTCAAGCCCCTGAAAAGGAGAAGCAAAACCGACTGTGTCCAGTGTGAGCACTGGACATGTACCTCCACAGGACAAGGCAGTGGAGGAAGTCGGAGCAGTTGCAGAAAAGCAGACTCTTAGTAGGTGTATCTCTGAGTTGGGAGACCAGAGGACTCATATAAAGATGAAAGAGCATCCACAATCCACCTACTGAGAGTCTGCTCCCTCCTTTCTGTGATCAAAGCTCACTCCACTCAGGGTCCCACTCCAGGACATTTGCAACACTGCAGGCTGGTCCACCCCGCTGACCTTCATCAGGATCTATGACCTTGACGTTAAAGCCACTTCTGGCTCCTCTGTCCTGCAATCTGGATATGATCAAATAACAGGAACAAATCCTTCAAATATAAATCTAGGGGTTACATGTATACCTAAATAGAGAAACATGGCTTGGAATGTTCCTACATTTTTTATATCCAGTAAATTGACTAAACTGATTATTTGTCTCCAATAGACCAGGAATGGATAAATGTAGTTGCTTTAAGTATAGAAGAACAAAGTCTGCATATAATGATATATTGTGTTCTATCCCACCTGCATCACCCTATTTCACATCATGCCACTATGCATGCAAATACTTTCTGCCAGAGGTTCGCCATACAAGGCAAACAAGAGTGGTGACAGGGGACAGCCCTGGCGGCAGCCTCTTTGGAAAAATCCACTTGATAGTAAACATTTGTATAAACCACAGCTGATGGGCTACAGTAAAGAGGTCTGACTAGTCTGATGTGGTTAGAGCACAAATTGAATTTGTCCAGCACTTGAAATAAGAACTTCCACTCAACACTGTCAAATGCTTTTTTTTGCATCCAGAGATATTATTGCAGCCGGGTCATAATCTACAGTCAAAATGTGTATTATATTTAACAGATGACGCACGTTTGATGATCCTAGGTAGGATTCTCTGAAGACAATTAGCTAAGGATTTGGCCACAAGTCTATGTTTAGTAAACTGTAGTAGATTAAGCGATACGAGGTACAGTCTAAATAGTTATTGGCAGTTGGATCTTGTTCAGTCTATTCTAAAACAAAAGGAATTTTCATGCATCAAAATGGTCATGCCCTGTGTTTGTTTGATGAGAATGAACTATAATATACCTACAATTTAAGCTTTAAATGCTCTATATATGACAAATGTGACTCCTGCAGGAGTGCCACAGTTACCTTTTCGTTCTTCAAGAATGTTAAAATTTTCTTTTTTTTTTATTACATTACCCATGCTTTTCACATTCCATGTTACCACCCTAGTCAAATTGGACATATATCAGTGCTGTTTAAAGTATTTCAGTGCTGTGGGCTGAGAGAAGTGAGGTTGAGACAACATAACTCTGTAGTAAGATCGGTTCTCCTAAACATAAACAATAGCTCCCACCAACTCTGCCCTATCACCAAACTATAGGGTTTAAATAACAACTCGTCACACACACCATTTCTCCAAATCACCACTGACCACCTAGAAACATGGCAGACAGAGAAAATCCCCTTAAAACTCCTAGAAATAAACAGATAAAGTCCACTCTAGTAACATTCTTATTTTTATTCTACTTTCAGCTGCTCACATTAGGGGTTGCCACAGCGATCTTCCATCACCATACTACTCTGTCCTCTACATCTGCCTCTTTCAAACAAACTACCTGAATGTCTTTCCTCACCACATCCATAAACCTCCTCCTTGGCCTTCCTCTTTTCCTTTTCATAATCATTCTTCTACCAATATAACCCATGTCCCTCCTCTGCACATGACCAAGCTCTCAAAACTGCCCCTTTTACTGGCAAGAGTAGGAACTGCACAATAACACTGCTGAAAATCTGTGGGAAGCTGAAGTCAAACCGGCAACATAGTTTGTAAAAATGTAGTCTTTGGTTATGAGAAATTAAATGTAGAGATTCACTGTCTTCCACTTTATTAGGAAGCCCAACAATTCTCATGTTTATTCACGGGCAACACTGCTTTTCCCTTAACATCATATGCAGCAGGGTTTTTCTTTTTCTCCTTATTTTTCTGGGATCTTGTTGACTATCACTTTCCATCTCCTTTCAAGTAATTAAATAAAAACAAAGAATAAAAAAAACAAGGCGTGATAAAATATGGAGTTTCAAAGCGGAGCAAAACTCTTAGGCTGCCATCTTGCTTTGGGCTGCGTGACCACCCGCAACTCCTTGTTATTTTTTAAATGTGCATAAAATAAAACACATAGCCACACAATCTCCATAGACAAACAGTGGCAGTATAATAGGTTATAATACAGAGCTAACTTTAAATTAAGCATTGTCCAGTCAATGCCAGGGGAATGCTACCTATTGGAATAATGGCAATAGTAAAGATGAAGCTATTAGTGTGTTCTAATAGTGTGTAAAATGGTTTGGGTTATACAGTTTACAGTAAAAATTTAAGGTGGTTGATGTGATTGTCCTTAAAGTGTTCGTGTGCGGTATTGTGTGGTATAAAGTATAAAGTGCACTGTGCTGTGCAAGTCCAGAGATTAAAGTGTCAAAGTGCGAAAATAAAAGAGAAAAGAGAGACGCAGAGAAAAAGTGTGCAGAGAAAAAGTGTGTTGATGTAAAGTGGGGATTAATTCTAGATCCTGGGTGTTTCCAGGTTTAAACTCCGAATGTCCTGTGGGAAGAAGCTCCTTCTCATTTTCTCTGTGTTTGCTTTCAGCGAGCGGAGTTTTTTTCCTGAACGCAACGAAGAAAACGGGCCTTTTTTACCAGGGTGTTGGTGTGACAGGACCAACACCCTGGTAAAAAAGACCCGTTTTACCAGGGTGTTGGTGTGACAGGGCCAAGACAGGTCCTAACTGATGTGAACACCTAGGTACCGGAAACTGTCCACTCTCTTCACTGGGGTCCTATTGATGTTTAGCGCATTTAGCTCCTGCTTCGTGCTAAAGTCCACTATCAACTCCTCAGTCTTTCTGACGTTCCGGAGAAGGTTGCTCTCCTGGGACCATCTCTCCAGGTTTTTAACTTCCTGTAGGTCGTCAGCATGGGTACAGGTTTCTAAACGAAAGGTGAGTGGATTGTACACTAATAGATATAAAAGTGGTTCTGTCATATCTAATGACGTCCATCTTGTGTAGATGGAATGGTAACTAAGTAAATAAAAATATAAAATAAACAAAAAAAGAGAACACGTTGCTGGAGCAGTCATGACGGCAGCCGACCTCACCGGCCCCATCTTGTTTACAGATTTTAATTACACACAGGTAAGATCTGCACTTGATCCAAATGGAAATCCACCACTTGTGTCCCCAGCCTTTGGACTACCTAGAACTTGAATGAATCAAGTGGCAGATATCAAGGGAGTGATCTGCGTATTGGCATTCAAAATACATTGGAGTTGGGTATGAACAGATAATAGAGTAAATGGAAGCCCCATATAGGTAGTATTTAGCGGTGAGGTGTGGCCACTCCAAAGACTTCTTCTCTATACTGCACTTCATTTGCTGCACAACCTAGTAATGTAAAGCAATATTTTCAGTACATAAACAGAGGATAGGGAGCATGTGGAAGTAATAATAAGGGTATGAGTAAGGGTAATCCGGAAAGCGAGGTAATCCATGGGACAGGAAGAAGAAACAGGAACCAATTAAAAATTAAAAAATTTGTTTAATCTAAACGTTTAAAAAGGGGGTCTGAATATTTTTTTAAGCATTGTATAAGTACATATATAGACAATTATTTTTTAGCCCAGAATGGCTGATCTGCTCTATATAATGCAATTCAGATTCACCTTGAAAATGACCATGTGTGAATACCTTGTCTCTAGCTCCTAATTAATATAATATACATATATATGATGACATTGCCTGCTTTATGGTGGTGAGTTGTTTTACTTGCTATTATGCAGGCTGACATATGTTTGGCTATTCATCCAAATTAGGTCTTATAAATTATTCATTGCTGTAATTTATAGCTAAATTGCCCCTAGCTGTGAAGTTGTGCCTCTGTATGGTGTCCTATGACAGAGTTATCAGGATAAAGGGCTTATTAAAGATGATAAACATATAGGGCTACAAACAGTTAAAACATGCGAACAAATAAACAAACAAACCAAATTAGAGTATTTACCAAAACATTTATTTTGTGTAGTCTACATTACGCAATTAAATATTAAAAATTATAATAAACTTTCTTTCGGCTTCTCCCATTAGGGGTTGCCACAGCAGATTATCAGTATTCATGATCTGCATGTTTGGTTTGGCACATGTTTTATGCTGGATGCCCTTCCTAATGCAACCCTCCCCATTTATCTGGGCTTGGGACCAGCACTAAGAGTGCACTGGCTTGTGCAACACTAATGGCTGGGGTTGGTCCTCTGACCGCGGATCGAACCTGGGCTGCAGCGGTGAGAGCACCGCATCCTAACCACTAGACCACCGAGGGACCCAAATAATAAAGATTATAATAATATCTAAAAATGTATCTTATTGTATTGTGTACCTAATGTATCTAAAAATTAATTATTAATATATTACTTTGTATAATATCATACATAATATAATTGGGTTATCTACATCTACTTTTAGAACTAGAAAATCTGATGCTTTACTGTATATTTATGCAAGGATACAGATCATTCTAAAAGGGCACAAATTTCAACTGTATTAGATTTCAAACAAATCTCTTGGGTTTATAGCCTCATTGTCAAAATGCTCAGTTTACCACTGGCTGATACACAAGCCATTTGATTTTAACTTGTTATTTTAATTTTTAACAAGTAAGATATGTTTTTATTTACTAAGAATAGGATGTTTTCATTATTAGAGGAGAACAGTTCTTTGGAACAGTGTTTGTTTTGGCAAGAGAATTAAAGATGTTTTACATCTGCTGCAGCAGTAGATTATTTGTTTGCCTTCCAATTACATTCAAGAATACAAAATGTTTTAAAGTTGATTTAAGTATTTACATGGGTAATATTTAAAAGTTACAAGTTCTTTGTAGCCAAATATTCCCACAAACTGATCCACTAAAAGGGCCTATGAGATTCAGCATTTTTTGCAAAACAGCACATCTTATTTGGTACATTTGTGTGCAATTCTACCAGAGTGAAATACGGGGTAGGTAAAAATGATTAACTTCTTGTTGCAAAACATCTAGAAAGGTGAGTAAATCAATGCAATGAAAATTCTGTCAAATTCTGCTTCTGACAATTACAATTTACAGACCCATAAAAATGTATATGTACATTCAACTCGAACTCCAGAAAGTGTGGAAAAATGTAATATGCAAATAAAACAATGCACATTTTTATTTACTATAGAACATACAAAACATGTAAATATGCCACGGAGGTGGTAGCTCAGTGGTTAAGGCATTGGGCTTTGGATCAGAAGATCACAGGTTCAAATCCCACCGTCACCAAGCTGCCACTGCTGGGCCCTTGAGCCCCCCCTCCCTGCTCAGTTGTAAGTCGCTCTGGATAAGAGCGTCTGTCAAAATGCTGCAAATGTAAATAAAGAAATATACAATTTTAATTAAAATATAATGTTATTTTGCTTGCATCATTTCTCAACTAAATTGTGATGGGGCAACAAAAGTCTGGAAAGTGCCTGGTACTGAAAAGTAACAGCTAAGAGAATTTTTTAGAACTAATTAGGTTAAGTGGCAACAGGTCAGTAACAGCCCTGGGTATAAAACACACTTTGTATATATAAAATATATAAATAAAATGAAAAGTATCAGAAGAAATATTGATACAAGGTGCTCTGCCTCTTCCAAACCAACTACCTGCATGTCTTCCTTTACCATATCCATAAACCTCCTTCCTCTTTTCCTCCTGCCTGGTGGCTCCATCCTCAGCATTCTTCTACCGATAAAACCCATGTACCGATATACCCCTCCTCTGCACATATCCAAACCATCTCAACATTTTCAGCTTTGCTACCTCCAGCTCCACCTCCTGTCTTTTAGTCAATGCTACTGTCTCCAAACCATACAGCATAGCAGGTTTCACCCCAGTCCTATAAACTTTCCCTTTCACTCTTCACCACCTTTTCTCCTCATAACATATAATCTGTCTTACTCCTACTGATATTCATTCCCCCTCTCTCCAGCACGTACCTCCACCTCTCCAGGCTTTTCTTGACCTGCTCCCTACTCTCACAACAAATCACAATATCAAACAACATACTCCATGGAAACTACTGTCTGACCTCATCCGTCAACCTGTCCATCACCACTGCAAACAGGAATGGGCTCAGAGCTGATTCTTGGTGCAGTCCACCTTGCACACTTCACTGCTGTCACGCTGTCCTCATACATGTCCTGCACCACCCTCACATACTTCTCTGCTACACCTGACTTCCTCATACAATACCACAACTCCTCTCTCGCCACCCTGTCGTACACTTTCTTTAAATCCACAAACACACATTGCAACTCCCTCTGACCTTCTCTATAATTTTCTGAAGCAAAGTGGAAAATTGTTCCATAAACAGACAAATAGAAATGTTAAATAATAGTGAAATTATAAGTTTACAATATTAGTTAACCTTAAGGTCCACTGCATGAAGCAAATATTATAGTCACTACAACAACCAAATGAAAAATGGAGTCTTACTTTCTGCAGTTTTCTGTTACTTTCTTACAAGTGAGTGAGTGATTCTCTAACAGATATGACTCACATGCATTTCCTGTGCAGACAGTTGAAACCACTCTCAGAGATTAATATCTAATTACTTTTTTTTCTGATTAAAACCTGCTTGCACAGTTCCTGATTAAGACAGTGTGTGCATGTTATTCAACCTTTTTTGCTGTTTTGGTGGGGTTTATATCCTTGGATGTCCTTTTTTAAATGTTATTCAGTTTTCCTAATTCTGAAATAATAGAAAGGTCTCAGAACACATAATGCATAACAGTTTGCAATAACTAGGACTTTATAGACACAGACTAATAGAAATTTCCATGGTCGCTCCTGCCCACTGTCCCCAAAAGTACCAACAATGTACAAAGACCTTCAGAACTGGGGCAATGGAAGAGAGAGAACTGGTCTGATGAATCAAAACTGAGCATGTGTGTGATGTGCTAAACAAGTCATTGACTAATGGATCAAACAACTTAATTTAGCATTTAAAAAATCTGCTGCTTATATTGTAACAGATAACACTTCCCAAGGTCTTGTGCAGTTTATGCTTCGACAAGTCAACAATGTTTAGGCAAGTGGAACCTCTACAATATTAGGTAGTAGGTTTCCATGCTAACTTTCTACTGCAATATTATAAAAAAAAAATTGTAGATATTTTACTGTAATAATATAGAAGTATAATTAAATTAAATGCAGTAATGTTCACAAAACAAGCTAACTAACAAAAAACAGCACCTGTATAAACTGAAGGTAAGATTTTTGCTGTAAAATAACGCCCATATTCAGTTTTGCTGTCACAAAGAACGGTTCAAGAAATCATTCTTAACCTATGCCATTGCTTTTCACAATGACTTTAATTTTTTTTAACCTAGTATCATATTTGTGTCTAATGACACCAGTTAAGACAAGAGCCAGTAACAACGACAGGGGTGGAGACACAACATGAATGAAAAAAAAAATGCATGTAAAACAAAAAAGCACATGAAAACATAAAGACAGAAACAAAGCTTTGTACTTATGTTATGTGCTTTGTGGCAGCTAGTGCTCAAAGTGTGTGCATGCTCTGTTGTAAACTGTAACAATGGAGGGGGCCTGAGCAAAGACTTGACCAGTGTCAGGGTTCCACCTGCCACGCCCCCTTCGGCGGCTGTCCTACTGCCGCTATCTCTGCTGCTCACGGCTTCATTATGCACACCTGGGACTCCCTAATCACACACACCTGGGACTCATCTGCTACTCATTCCCAGGTCCTATATAAACCCCTCACTTTCACTCACTCATGCATGGTCTGTTATTGTTTGTTGATATGTGCTGTAATACGTATCCTTATGCGTTCCTTTCCTTCCAGACTCTACACTCTCTCCATGGCTGTGCTTTCTCCCCAAAGCGCACCTCGGATACTCAATTCAATTCAATTCATTTTTATTTGTATAGCGCTTTTAACAATGAACATTGTCTTAAAGCAGCTTTACACAGATGTGGTGATTAAAAGTAAATATTTTCTTTGTAAGTAAGTTTGGCAAGGAAAAACTCCCCGAGATGGCATATGGAAGAAACCTTGAGAGGAACCAGACTCAAGAGGGAACCCATCCTCATCTGGGTAGCGCATGGGATACCCCTATCTTCCTCTCACTCTCTTTATTAAACCCAAACGAGCTGTACTCCGGCTTCCGCCCCCCCGTTCATTTGCTCCATGACAACCACCTGGAGTGGGCAGGTTTTAATAACAAGTCTTGGCATCAGCCTCAGCTCAGAGCTTGGGAGGATCTCTTTTCCTCATAAAACAATGGTAGCAGGCAGTCAATCTAAACTTTGTTGAGGATGCCTTGATGTTGAACCTCTACTCGTCTCGTCTAAAAATTCCGAAGAGAAAACTGAAATTCCAAGCAACTGTGCCAATCTTTATGTTATCTTGATTTATCCAGACCTCTGCTCAATGATGAGCTAAGCCAGTAACATGAGCACAAGCCACAGACAGTCCATTGAGAGAAACTGATAGAGATAAGCACAGGCATGACGTTTACACTGTTCTTACCCACTGCATCCAAGATGCTGGCAAAATAATCAAGCTGTATGATTGTAGGCTGAATGCATGAATGAAAATAGATGAGAGCGTGATTATTAACTAAACAGGGAGATAGTTTGTGAGAAAAAAAAACAAAAAAAAACAAAGTACTCCAGGCAGTGATTGGACGATTAGCAAATAGCAATACAAGGCACCTCTGGATATGGAAAATATGAGCAAAATGAAAGTGGCTGGTGAAGCCAAAGTATACAGTTCATAAAAAGATATTTTATCACGGAGGATAAACCTCACTATAATATAGTGAAAGACACTATGGGGGATGAACTTGGGGATGAAGTAATAGTAGTAGTTTTGTGGTTCTCTTCCAGAACAGGTAGACAACAACATAAAGACTAAAACAAAAATGCTATATTAAGGCTTAAGGAGTCACAGGTGATAATCTTTTGAAAGGTCTCACACAAACATACTCATCCATGATGCAAATTTAAACTTTCCAAAATAATCAGATAATTAAATGGTCAACTGTCATGTACACTTTTATCAATTATAATGCCTTCCTGCAATGCAATTTTGAATGACTTAGAATGTATATGTTTAAACTGGATTTCAGCAAGTAAAATCTCTTGAACACAATCAATTATCTAGTATATCTAATGTAACTTGAGGAATGCGAGGCGGAAGCCAAAGTGCACGCAAGTACTCGTTGTGCAGGAGATAAATCCGTCGGTGTGCTTTGGGAGCACGAAGCGTCGAACCGGCGAGAGGCAGTCCGTGTGTGTAATAGTCCAATAAATGTGCACGGGGAAGCACGGCGCTGGGCATGAATGGAGAGACGTATCCACACAGCGCAAACATGGAAAACAATAATGGATGGTGTGCAAGTGAAAGTGAGGGGTTTATATGAGTGCGTGTAATGAGGGTCAGGTGTGTGGAATCAGTAAGCGGGTGAGCAGGGCCTGCACTGGAGAAGAAGCAGGGAGCTCCATGACATCTAAGGAGATGATTACTTGACTATATAGCCTCAGGTGACCATAACATAACAACAAGGAACTTCACAGATTTGTACTGTCATTAACATTTATTCAAACGGACATCCAGAAAGCATATGATAAATATGCTCACCTTATAATTAGCATGTAATCTACACCATCTTTAGCAGCAGTAACAAACAATGTCTGCAGAAGTTTATCAGTCTCACATCACTTTCAGGAATCTTTTGAGGACTGAGAGAAGAGCGAGTTTCTTAGCATTCCTGGCCTTTTATGAAAGACATAGATTTGTATTTTTTCTGATTTCCTGATTGTCAAGAGCCTAAACATATAATGCACTTACAAAGGCCTGTAGTTTAGAAGAAAAATAGCCTTTATTTGTTACATATATTACATTATTTTCTTCATTATCCCATCTTGTTAGAAAGCTGGGGTTAAAGCACAGGTTTAGCCATGATACAGCGCCCACTGAGCAGAAATGGTTAAGGGCCTTGTTTAAGGGCCTAAAAGTGGCAGCTTTGTTATACCAGGGCTAGAATTTCTGGAACCTTCTAAACAGTAAGCAAGCACTTTATAATCTTACAATACAGTGCTCATGTTAGTTCCCACTCTCCAGTTTTTTGTATTGTTTAAAGATTATAATCACACTCTTGATGTCACCCAAATTAGGATGGGTTCCCCTTTTGAGTCTGGTTCATCTCAAGGTTTTTTCCTCATAACATCTAAAGAGGTTTTTCATTGCCACAGTCGCCATGGCTGCTCATTAGGGATAAACACACATCGTTCACCTTAACACTTAAATTCTGTAAAGCTGTTTTGAGACAATGTCGTTTTTGTGAAAAGCGCTATAGAAATAAACTTGACTTGACCTGATTTTACTTATTTAAAAAATTAATAATACTATAGAGTTGGGCCTCAGTTACAGCTAAAGCAGCCTCCACTCTTATGAAATCTTTTTACAATATTTTGGATTGTGTCTGTCTACCCATTCATTCACAAAAGCATTTGGGACATCTGCCCAAATCTGTGTGTTTTTGTGGTTTACCATCTCATGGCTGATCTCCTTGGTGTTTCATTTGAAGTATAATGCATATCTGCCCTAATCCTTCAACACACCATGTCAAGACAATTCTCAAAAGCTATTTCCATTTCAAACCTGCTCCTCCTCAAAGGGCAAACTCAATCCTTTAAACAATGCATTACTTTTAGTTTATGAAAGAAATTTGTGTCCGTGAAGTAAAATTTTGAAGTGAATTCTGTGTAATAGCATGATTTCCAATCTACTGAATGTAATTAATGTAAACATTAATTAATATGTTAACATAAAAAAAAAATATTTCGGGAAAAACGGCTGGACTTTAAAAATGCTATAAATATGTACATTTTATTTCCTTTAAAAAAAAAAAACATATCCAACAATGAAACTACATGGACCAGTAAAACGTGCTTTAAAGTAAAGAAAAAAGTGTACAAACTGAAACTGATGATTCAAATAAGGTTGTCACCTAAAGGGCAGAAATCCAGTAAAACCTGCATAGTAGTTGTTTCGACAGAGTAAAGAATGTGATTAAAAATAATGCAACTTGTTTTAATAACTTTTTCAAAGTGACTTCAGAAGAAATGTCAATAAATAGAAAAAACGGACTCTGATCATAAAAATGCTCTTTTGTGGTTTTGTTAGTTATTGTAAGAATATACTGCTCATCAAAGGTTTTAGGATAATGCTTATATTTATTTATTTATTTATTTATTTATTTATTTATTTATTTATTTATTTATATTTATTTATTTATTATTTTTGGAATAATATGGTAGTGATTAAAATTAACACACAAAATCCTTACATTTAAAAAGATTTAAATAAACTATAAAAAGGCACAAATTCTATTTTCTTTATTTTACAATAAAACAAGTTCATTGTTTTTCTGATTTTAAGTTCCATTTCAGGAAATTGATCTGCGTCAACAACGCTTTGGGAACACTCCTGCGTTATCCACGTTCTGAATCACTTGTGTAATCAGTCTAATGGAAAGTGCGGCCTCACTGGCAGGGTGAAGTCATGACCAGAATGCTAAAAAGCACATGAAGTGAAGCCGGCACTAGCTTCAGTTTGTTCATGAAGCACGTTCATGTGTTAATGGTAAGTGGTAATTGTTTGAGAAAATATAGGGGAAAAAAAAAACTAGCAGAAAGACTAAACACACTTTCCAGCCCCTTGAGGAGGCACAGCTCCTAGCCTCCGGTCCCTCCACTGAGGTGGTAGAGACCATTCTCTAATCCAGAGCTTCCTCCACATGGAGGTCGTACACCGCGAGATGGCGCCTGTTCGCGGCATGGTGCGATCTGCACCAGTTGGATCCAGGTAACTGCCCGGTTGGCTCAGTGCTGGAATTCCTTCCTGAACAGTTCGTCAAAGGGTTGGCTCCTTCCACCCTAAAAGTATCATGCTGAGGCCTCCAGCACGACCTAAAGTGCCTGTGTGGAACTTGGCCATCGTATTTGATGTTCTTTTGAGCCTCCCTTCGAGCTGTTGGCTGACGTGCCTTTAAGGATTCAAAGTTAAGACAGTGTTCCTTCTGGCCATTTCCTCTCTCAAGAGAGAGGAGGATTTTTAGTCCCTCTCTGTGGCCCTCTCATTCCTGGAGTTTACTCCATGCATGTCCAGTGCCTTTTTTTATCCCTAGGTCAGGGTATGTTCCCAAGGTACCCTCGATCGTCCCATGGCCTGTTATGCTCCAGGCATCCTTTCCTCCTGCTTTCTTCCCTTTTCAGAAGCTAGGGCCGGCTTTTCTCCATGTGCTTTTTATACTTTCCTGGTCGTGATGTCAGCCCGCCGGTGACACTACGCTTTCCATTGGGCTGATTACACATGTAATTCAGAGTGTGGACAACACGGAAGCATTCCCAAAGCGTTGTTGACGCACACGTCTTGTTCCCTCAGGAAACCATGGTTACATACATAACCTAGAGACGTTACATCATTACTCAACTTAACTCAACTCAACTGAAGCTTTATTGTAATTTTCCACATACATAGAACATGAAAGAACGAAATGTCATAACACACTAACACAAATGTTTTGCCTATTTTGACATAAGTGGATGTCCTGTCATAACACCATAATTAGTCGAGATTGCATAACAACACATTTTTATGATATAACAATGTAGTAAACATAGATTACTCTAGAAGATTGTTTGTAAAGGGTGTCAACATATACTTGGTTAAATCTTATGTAAATCTTATATGTAGTAGGTCCAGAGCAACACTATACATAAGACATTAGAGCAAATAAACAGTCTTTGGGAACCTTAAATTCGCTGTTAGGTTTTGCATATTGCTTAAAGTCACACAGACCAGTTAGGTTACTTCCTGGATTCAAGTGATGAAGGAGATTAATGAGTCATGGCCTCATAAAAAGATGGTGCATCAGAATGGAGGAACAATTAGCTGTTATTATCTGCTATTACCACAAATCTCATAAGAGAATTCGTGAAAGATAATTTTTTATCTGGTTTGCCCGTCTTTTGTTCTAGTAAAAGGCAACATAGTGCTGCTGTTCTCTCAGACCTAAGTGCTTTTAATGTTGTAGATTTTAGATAAGTACCACTGGCATGTCTGCAACCCATTATTAATATTAATATTAATATTAATATTAATATTAATATTAATGCAGACTATTTGGATTATCACCTATTCATGTACTCCATTATAAATGGACCCAGAAAATGCTTTTTGTTATTTCAACACCAGAGATTTTGCTGTAGTCTTCTTCCAGGGAAATGTCCTTATTTTCTGAGCACCAATAAGCATTCCTGCAATGTTGAATTTGTTATCCTTTATCTCCTAGTTTCATAGCCCAATAATCACAAATTAATCATTAACATGAAATTGCTTTTTTCTTCTGAGTGTGAATGCATGCCAGGAAGTACAAACCAAAGACACATTTCCTTGCACAGTCCAAAGAACATGCAGGGGCAGTGAACTGAATTAAAAAATACTGACTTGAAAAACTGCACTGGAACTGAAATCATAAAATGTGTGCGCACTCTGCCCTCTACTGGACAAATTGAAATTCAACAAAAGTCTCAAGAACCTTGCCTTCATTCTGTCTCGTTCAATTAGAACACAGCCACCAAAATGTGCACAATCACAATCGCTTTTGACCCAAGTTGGCCCAAACTTAATGGGGTGAAAAGAAAGGAAGTACAAGAATAAAGTATCATGCATTTCTAAAATCCCAGATGACCTATGAAACTCCAAGTTCTCACAAAGTCTTCCTTGGTCATTAGATAAAGCAATTCTTCGGGGATGATATGAAGGATGAACTCTAAAAGGAAAGAAGGAGCTTTTTTTTGTCAATAAAAGTAAAATAACAGGATGAAAGTCAGTTGTGATGACCTGGGTAATAGGGACAGATGAGCGAGAGTCAATGATAAGAGAAGAATGCTGGGGAAAGCAGAAACAATTTGAGATTACTGGTAAACAAACACAAACAATGGGATGTAAATGCTCATAGTTAAGTGTGTACTTAAGTCTTTCAGTTTATTTGTGTATCTATTGAATTTGTGTGTGTGTGTGTGTGTGTGTGTGTGTGTGTGTGTGTGTGTGTGTGTGTGTGTGTGTGTGTGTGTGTATTTATGTTTATGAGACAGGCACTGTTATTACTGGACATGGAGACAGAATGACTGAAAGTTTTTTCTTTACATTTTTCTGGCTAGTCAAGTGAATTAAATGGGTTTATTCTAAGACCAGAACATTTAGACCTATAAATAATGTGAACTTTGGGCTGTATTTCAAAACTTTGTGAAAAAAGGTTTAGGAATATTAAAATTGATATCAGCAATAAATAATACTTAATCAGTTTGTATAATGATTTCAATGGCCTAAGGCATTTTGTGCAACTTATTTTGCTTAATAAAAAGTTTGAATAAATGTACATCAATATTTGAATCAAAGCTGAAGGTGTTTGAAATTTAAGTGGCCTCCAGGAAGCAAGAGTTAAGGAGTTCGTGTACTTGTCTATTCTGTCCTTGCTGCTAGGTTACCATGCCAATTAGCATGGCCACCACAGAGTGGGAATTGTTCAAGGGTTCCCGGAACAAATCCATTAAAGTGAGGGTCTGGGGGGGAGGGTCCTGGGTAGAATCACAGTTTTCTCTACATGCTCTTTTAGGAGCTGACAAAAGTAGCCTAAGTGGTGTGGTATGCTAATGTCTTATGTAGTGTACACCCCAAAGACACATGTTGCATTCACTATGACTATTCTGTTCATAGACACAACAAGAACAACACTAATAAAGCGCTTTTCATATCTAGGTAAAATACTTCTTTACATATTATCTCATATATTCATTCATTAAATATAGGCAACCTGTTTGTTTCTACATTCGTTTTTGAGAGATGATTCAACATTTTTAAATGAACATTACTGAGTATTTTAAAATATGATTTCTAATATGAGTCCTTGACTACGCATGTCTATGATCATCACACACTTGATGTCTATTACTCACTCAAATGGTTGAGATGGGCAGTGAAATGTTTATTTAATAGTAAAAAAACAATTAATCTCATATGTGTTATTGATGGCAAATCGATCCGAAAATGAACTATGCTAGCTAATTTTCCAATGTGCTAGCTAATTGAATGATAGAAGCTAGTCAAAACATGTACATAGTTGTATAAGATGCAGTGTCTATTGAATTCTTATTTGCCAGTAATTAATAGCACAAGACACATCTGTAACTCTGTGTGAGTTCTTGCAGGGTGGGAAGGGGGTAGAGAACTAGTGCATATAGAGGGAAGGGGAAAAGTTGTACTCAGCATTTAGGGTAGGGTAGGCCCACTAGGTTTTCCTTATGTTACTCATATCCTTTTCACTAAATACAGCTCCCCTGTTATGACTAGACGCAGGCCTGTGTCATGTTAGGGCATACATAGAGTATATATATATATACACACACACACACACATAAACACACACACACACACACACACACACACACACACACACACACACACACACACACACATTAATTCACCAACCACCTAATTAGGAACACTTATGCACCTTCTCATTTATGCAGTTATATAATAAACCATTTATGTGAAAGCAACACAATGCATAAAGCCATGCAGATACAAATCAAGAGCTTCTGTTAAGAAAAGGAAAAAGTGTGATTACCTGTGGCATGGCTGTTGATGCCAAATGGTTTAAATATTTCAGAAACTGCCCTTATATTGTATATACTCTATACCATATTGGGCATATGAAAGCACCCAAAAAGCTCACACTAATCTCATAGCAATAAGTAATTTGATGAAATGCCAATGCATTTTATGGTATTGTGAATTGTTTTCAGACAATTTGCCATCCTTGGGCAGGTCAGAGTTCGAGCTGAATGACAGGAAAAGTGAGCCACCCTCAACAACAGGGAACAGAGGAGATGGACCTTGGCGGCCACAAGTTATAAATACCCACCATGGTTTAGTCATGCAGATCAGAACAGAAGAGGAAACAGCACACTGGAAAATTAAGCTAGCCACCTCCCATGTGCAGTGCATTTGGTTTGAGAGAATTAGCTTAGCAATGTATAACATGTTTAACTGAAGAATATCTATATAGAGTAGTGGTTGATTGAAAATAGATCCACTTCACTGGTGTAAAGAAGAATACATATGAAATCCAATCGGAAAAGCCTTGGGTTGACATTCAAACTGGCTTGTCATTGGTTCACCAGGAGGCTGGAAAGCAAAAACACATTAGTTCACCTGTAATAAAGGGCAGAATCAATGTGCCATTATAATACTAAGTGTTACATATACAACCTTTAAAGGGATTGCAGTTTTCCAATGGACATAGCCAATCCCCCTCACATACCCCATACCTACATAGAACAAATGAATGAGTGCTTTCCTTTAATGGAAGGTTCAAAGTAGCATGTTTTTAAGACACCCAGAATCTTTAACCATCCAAAGTACCAATTAAAACCATCTAAGAGTATGTAACTACTATTCGGATATGTTTTCAATCATATCTTCATTATGCTCATCTGTAGTTTTTAAACCTGTATTGAACACACTGTCATTATCTTTTGCCATTGTTCTTAAAACAACATAAAAGTTACTGACATTAGAATAAGTTATGAAATTGAAATTATAAGAAATGTAATTATTTAACAATTAAAAGGCTTTTGTATAAGGATTTTATTCTGTTATCTTCAGTTCCACATTGAATAAAATTGCTGCAAATAAAGCTGACATCCTGATGGACAGGAAACTGTGTGGCATTTGGAAAGCTCACCTCAGCCTCTGACCCACAAAGCTAGAGTTCCACAGGGTTTGTTCGTCTATCTTCTCCTCCTCTCTGTCTACACTAGCAATTGCACATCTGCTGTGCACGTCCTAACATTTTCTGTAAACATAATCCAAGAACAGCTGCTGTCCTGCTCGGTTTTCAAGTTAAATACTCTGTGCAAATGGTTATGGAATTCAGGATAAAATCCTTGTCTCGGCTTCCGATAATGATCATGAGCATTTCAGCTGTCAGCCTAGTAAAGCCTTTTGAAATCACTGGAGTAATGCTTTGGGATGTCAAATGGAAAAACAACAAGGATTACTTCAAAAGGGTGGCACAGCTAAGGATTTACTTTAAACAAAGTCGTTAATGGCCGAAGTCTATTTAGCAACTTTGTCTTTCTTCCATCATATTTGATTGGTCCCATCAGTTCAGATATTCTGAAGTTTTAGCCTCTTCTTATTTTGATTTTAGACAATAAGAAGAGGCTGAAACTTCAGAATATCTGAACTTTTGGCCACCATTTATAACTTGACAGCTACCATAATTATGTACTAATTCTACTAAATTCAAACCAGCTGCAACCAAAGTCTTTAGGAATGAGATTCCAAGCCATACTGTGAAGCACAACAGGAGAATTTAAACTTCAAGCGACAATCAAATTCTAAGACGGATTTCCTGCTTGTATTACACTTTATTTATTGTCTTTTAATCCTCTAATACAACGGTGTATTTCTAACAGACTTGTGATTTGTCTGGTAATTATTCTACAATTAAACTCAAATAATTTTGTATATTGCTTCGGAACATCGGAAAATCATCAGAACAAAGCTTTACAAAAGTTTTATTTCTCAGATACATAATGATTAAGTCAGAAATTAAGTCAAAAATGACAGTGGGGAAAACATATACCTTTGAGATGCCAGAGAAGGAAGCCGTGAGAGGAACCAGAGCCGAAGGGGAATATATATCTCTTCTCGGAATAGTATCAGAAACAAGATCAAATAAGTGAAAAGCAGATAGTACTAAATGGTATAAAGAAATATGAAAAACATTAATAATAGGTGTGTAATGGTACACAAAGTCGACGGTTCGAGACGTACCTCGGTTTAAAATTGGCACAAATTAAATTGTTAAAATAAAATGTAATAGAAACATTTAATTAGACTCCTTTTGGTAATACAGATATGTGTGTGTGTGTGTAACAAGATCAAATAAGTGAAAAGCAGATAGTACTAAATGGTATAAAGAAATATGAAAAACATTAATAATAGGTGTGTAATGGTACACAAAGTCGACGGTTCGAGACGTACCTCGGTTTTTAAGTCTCAGTTCGGTACAATTTTTGTTTGAGTAAATTGAGTAAACATTTAAATTAAATGTGTATGTGTGTATGTGTGTGTGTGTGTTTCATTTAATATATAATTTTATACTTATTTCCGCATACTTTAACAAATATCGGAATTCCTTCCATTCTTTATTAATTCACTTCGCCGAAATACAGAATTGTCAGGATTTTCTCCTTTTAAGAGAAATTATTGAAATAAATGCTTAAAATCCATATATATATATTATACTCCTAACGTTGTTGTGTATGTTTTTATAAAAATAAAAAAATTATTTCTGAAGGAAACGTTTCTGAAGGAATTTAGATTTTCTGATGTTTACGTGAAAAGGATTGCATTTGGTACAGAAATCTCTAGAGAAGAAAGAGAGAAGGAGTAAAGAATCATAAAAATCAATGAGGTGCAACAGCTGGATCAGGATCTGGCACCTATATCTAGCTATATAGTGCACACAACAACTTAAACTGATACTATTATTTACATTTATATCATTTTAATAAGTGCATCTTATCATATTTAAAGTGTGTAGGTGTAACTCTCAGGAACATTATACACACACACACACACACACACACACACACACACACACACACACACACACACACACACATATATATATACACACACACACACACACACACACAATTTAGCAACTTAGCCAATCTGTCTACTGACATGTTTCAAAATATTTGAAAAAAACTCCCGGAAACTTAGAGATTGCTCACAAGTGCAATAATTATTTATATTCACCAGCAGGAATTATGACAATTACCATGTGAGAGAATATTCAAGATTTCTGTAAACACCTGTAAACACCTTTCAGAGATCTAAATGAAAAAGGAGAGTACTGCTATAATATTTATAAATATCAGTGCAATAGCACTTGCTTAGACACCAAAAGCCCTCCCACTAAGAACAAATTATGCAGTTCCCAAGCTGTGATTGGCTGGTGTAGTTTTCATTTGTCCAGAAGATCGTCAATCTTTTAGTTTCTTTTAGTTTCTTTGACCTCATCGTAGGACCTTTGAATGGTGACCAAAAAGAGATTATGGACTGCTGAACAGCTCAAATCACACTCGATCCAGTTCACACTTCTGTAACCTTTTTAGGTTGTACATAAACACTAACAAAACACTTGCCCTCTTTCTACAATCTTTTCCTCTTCCAACTATCCAAATTGCTCTTCCCGAAATGTAGCAGGATATTGTATAAATATGCAGATGTACTTTGTAATGATTTGTTTATACTCTGTGTCAACCTGCAGCAATCTATCCATGTAATAATCTGTAGTAATGTATCATATAAGCAAGAGACACATGGGCTACCTTTCTTATTGTTCAGCTTCCCCTCCTTTCCAGATCTCACCCTTCAGGTCACTACAAAGCCCTGACACACACTCACCCATACACACAGCCACCCACCCACACAGACACACACACACACACACACACACACACACAAACACACACAAACACACACACACAGAACCCAACCTTAGACCCTATGTACAAAACCAAAAAGCAGCCATGGAGGTCAAGTGTCTTTCTCCCAGATCCCTTGCAGAATATACAAACATCCCTTGAAATACACAAAGGCCACTACAGGAAACTAGAGAGTTCTGCCTTTGGCCACATTCCCAGCCATCTTATCAGCCAGAAAAAGAGCTTCAAATTAAGTCAGATGTGTTCAACATTGTATTATTGGGATACAGATAAAAAAAATTAAGCAACATGCCATAGGCCATCTATTATTATAAAGAGAAATAAATTGCTGCCATGCATTCAATCACTTAGTCTCACTTCCTTTTACATTATTCATCAGTTAAGTGGGCTTTTTCATTCCTCTCATTATACTGTGATGTTAGGAATTAATCAGAACAATTGGATGCTTAGCATGCATTACTTTTTTGTTAATAGGCTACATTTATGCAGTGCAAGTCATTTTTATTTGTATAAAGCTTTTAACAATAGACATTGTCTCAAAGCAGCTTTATAGAGATAAAGTGATTAATAAAGTTGTGTAAAAGAGTGGCTAAGTTTAGCGCATATAAGTGTGTTTCTTATAAATGTAATTTAATCAGTAAGCAAGCAAAATCTGTGGCACCATGGCAAGAAAAATCTCCCTGAGATGGCATGACACTTCAGGTCATTACATCATGCACAAACAGACTCAGGAACAGTTTTTACCACAGAGCCATTAGGTAACTGAAAACCAAGAAATACCATCAGTGAATGCTTGGAACTATTTGCACTTCACACACTTCTGTCTCGTATTTATTTATTTCCAAGCAGATCTGTATAAAACCCTTCAAAGAATGTGCAATACCTTCATATTGCAATTACATTAAGAATTTAACAGATCAGTAATGCTTAAATTTTTAATATTTTATTATACAGTGGAACCCGGTTATGTCGATGTTGTATGGGGTCGGCAAAAAGCATCGAGGTAACCGATAATCGAGATAAACAAAAATCAAAATGGCGGCAGTATATTAATGTGCTTGAAATTTCTTTCTGTACATGATGTGCCGTTAATAAATGAGAATGTGCATGCACGTGTTTTTGGAGGGTTTTTACACAACAGCGTTGCCGCAATTTGTTTAATGAAGGCATGCTATAAAAATGTACATACGTTTGTTAACAACAAAAGGCATAAGTGCACCTACTAACAGCAGAGATTCACCAGTATACAATACAAACCACCGTCCATTCTCCATACAAACCTTTATTATATACTCTAACAATAAAAACACACAGATCACTCAAAAAAAAACAACAAACAGCGGCTGCACAGTGCCGTCTCATTTAGTCCACATGTGGAAAAAAAAGAAAAATAAACAGTAACTAAGTTTCTGAAAACTTATGACCATCAGTCTGAAGTAATCCACACAAACACACAAAGCAAAGTGTCCGAAAACACTTACGTCCGCGATGCCGAGGGGGAGATAAGCCGAGAGAGAGAGAGAGAGAGAGAGAGCGAGAGAGAGAGAGAGAGAGAGAGAGAGAGAGAGAGATTGTGAATGGAAAAAATATGGAAATAAAATAATACCGCGACCGGCAGCACGGCGCGAAGCCGGAAAAAAACCCGGAAGATCCAAAACCGAACCCAAAGCAAAAACGAGGGACAGAAAAGTCTCAAACGTGAGCCGGGAGCGGCGCGCTCCCTTTCATCGCATAACATTTAACAAAAAAATGCACATGTGCACTTACTAACAGCAGAGATTCACCAGTATACAATACAAACACCTGTAGTATCTGTAAGATTAGATTTTTCCGCCACTTTCGCGAGTTCTTCTGCGGCTACACGGTGCCGATCGACATAACTGACGTTAAAATTTTTTAATTCTTCCCCCCTTGTGCTCGAGATATTGTGGTTCCGCGACATAAAAAAGTCGGCATAACCAATAAAAAATGCTTAAAAAATTTGGCGGTTCCACTTCAAAAACGTCGACTT